>VXBQ01017037.1:0-23603 GCA_013400175.1 Phainopepla nitens
CGGGGAGGAGGAGAGCGGGGCAGGGCCGCCGGCCCCGCGGGCACCATGGACCAGGGCGTGGTGGAGCACCCGGTGACCCTCATCATCAAGGCCCCCAACCAGAAGTACAGCGACCAGACCATCAGCTGCTTTCTGGAGTGGACTGTGGGCAAGCTGAAGTGCCACCTCTCCAAGGTGTACCCCAGTAAGCCGGTGAGTTGTTGGCCAGCCCTTTTGCCTCGCCTTGTCGGTAAGGCTGGGCACTGCGGCGACTTGGGGACAGGCGGTCAAGACTTCCTTTAAACCTTGTTAAATAAACAAACAAGAGCCCTGCTGCCGAAGTGGCCTGCGTGAAGGCGATGGCCGGCCCTCTGCCTTCAGGGAAGTTGCCAGCGTGACAAATACAAAGCTGCTGTTTTACGTCGTGTGAGAAGATCGCAGTGCATCCTGAAAGGCGATATCGCTAAAGATGCTTACTAATGCTTTACTTACCTTTTTTTTTTGGGGAGCTGAGATTTGGGTATCTCAGTTAACTGAATTTGGGACTAATTTTTGTAAATCTAAGAGCACTGGCCAAGAGTTCTGTCTGTTCTAAAGTATAAGCGATATACTTAAGGTTAACACGATCTAGGGAATTCGTTGAAGTGTGGAGCAGATAGATGTTTATTCATAGTATTACTTGAAACGATGTAGTTGAACAACCTCTAAAATTACTTCCTCCTTGAAAAGCCATTTTTCTTGAGACTGTGCTGAAAATTCTGCTGTCAGGTGTTACACAAACTTGTATGACAGCTGTGACTGTATTTTGAAACTTAATACCTATAGCTTTTTTTATTTCTGAGAGGAATAGGGTTTATTTCTGAATTCCTCTTAAGTTCTAAATGCGGCAATTAAAAGGGGCTATGAAAAAGGCAATAGGGGGTAATACTGTATACATGCAGAGTGATATATTTAAAAATTTGTTCCAGAGAACTGCAGCAGCCTGTGGGGCCTACAGCCAGGCGTTAGAAAATATCAGAAGAATGTGGCATTTATATTTTAAATTATTTTTCACCTAGTTCAATAGAGGAATTACTATCGTGGTCGATTTTTCTGACAGAGGAAAGTAAAATAGTAGCTTTGTCTCAAAAAGGGTTTCTGCCTTTTGGAATAGAAGAAAAGTAGCCAACAACTTGGGCTGTGGTACCTTGACATCTGTTAAACAGTTGGAGAGTTTGTGAATCTAGTTATTGCTCTGAGTAATTCTCTGCTGAAAGAGCCTAGCTGCTGTGAAAAACAAAAATACCACTCCAGCTGATTGCTCCTTCATCCTCCTCACTAGAACTTCCTCCGGTGACATGTTTGTGTTTAAACACTAGTGTTCTTACTCATCCTATGAATGATCCTGCGACATTGAGCTCCTGAGAGGAAGAAACACTAATGAGCAAGAGGTTTTCATGTTGCACTGTAGACTTTAAACAGTAGTACAGTGTTAAATTTCACTCTCCTGAAACACCTTTCTTCTGTTGAAAATAGATTCCTCAACATGCCTCTCAGTATTAAATGACTAGTTCAGCATACCAAAATTTGTTCTGGGTTAAAGAATGGAAAGTTTCTTTAATGACAATTATCTCAGTAATTCCAGTTTAATTTGGTTTTACTGCACTTGCAGTTAAGCTGATAACTGAACACAGTATTTTTATTTCATACGACCTTTCAAATTAAAGTAATAACATGGGAGAGGATAAAGGTGTTTTATAGGATGGCTCCTACGTATCCTACATATAGTAAAATCAAAAAGTGTATTTTGGCTTGCTATATTTTTGATGTTGAGTGCTACTGCTTTTTTCAAATGTGTGTAAGTCTGTTTTGCTTTTAGGAGGTCCCCTTCCCCTTTAAACCAGATCAGTATTAAAAGCTTGATTTCTCTGTTCCCTCAATATGATAGGCCCTGGAAATAATTTCTATTATAATGCTATTTTAAAGTCATAGGAGTACACTGGAACACAGAAACTATACAGACCTTGCAGTGTTCTTGAACTTAAGGATGTCAAATAGAAATCAGTTGCTGTCACTGCTGTACATAGTATTTCAAGTTTTCTGTGTGACTTGAACCTCATTCTTCTATGTGCAGCTGTAAATTAGTTGGTAAACTGATAACTGTAGGTGTCCTAATTAAACTGACAGTTTATTAAGAGTATGATTTCAGAAAGTGGGGTGGTTAGAATAGGCAAATGTGAAGTTAGATCTTGAGGCAGCGTGGTTTAGGATTTTTCCAGATTAATTTGTGTAAATTACTTGCCTAAATACATACAAATTTGAAATACGGGCAGATTTAGATTGACGAGTCGTTGTTAAAATTGATTTACTTTGCAAAGTAAGTACTGGAATAAGGTAAACAAGTTCAGAAGGGTGTTAAGTTAGTTTGTGAGCCTTCACTAAGATTCACTTTTGCTCCCTGACTTGGACCAGTTTTCACAGATA
Organism: Phainopepla nitens; assembly: GCA_013400175.1. NCBI lineage: Eukaryota > Metazoa > Chordata > Aves > Passeriformes > Bombycillidae > Phainopepla > Phainopepla nitens. The sequence continues at coordinate 2,443 of VXBQ01017037.1, forward strand.
AGAGTTACACTGTAGTTACAATGTCCCTAAATGAAATACTTCGGTAGAATAACAGAAGGCTGTTGTAAAATCAGCCTGTGTGTCTCAGTCTGGCAGATCCTACCTTCAGTGCATTAACTGCTGCATTGATTACCCCCATAAACAGTAATTTAAAACTTATTTCTCATTTCCTGCAGTACCTGTCATCTAGCATTTGCCTGCAGTTCTAACTAGATGTGGTTGTCTGGATTTTTATTTCCTATGGAAGAATGGGAGAGAGGCTTAGTGAGCTGAAAGAATAATGTCTGGTAGCTGGAGCTGTATAGCTCAGAGATTACCAAACACCAAACCTAAGACAGTGCAGCCATGTCCAGTAGGAACACAGGCAATGTGCTGGGCATAGCTAGTTTGGACTCAGCATTGCCAAAGAAGTCATGCATGAAAAATGGAGGGGAAAAAATCCAAACCAGGAGCTCTGGAGTTCTTAGTTTTGAATAGATACTTGTTGGATTATGATCTGCAAACTGTCTCCCATCTCACTATAGGTTCTAGAACAATTTTTTATGATGCCACGTGCTTTCTTCTGAAAATGGGGCTGCTCTAATTATGTGGTTTGAGGTGTTTTTCCATCACAGTTCAGTGTTTCAGCTAACAGTGAACATCCTGTTCTTTGAAGCAGGAGGTGTGGTGGTGAAATTTCCTCTGGCAGAGGATGAGTTGAATGCCTTTTCCATTTACTTTGGCATATATGTGAACTGTGTTTCCATGTTTATTGCCTCTTCTTCCATCTGCATTAAGAAAAAAAGGCAATTTCAGGCTTTCAACCTGAGAATTGCAAATGATAATGCTGTAGTTCTCTGGTAGGTGTTTAATTTATGAAGAGAGGAGTATGGGGTTTAAGGCCTCATCTTCCCCATTGAAGTATCTGGCTTAATGTGATTAACAGTACTCAGCATATGTTTAACCTTTTTTTTGTGGTTTTGTAGGGAGTTGAAATGCATTACTGAAGGCTGTGTAGTCAGCTTTGAGGGACCATTCTAATCTTGCCAGTTTCACCTCTGTAAAATACTCATATTTAAAAGTTACTTGTTGTATCTTGTTTGAAAAGGTACTTTAATTACTGGGGTGGCAGAGGGACTGGTTCAGGAGGTACTGAAGAGAGCAATTGAAAGTGACCATGTAGAAAGCTCCATTAAGAGTGAGACAGGCAAAGCAACACTCTAGGGCTATGCTGGATGATGATTTGGAGTTTGAGGGGTTTTTGCTGTTGGGCTTTCCTTGTTTTAAGTGCTTGTCTATTCTTATTAATCTCTGGATAATCTGTCTCAGAACCCAGAAACAAGGATTCTTAAGATTTTTCTTCTGACTGCTCTGGTCAATCTAAAGCCACAAGTTCTCAATTTACAGGAAATTAAAGTTTTCTTTAATCTTGATGCTTAAATTCTCATTTTCCTGGCTTTTCCCAAATATAAAATGCAAGCTTGCATTCTGCTGGCAGCCTGTTCCTGCTTGAAGGGAGCAACAGAATGGTGTAGCTCAAAAGAAGTTACTGACATGAGTAAGGCATTTTTTGTTGTTGTTTTGAATGTAAATAGAAATAGTACAGCATTGCTGTTGAGTGTATTGCAGTATTTTATCAATTTGAGCTGCAAATAACTAGCTCCCTGTGTTGTGAGACATAAAAATACTGTCCAATGCCACTAACTAAAAATAAAGAAAAGTGCAGAAAAAGAGAAAATTCTCTTCTTCTGTTAAATAGAAGTGATAAATAGTTCTGCATAGTATGTGGCAGGTCATTTTTTTTCTAAAACATGTATTTAATCATGAATGGCTAGTATTGCTTTGGGAAAAAAAGTTAAAGCTTCAAATTTACTGGGTACTTATTAGAATTATTTGCTTTGAGTATCTCTGTTTTGTTCTAATGATATGACCATTTTTTTCCAGGTAGAAAAGGCCCCAAACAGTTTTGTAACATTTCTATATTCTGCTAACTTGTTTGGGATCTGTAGAAGGCTATTGCAAGGAAAAAAAAGTCAAAACATCTGTGAAAGCTTTTCCTAATCACAAGGATCTGGGGCTCAGTTATTTATCCTAGTCTTAGCATGAACAAGGCTACAGAGTGGGCTGGGGAGAGGAGAAGTGTGAGACTTGGTGTTGGCATGATGGGGAAATTCTTCAAATAGTTCATGCTGATAATGCATGTCTGTTCCACTGATGTTAGGCTAGATTTCTTCATTTAGCATTTGTTTGTTTTTCTTTCTTTTGGGTGACCCAGTGAGCTCCTTGTTTTAGCATATTGGACATCTTACTGTAGATAGGTACCTCAGATAGTTTCCTTTAAAATAAGGCTTTTATTTCTGTCATGTGGAATCGTCCAAGTTACTGTCATATGAACAGTATATAATGTGTTATAAAAGAAATAAAATATTTGTTTACAATGCTAGATTATTTTAAACTGTAAAACTGTAAGAATGGGGAAAAAAGCTTACCCAGGTTGGAGGGCTACCTTAAACAAAATGCTTTTGCTGCTTGTTGATGCTTCTTGTTTTTCCTAATGATGTTGGTTTTGGTTTTGTGGGTTTTATTTATATATTTTATTTATTTTTCGGCAGGGGGTTTGAGGGTGGGGGCAAGGACAAAAAACAGAAAGTCTTTGTTGAAAAAGACTGAAATTTGTGCTCTGATGTGTATTTTAATTGGCGTTCCATTGTTCTGCCTAATTTCTTTGCCCTGGCCACTTCTCCATCTATATTTTCAGAAGGTACCTGGGACCAGGAGCAGGGTAAAGAACAAATCACTAAAATACAGGAATTTTTGAATGTAGTTGAAAGTTTTCTTGACAAACACTTACCCTTAAGTGTTGTTAGGGCACTCTTGCTGAGTGCTTAATAGCATAATTCTTTTTCAGAAGTAATTTGTGAGTTGGACTTGTGAAGCCCCTGAAATGTTTTTAAGTCTGTCTGTTGGGATTGGACTTAACATTTGCAGATGAGAACTCCTTTTATCTCTAGCAATATAACTGTACAGCAGGAAAAAGCTAAATTCCTTTCTTTGTCCCCCATCTCCTAGTCTACAAAGGATCAGAGACTGGTGTATTCTGGCAGACTGCTTCCTGATCATCTGCAGCTGAAAGATGTTCTCAGAAAAGTAAGCTTTATATCAACACCATACAGTATTTGATCAAAGCCCATTTTTGGGAAATAGGAATTTAGATTTGTACTGTTTAACTTCTGATTTTCATTGTTGTACTGAGAGATGTAACCATGTACTGTTGATATGTTTTGGAAAATGTATTTTCAAGTATGCCTTGTGTGTAGGATTCTGGTACTTGTGGATTGAGGCATGTTTCCAGTTGGTGGGAGTGCAAGTAGGCTACACGAAGTCCCAAGCAAGTGATACGTTTTGTGTCATAGAATCCAGGAATGATTTGTGTTGGAAGGGACCTTTTTGATCTTCTAATTACAGCCCCCCTGCTTTGGGCAGAGCACCTTCCACTAGAGCACCTTCCAGCAGAGCTTAGAGCTCCAGCCTGGCCTTGACTGCTTTGGACAGTTACCACTGTCGCACAAATGGAATAATACAACATATTTGTGTTGATTTGGGACATCATTTAAAGTCTCATAGAGGTTTAAATGCAGAACTTATGTCAAAAATAGCACTTGTGTAAGCAGATAAAGAGTAATATATTAATTGTGCAGAACCAGAAGCTTCAATTCGTGAATAATTTCCTGTTTGTTGTCTTGGTTTTGATTTGTCAGCTGTTAACCATTCCTGATGATGTTTGAAACTTTGTTGATTCTTGCTTTTTTCATTTCATACTTTGTAAAAATTCTGTTGGTTCCTATTGGAACAAATCTATTAGTCTAATTTTGGATTCTTCAGTGAACATTTAGATCCCAGTTCTGAATGTGTGACATCTCATGCAGGAAGTCTTGGAATGCATGCACTTGGTTTTCAAACTGGCTCAAATAGCTTGGATTGATGATACCAAGTAATAGGGACTTCATTAAGTTAGGAAAGTTCTTAAAAATGTGTAGAACAAGATATTTAGGGTAGATTATAAAGGACTTTTGTTTCAGTTTTAATGGTGACAGGAAACATGATGCCTTATGTTGAGTTGTCTCACTTCTTTGTAAACAGCTCAGGATGAATCAATAGCTGTTATTGGGGAAATACCTTAGGTTCTTCCACAGTTTTTAATCCTATGAAATAGATGAACTCTATAATGCAGTACCTGGCTGTTGGTAAGGATACTTTTTTGTAATGTTTTGAGGTAAAAATCAATCTGCAGGCTGCAGGAGTGGGTGAGTCACATTTTAAAACTTACAGCAGAGGAAAATCTCCAAATGTGGATGGTGCTTTAGTGAAAGTGGGCAGCTGAACTTTAATATTCAGATGGAGAAGCAGATGAAGAGGAGTCTTGAGTATTGCTTCAGCAAACTAACACTGATCTTCCTTTGTGATCTTTATTCTGAAATAGACTTTATTGAAAGGGATTAAACTTCCTACCAAGGAAAATGTTTGCAATTTACTATGTATAGGTTTACTAGAAAACTGAAGATGGACTATTGCAAACCATTGTATGCCCTGTACCACTTAAATGTTCAAGGAAATGCTTATAGAACTTACCTCAAAGGTTAGTTTTGCTTGCTAAGGACAAAATGAAATCTGAATTGCTTAAACTCACTTTTTCTACTTGCATCACACTGGTTTTAGAAAACTAGATTTCAAACTTTGTTTATGTGCTGGAGGAGAAACTTTGTAACTAACTTCTTCCTTCACCTTACAGGGGCTGTGCTTGGCCTTAAAGCATTGGCATAATGCTTTAGTGTTATGATGCCAGTTAAAGGCCTTGGGTGTAGTTAAAGAAATTTAGTGAGTTTGAAAACACCCCAGTCTTAAGCACAAAGTTAGAAATTTGTGTTGGAAGAAGAGGATTTTTTTGTGTTAAAGCTTTTGAGAGCTTTTGGAAAAAAGTATGATTAAACTTAGATTCAGTCTCATTCTCTGCCAAAATCTTCCTATCTATAAATTCCTAATATTGAGGACTTACTAAATTGCTTTGTGATACTTGCTCCTTGGTGCTGACCAGTGTCATTTCACTGATACAAAATGCCTGGAGGCTGGAAGTTGTGGCACTCTTCTAGCACAGTGGTGTCCAACACATTACTTACGAATAGAAGTATGTTACAATAAACTGTCACATTTAATAAAGCTGTGTGCTGTAGGCTTACCAGTGGTATGTCTAGCTTCTCCTGCCTGTCTCAGGGGCATAAATTCTTATCTAGGAAGAAGGTAATCAGTGAGGTTAAAGGCTTTTGACATGGTCAAAGTGCTGATCACCTGTGTTCAGTGCTTTCTGATCCTTGCTATCAGTGACTGGTAAGAAATTACACTTACTGTGGCAGTGAGGCTGTGCTTGGGGTTAAGGGCCAGTACATGGGGAGGAGTTTAAATGACTGAGTGTGCACTGGCTATGCTACCAGTAATGCACAGTGGTGTATAAAAGCATTTATCTAGTTTCCTCTTTTCCTAAAGATCAAAACCATAAAAATGGGTAAATGGCTGTTATAGCACATTTATGTACAGTTTAAAAAAACCCCTCCAAACACCTGTTTTCTGAATGTCATCTCATTAAAAATGGCAGTTTGCCTGCACCATGCTGATTTCAGAAGAGGATAGAAGGGTGTTTTTGTTGCTCCTCTTGTTTAAAATTCAGTTACTGAGGAAGCTGCAGTGCGCAATTTAAATATGCAGCCATGAGCTGTGTTGCTATGGCCATGTAAGGGGGTGTTTTAAATTGGTACAGTGAAATAGCTTCAGATTGAAGTCATGACCTCCAGACTGAGCATGTTCCTGCGGAATTGGCGTGGCCTTGCTACATGGCTTCAAGTGGTGGCATGCATTTGCTTCCTCACTTTCAAATACTTAGGAATACTCAAGCCCCACCTAGCACTTTGAATAGCATTCCCTGAGCTTGGGACATCTGCAGGGGCCCTTCAGTTGTGTCTGCAGGTTAGGCTTGAGCCAGGCTTGAACAGGAGCAAGGTGTATGCAATGGCTGGCACATTTTTCTTATCTTGGTCTGCTTCTGGAGTTCTGGCACCTTTATTTTTCATGTGCCCTGATGTTTCTGTTTGTAGATTCACTCTTCATAGATCTCAGTGCAAATGTAAGCATTCTTAACTTCAGGTGAACTTAACCCTGTAAAAGGTGTGAGATTTTTCCAAACTAAAAGTTAAAGCTTGTGATACACTTCATGCTTCTCCTGGGGTTCTTCTATTGGTTCTGCTGTACTGCAGTTTTAGGGAAAAGTGGAATAAAGTCAGTGTTCCATATGTTATTGTGGACAGCTTCCAAGAAGACATTAGTTGTGGAACAGTAGGATTCTCTTGTGCTAGAGTCAAGTGATACTTTGTGGTGTGTTTTGTATAATGTTTTCCTAGTGTTTACAACTTTGAATTTTAAAGACTGTTTTTTACTTGTTTTTCCAGTATTGTTGCTTTAGCTCTTCAATTTCTTTATTTTTTAGCAAGATGAATATCATATGGTTCACCTGGTATGTACATCTCGGACACCCCCAAGTTCTCCAAAACCCAGCACCAGTAGAGAAGGTCACGGAGCATCAACCTCCAGCAGTAGCTCAGTGAGTTTTTTTCATACACAGGACATGAATTCCTTCTACACTAAGGAAACTTGCCATTAATTTCTTTTAACTTTTTATATTTGTCTGTAAAATGGTGTGTTAAAAGTAGTGTGTGCTATATGAATTTGTACAATTAGACTTGATCATTTAAGGATGTCATTTTATTTAAACAAAGATTATAATAGTTAATTGTAGTAGATTTTATTATAGTATATTGTACATAACTATTGCAATAGATAATTGTAATAGTTCTGTTTATTAGATGATAAAGCACTACTTTTTCTAAGCTATTCTTTTTTTTTAACACCATATTGAAAAGTAGACTTTCCTGTCTCTCTGTATCCCTGCATCCTTGGCAGAAATTGCACAGTGTATTCAGAATATTAGAGAAACTAAGTTGAGATTTGTTTTGTGAAAATTTAAGAGAGACCAGTCAAAATATTGCTGTTGTCATGAGATACAGGTGGAACTTCGCCAGGTTTTATTCTGTTTGACAGGAATTGGCCAGTATTTATGCATGAACTTCAAGCTAGTCATAGCATCTGAAAGACAATCACAAGTAGGAAGTGTTCTTAACACTTTTAGTAGTTAAATAGCTTAAAGAGCACATTTGTCTATGGTGTTTGAACCTTTCCCTCTTCACACCCTCCAAAAATGATGATGGTCTGTGTTTGTATTGTGTTTTAAAAGAAGTTATGGTTTCTGTGGAGAACTTGGTAGTTCTTGGCTTTTTCCAGAATCAGCAGTATCGCTAAGCAACCCTTGAAGGTTAGTCAGAAAGGGATATGCACAATACCACTGTGGGTAGCTTTCATCTGAGGTGTGTGGATTATCAGCACATGGGAAATGCCCTTTGAAGCTGTCTGTCTTCATTCTGCTGTTGCTAGGGCCTGTGTCAGGCTGCTATATGACAGAAACATGAGCAGTTTAAGCAGTGGTAGAGAGGGAACTGTGGCTACAACATCTTTTTAAAAGCTGTATTTATATCCCTGTTTACAGGCAGGACACAGGTGGCCTCCTTGGCAAGTGTTTTATTGCTGTGTACATCAGTTGTTAATGTTGTATTTGAATGACTGTGTTAATGACTGCTTATAGCAGGCAGTATGCAAAGTGCTAAGTTCATAATACTTTGGAGGAAACAGCCTAAACCCAAAGTTTGAATGGCCTTTGTCCTTCTATTTGTTTTTTATTTTTACTTCTCCCCACCCTCATTGTCAAGTGGTAAATTTTTCTTGTTTCCTTCTTTGTAGGGCAGATGTGACATGGATGCCTTAAGTAATTGCACTTCCTCACTTCCTGAGTTGTCAAAGTTAGAGGATTTTCCACTGAGTAAATACTACAGTAATTCTTAGCAAGAGGATTTGGGGATTTATTAAAACTGAAATAATGCATTTCAATGGCCCTGTTGTAATTGTGTTATAGTGACAGTTTAGAAGCCAGGTATCAGTGGTCTGTCATTAGTTTCAGATGTGTTCCTTGGAGCCTAAGTAGTTCCCAGCTGTTTCCCTATTCCCACTGATAGCCCCCTTCCAGTGGTGAGCGTAGCAATTAGAATTGGGCAGCTGGCACAGTGAAGAGGATGAAGAGTAGAAGGGGTAACTGAAGGACAGAGGAATGGTATTTTGAGCCACTGTCTCTGAAGATAGTCATATCCCAAAGTTGTAGTTACTTCTGTGACCAATAGCCACTAGAATTTTTGTTCCTGCTAAGTATTCTTACAGTTAAGTTTTAGTTTGCTTCAGCTTTTTGAAGCTGATTCCCAGTGACTTGTGGTTTTCTCTGGAAGCTATCAAGTGTTGAGTCTTTCTGAAAATTTTTTTTCCCCCCCCTTGCACCTGAGTGCAATTTTGAATTTCTGTTTTTACTAAGGCTTGCCAGAACCAATAAAACCACAGAAGACTTACCCAGTGTTTACACTCTTAATAAAACTTGTGACAAAACTTTAAAGTGAGTAGTTTTTTTAAGACATGGTATTAAATCTTCTAACTGGCAAAATATCCACAACCTCGATTTTATTTATTTTTAAGAATTTAGGCCGTTCTGGATCAACTGCTGCCTCACCCACAAACCAAGAAGCTTCTTCTACGTCTTTGAACACTAATACAGATGGAGTGAGGCATCGTAATCTTCCACAAGCACACAGCAATCCCACGCCAAGCCACCAGTTCCCTTATTTAATGCAAGGGTAAGTGAGACTGAAGCAATCCTCGCTCTTTGATACTCTTTACAGTGCTTTAAGTGTTCAGTTGCAGTTATGTTTCTTTCACAGTCTGGAAAACCATTTGGCTAGTTCACCTTAAAGCATAAGTCACAATAGAAAAGTTTTCACATGAAAATGAGTGATTTTAGTGCAGTCAAAGAGGAAATGCTCTTGGTGCTCCCCTTCAGACTGGTTTTTTTTATATTTTCCTGTATGCTCAATTTTCTTGGACAAGTGCAACTTTAATATGTCTAGTGGATATAGTTATTAATGTAAATGACAGAATTATTACTTCTGGTTGTCTTTTCTGTCCTTTATTTTAACAGTCAACACTAAATTCTTAGCAGAATATGATGATTTGTAGTTCCTGACACATAAGAGATGTAATTCTTCATTTCTCCATATTGGATTAAACTGTAGAAATGATATGCAGGTGTTTTGAGTACGTGCTTGTGTATCTACAACAGAATGTATGTTTAAGGATTTTCATACATACCAGAGAAAGGTAACCAGATCTAGATCAGGTCTGTTATTACATAACTATTGAAATTCTGTCTGGTGGGGTTTTTTTGGGGTTTTTTTTGTTTTGTTTTGTTTTTTGTGCTTAAAAGGCAGCTTTAGGAATTTTAACCCATGTGACCTTTGCAGCTGCTTAAACATGTTTTTGTTGTTAGTAGCAGTAGCTTCTTCCAAGGGCAAAACAGGAGGATGGTGTGTTCTGAGATGGTAGATGTCATTTCCTCAGGGAGCACTTTCAAGTTTGCTTTCTGACAAGGTGTTCTCCCAGTACTGTGTAGATTCTAGAAACCTGCTTTGGAGAATGTTGACATAAAAGCCCCTGCAATATGAATGTGCTAACAGTAACATTGCTTCTGTTGCTGGAAAGAAAACAGATGCCGAGAGATGTTGAAAGCTTTTTAAGTTTCGGTTTAATTTACATGCTCTCATTGGAGTTAACTCAGACTTTGCTAATCTTCATCTTGAGTTTGTTAATTTTTTTTTTATTATCTGAAGTGTACTGTCTGCTGGAAAGAGATTTGCCTTTGGAGTGGGTGGAGACTTACATTATTCTGACCAAATGCATCTTCACAGAAGTGGTCATACTTGCCTTTCTGACAAAGCTAGGTGACACCAGGTTGACTGTCAAGAATGCTGTTGGTGTCATGTAAATGAATTCCAGAAGCCATTTATCATGTGTTGTGTAAATGACTAATCTGTAAGAAGTTTTAACATTTCTCTAATTAGCTTTTCACATAGACATATTCTGAGTGAGTTTTTGTCAAGTGTGGTGAACTGAATAGGCTGTGGACTTCAAAAAGGCAACAGAACTGTTATTTAGTCTTTGGGCTGAAAGAAATTGTTTCGGTTTGGGAGACATTGGTGTCTTGGAAAGAAAGTATTTTTGAAGTTATTCTAAGTCTGTAACTTGCTATGTCTAACATGCCATGTGGATTGAGAGGAGTGGATTTGTAGACTGAAAGAAGTGCTGAGAACCTGACATCACTGTACACATTTCAGAGGTTTCCGTCCTACTTGGACTATTTCTAGCTTGGTTACCTGGAATAGGCTCCTGCTTGTGGCTGTGGTGCACTAGCAGTGCACCCAAATCATGTATTTCGATTTTGTGTAATCCAAAAAGAATCCAGATGGTGATCCAAGAGCATTTTGTGGTGCAAACAGAACTGTAGTAAGAGCAAGTGACTGGAGGTTTCCAGGGGTGCATTCCTAATCTGAACAGAAATGCCAAAATAAATGAACTCTAAATAATCCTAGGCTTTTTTTTTGGACAGTATTTTAATGGAATGCTGTCAGAACTTGAAGGAGATCTTTGTAGATTGCTGGGTATTGGCTCTGCTCAACTCTAAATAATCTGTGCCCAGTGCCTGCTGGAGTCTGCTTGCTTCTTTAAAAACCCTTTTTAATGCTTCAGTAATTTTTTCAGATGCATCTGCTTTTGCTTTTAGGCACTGCTGCTTGTATTCCAGCAGTAAGAAATGCCCTCTGTTGTTTTGGCTGTCTCTTAAACATCATTTGGGGCAATGGGATCTTGCTTTAATGTAATTTATATGCAGATCAAGACTTGTTAGGAACTTGAAGATTCATAGCTGAAACTGGTGTTACTTTGTTGATTTTTCTTTTATTTTCATGACCAAACAATTTTTATTCTAGCTGCATGATGAATTGTATACACTACTAATGGGGAAAGATCTCCAGGTGTTTGAAAATTTATGTAAGGATCGGTTTCCTTGGGCATTTTGCAATACTTTATTGATTTGTACAAATAAGTAGCATGAATGTTAGATGATTAAATTACGGTTTCGGTATTTTTTCAGCTCCTGGCTTAAAGCTGCGGTATGAGAGTTGAACATACTTTGGGAAAACAGCATTTAGCTCAGATTGTTGAAGCATTACAGGAGAAAAATTAAAATTTCCTGTTGCTTTTAAGCTTGTGCAAATGCTATTTTTAAAAAGTCTAAACTTGAGGTGGGACTGGGCAGGTAGTTCACGTATGTACCGAGTGAGTCTTTAGCTGTGGGGAGCAAGCACAGCATTGTTGTGGATCAGGGCCTGTGCTGCACAGGTACAAACAGAACACATGGGCTCAGCCGTGACGGGCTTCGCATTTCAGACTGGAGAGCCCTTGGAAGCAGTGAACAGACAAGAGACATCAAGGCAGTGACATCATCTGCCAGGTGTGGGTGGCCCATCTAGTGCAGTGGTTTTGTATTGTGCGCACAGGAGTGTTGGAAGGCAGACGACACAATGGCGCACCGACAGCATGCAGGTACCTTGCTGCATCAGTCACCTTCCCTCGCTGCATTTTCTCCTAAGTAGCAAGTAACGTAGTGGAGCATACTGAAATATCCCCTGAAGCTGATATCCCAAGCTTTTAAGTCTGAATAAAAAGTCTTATTTTTTCACTAGTGGTGAGCAGTATCTTTGTGATAACCTTACTTTCAAATTCAGTGCTGGTTAGTTCATTTGGGTGTCTTCTGTAGACAAAAAAGAAGTAGTTTTGAGCTTTTTAGCCATCCTGGGGAGCAGTATATGTCTTTTTCAAGACTATTCTGAAGCTACCTCTACCATTTGACCTGTTTTCTGGCTTATCAATTGTTCTTCTATTGTCTGCTCTTTGTTCTTTAGTCGTGGAATGCCTGTACAGATCCTGTTTGCTTCTTTGTTCTTACACTGTTGCTGCCATTCTTCTGAAATACTCTGCTTCCTACCTCTTTCTCCTCCTTTTGGAAAAAGATGAGGAGAAAGTATTGTGCTACTTGACTTTTTCCCTAAACAGCAAGCTGCCTTGCTTTGCTGAGAAGATCCTCTTCCTTTGGGGAGGTTCTTCTCACTGAAATACATTGTTACAGTGTAAAGAGTTGTTTCTGAATTGCGTAAGCTAACTTAGTACTGCGGCAACTGTAATAGCTGTATAATTGACAACATCTTTCTCATTTTGCTTTTTGGTGAGCAAACAAAATACTGCTGTACTAGTTGGCATTCTAAGCCAGAAGCCAGTTGTAAGCCAGCCTAGTTTTGCTCAATTAATGGAACCGGGTCTTGAAAAATGAAGTCTTGCTTCTAAAAAAGTCACGTCTTCTAGAAAGGTTATTGGGGAAAAAAATTAAAAACCCACCACAATATTTGAATGTGAAAGAAATCATGTGAAAGAAAAGAACATGACATAACTGAACTTCTGTGGTTTGTCTTGTTTGACTGGCTACTTAATCTACTATTAAGTTTTAAGACATCAAGAAAGCACCTTTTGAAACAGTTTGAAGGAAAGGCGAGGCTCAAATCCAGTACTGTTTCTAAAAGATGTATCTGAGGGCAAGCTTTAGGCCCTCACAGATACATCTTTTAGAAATAGGCCTGAGGCCTCTCAACCTTTTTTGAGGTCTACATAGCAGTTACAAGGACAAACCCTAAAATCTATATCTGATGAGAAAAGGAAGTGGCGAATTCCTTCAGAACTCACTCAGGCAAGTTCAGTAGCACTGCTTTTTGGTGACTGAGGTGGAAGTGAGTGATCCTACCTGTTCAGAACCCAGTCTGATACTCTACCTGCTTGAAATTGAGACACTGCTCAGTGGTTTGTCTCAGCACAGTACTTCATGACACTCATGTAGAGTATTTAAAGCATCTTTATATTTTGAGGTCAAATGTTTTGTGAATTTTGAAGGAGTCATCTCTCCAAGTGTTTGCCAGTTCCAGGCATAGAAAACCACATTCTTATAGCTTGCAGCTGTAAATCATGATTAATGTTTTTCCACATTAGTAGCTTCACGGCATTGCTGTTTCAACATGTTAATTATGCATAAATAAGTAGCAACAGCAGGGCTGCTAGTTAACCCTTTCAGTTTTTAAAATAAACCTCAAATAATGCCTGTGACTTATCTCACTTAGTGTTTGGTATCAGGAAAGTACTGTGCCTCCCCTCCCCAAACTGTTGTCAAAACGTGTTATGGCTGTATGCAAGCATAACAGTTTTAGCAGAGGTCATGGAGTTGCATGGCAGGTTCTTGTCCAGAATTACAGTGAAATATTTATTCAAGTGTATCATGGAAAAAAGATTTTAATGTCTTCCCCCTTTATCTTTCTTTCTGGGCATGTCGTGTATATCTGAATGCCTGGTAGACTAATGAAATCTCTTGGTGATATCTTTGCAGGGAGTGCCTTACTTAGGGAACAGGTGTAGTCTGCAGTACAATTACAGCAGTCTCAGCTTTTGCTACCTGCAGTCTGAATAAACTTTTCTTCATGCTTTATACTCTCATGCTGTCCTGAAAGATGTCCTGGTTTACAACAGTTCACTACATCAAAATCTTTTGGGAAAGAGTTGGAAATCTTGCCAAAACATGCTATATGCTCTAGGAGGTAAGAGAGGATAAGATGTCTAATAGCAGACAAAACCAAACATAAAACTTGTGTACAGGAGTTTTATCTCTCTTGCATGTGAATCAGAGTTAAAAGCCCATAGGGAGGAGAGTCATATATGCTCAAAATATTGAAGGGGGGAAGTAAATCCTTTGCAGTGTTCTTAGTTGCAATCTTCAGAAGCTGTATCTGAAAGATTAGTTTGTTGCCTTTGCTTATGTTATTCCTTCATGTCTCTGATCACAGGGATATTTCAGGTATTGCTTCTAAAAGAAAGCTGTAGAAGATAGTAAGTTTTTTCCCTTTAGAGTTCCTGTAGACCTTTAAAGATGACCTCTGAACTTAAAAGGAATTGTAATGAAGAATTTCTGCAGTTAGCACAGTCTTGAAAAATTTCCAGCATTGTTTTGTCCCAGAGATGCAGCTAGTGACATACTAAGTACAAAACCAAATATTCTTTCTATATAAATAAACTTTACTTATTAATGTCTTTTATGAAAATGTAGTGCTTTTTTGGAATGGGTTGGATGATCTCACTTCATGTTATTTCAGTGCATTATTTTAGGGGAATAAATGAGAAGAGAAATGCTACTTTTAATTGTTTTTTAATACTAGCATGCTTTTTAAATGTCACAATTCAGAGCTGAATATTTTTCTTTAAATATTTTTCTAGCAATATAGGCAACCAGTTTCCAGGCCAAGGTGTTCCTGCTGGATTTTCTATGTATCCTGCATTCAGTCCCTTACAGATGATATGGTGGCAACAGATGTACGTACGTCAGTACTACATGCAATAGTAAGTCTGCATTATCTCAGTACTGAGCTACACTAGTGGTGAAAAGAATGTATTAAATGCTTTTCTCAGGATCAAAATGTCTGTGTTTATATTGTCTAGCTCTGTTTTGTACTTAGTTTTGTTGAGCAAATTACAAAATCTAGTCTTGGATTAGAATTAATGTCTTAGTAAATAAAAATCTAAGGGAAAATGCAGTTTGTTTTGACATGTATTACATCTGGAACTGTAGCAAAGAAGACAGGCTTAATTATGGTGGGTGTTTTTTGACAAACCGGGTTTATGTTTAAATTTTTAGCCAAGCTGCTGTTTCAGCCCAAGTGACTTCCAGCACTGAGCCAGCGAGATCTGCAGTTGCCCAGGCTGTAAATTCAGAACATGCTCCTGCAAATGAGCCTGCAGCAGTGCCAAATGTAGCTGTCCGGGAGAACAGGCCTGTAAACCAAAATGTTCAGATGAATGCACAGGGTGGCCCAGTAGTGAATGAAGAGGACTTCAACCGGGACTGGCTGGACTGGATGTACACGTTCTCTAGAGCAGCGATTCTTCTGAGCATTGTATACTTCTATTCTTCTTTCAGTCGGTTTGTCATGGTAATGGGAGCCATGCTGCTGGTTTATTTGTGAGTACAACAGTTGAGTATAGCTGCAGATCTGAGATGTGGAGTATGGTGCTAGTGTTTATTCCACTTAAAATTAAAAATTCACACACCCCTTCTTTACAGTAGGGTATGTCTGCTAAAAAAATAAATTTAAACAAGTAGAGAAACTGATGTGAGGCAAGAAGTAATTCTCAAAATGTTTTTACAGTGAGCTGGATACCTCTTATACCTGAAACACAATGTTCTTACATATTGGTGATATTATTGGATCAGTATTGTTGAAACATAGCATTTTGGGATGAAAATTTATAAAGTGGAGATGCGGGAGGGAAGCTCATATAGGTCAAGCATATACTTGCATGAACTTAAATTTACTGCTTGCATATGAAATTGCAGCGCAAAGCTCACGTATATTTACAAAATAACTTACGGAATGTGTGCAGTAAATTTTGTTAGGCAGAATTAAGGTAGTGGTGCTATAATTTTGGGGTACTAGATCTGGTAGAATTACAGAGACATACAAATTTTTTGAACTACATGTCATAAAGACCTAAACGCATTCTGTGTTCAGTTGAGAAATATCAGTACTGTTGTCATCACTTCCTTTTGCATATGAAGATACCTTAATGATGTACATAGAAGTGGAAAACAGAAGTAATGCTTGATATTTTGAACTGATGTCACTCGCTGAGAGTTTGCTTACGTTGTAGTCTCAGTCCTAACTGGACTGTTCTTTCATACAGGTTGGGTAGCTGAAATCAGAATATAGATGCTTGGAAACGTAGGAGAGATTTATTTTATTTACAGTGGTGATTGGTTCAAGCATTAGCTGAAGTTTAAATCCTTTTTTTCCACAGAAAATTAAATTTAAACTAAGAAAATTAAGGCTGGCTTTGAAAACTTATTAAACTTTGGTACTTAAGAATGGGGAGGAGACCTATAAAAAGTATTCTACATACTTAATCACCTAATCATGGTACATTATTTGACTTCTGGAACTGAGGGCTGTGAACAGCAAGACCTTAATGCAGACATTGAAGAATAGCCATTCAGTCTAGAAGGATGAATTACAGAACAATAGATGTAACCTCATTCATTTGAAAATACTTACAGAATTTGGTGCAATAGTTAGCTGTAGGAGAAAAATATTTTTGTTCCTTTCAAAAGAGAGGTTTTCAACTGTTCCGCTTTCTTACATAGACACCAAGCTGGATGGTTTCCCTTTAGGCAAGAGGGAGGCCAACAACAGGCAGCCAATAATGCAGAAGTGAACCGTGATGGGCAACATGCAAATAATCCTGATCTTGAAGAGATGGTGAGTAAGGGCTGACATGTCTTTTGAGACTTCTGTGGGTTATATTGCAAAGTATGCAGTAGGGCCTGGACAGCAAGTCAGCTTTTGTGGAATGGCATTGGCTTAACCAAAAAGCTTTCAGCATTGTCCTCAGGTTGTGTCTGCTGCTTAAATTCTGTATTTCTCCAGTTTGACAGTTACTGATTGTCTCTACTTCAATCACAGACTTTCTTCATGCTAGTTGCTTCAGGAGGTTGTTCTGAGAGAAGTCACTTAATGTAGGAAGATACTGCTGGTTACCTTATGTCAGAATTCTGAAAAGAAGCAGTTGAATTGCTTCAATTTCTGTTTTTAAAGGAGCGACTTATGGATGATGGGATTGATGAAGACAATGGAGAAGATGCAGGTGAAGATGGCAATACAGAGCAGCAGCCTGGATTCATGGCTTCTGCTTGGTCCTTTATCACAACCTTCTTCACATCACTGATCCCTGAAGGGCCTCCACAGGTTGGCAATTAAAGTCGAAAAAGGAACTGTGTCAGGCAGCCTCAGTAGCCATACATAGAAGTGGAGCAGATTCTAGAGAGTGTTCTAAATACAGTGCAATTTCTGGAAATTTATAATGTTATCTTTTTGATCATGGTGTACAAAAATGTGTATTTTTTTCTTTTGGCTTTCTCATGCATTGAATATTTTAAGCACAAGTGGACTACTAAATGCTTTCTTGAAGATTCTTCTTTTTCTGAAGAATGAAATGTAAAGATATTGGTCTTCCATGTTTTGTTTTTATTTTAAATGTGTGTTACATGGAGGCAAGGAGCTTGTATGTAATCTGCACCATTACCTCTTTAAAGAGCTGTTAAAAATGAGTGTTGAGAGACCTTTCCAAGTGCTCTCTTTTTATCTGAATAACATGAATTCTCACACAGGATTTTGAACTTACATAATTCCTGAGAGAATGGAGTTAACACAAGGTTTACTTGTTAATGGCATATTGTCTCCATGTCAGAAAATAGTAAGCTTCATTTAAAAAGCTGAGAGCTTTTTCTTGAGACTGTACTGATGTTCATTAAAATTGGAGGTATTTGACAGCTCTTCAAAGACAATTGGCAGTGATGGGATAAACCTTAAATGTTTGATACAGTACTTTTTAAGGAGAATATAGCTGCGCTGGGGCAAAACATGTACATTAGGTTTTTTAATAAAAACTGTTATGGTAACTCTTTTGGATGTTTATATGCATATTTGAATGCAAATGGCTACATTGTGCCTCATTAAGGATGAGGATATGATTAATTTGAGAGTGTAATAAAGTTATCATGGTGGCATTACTGACATTGACCAAAGTGATGTTTGTAGCACCGTCTATACAGTTACGAGTATGATCTCAACAGTAGACTGTGTTCTTTAACTTCATTAACCTAATTAAAACCGAGAAAAAGAAAATGGTACATGAGAGAGTAGCAGAGTGCTATGTCAGGTTTTCGGTTGCTTTCCTTAATCATAGTCAAGAAGGTACATTTGTTTCTGTTAATAGTTCTGAAGTTATTGTGTGCTCTCTAACTTAATGTCTGCAAAGATTCTGTTACATTGCTACCAAAGGAAAGCCTATTTGACTTCCAGGTTCAGGGCAAAGCTCTTGAAGACTCTGAAAGAGTGACAAATAGGGATTTATTTTTTCACTTGCTCATGGTAAACTGCTAGGCAGCAAAGTCTTAAACCCAAAGAAAACATTTCAAGTTTTTACAAGTTTGTGAGAGGAGAAATAGAAATGCAAGTCTTAAAAACATCAGTTATTATATTTGCTATATAGGTAGCAATGATGAATAAGTCATGTTTAATTATGATGTTTTCTTCCTGTTTTTACTATGGAAAGCTGCTCTCAGTTAAGGTTCTTTACTACATATACATAAAATGTGTAGACTTTGTCCATGAAACATTACCTTTTTAGTTTGGTATATGGATCTAACTTGACTAATATCTAAGAGCTACTATGAAAACTTATATTTTTAAAGGAGTCTCACTAGAGTCAGTCTTGAATGTCATAGGTCTTATTTCTGGAATACATTGAAGAAGTTTCATCTGTTTGACCTATGTGTTCTCCCTCTCACTTTTACCAAAATTTTTGTTTTGCTGTTGTTCTTTTTGTCCTTGTGTTAGCATACTTGTAAGCTGTGCAGTTATGACCTGCCAGTATCCAGCTATCAACAGCCATTTGTTGCTTCTTACTGATGTTATTCAGGTTGGTTTGTTTTCCATGCTGTAGGAAGCAGTTTTTGGCAGCTCTCTGCTGTTTAAAAAAG
This sequence comes from Phainopepla nitens, assembly GCA_013400175.1. Lineage (NCBI taxonomy): Eukaryota > Metazoa > Chordata > Aves > Passeriformes > Bombycillidae > Phainopepla > Phainopepla nitens. The sequence goes on from VXBQ01017037.1 coordinate 21,134, forward strand.
TTTAAAAAAGCTGCTGTTACGCTGTTAGCCATGGTTTGGTTAAAAGGTGTAGAATTGTCCCTGCTGGCTTGTATTTAGACAAAGGTAAATTTGACAGGTTTCACAAGGTTGAAATAGTGAAATGAGACATTCTGGCAGTTGGTTGGACATTGAGGGAGCTGTTCTGAGAGTTTTAACCAGAACACAGAGCTAGAGTGATGCATCACAGAGGCCACACTTCCATGAGATCATCTTAAGGTCATCAAATCTCCCAGCTTCCACAACTTAGCAAGCAAGGAAAAGCAAAAATTTAGTTACTGAGGAAAGTGAGTGAGAAATAAAAATGAGATAGGAAGCATTACCAAAGAGTTGAAGGCAGAGGAAAGCTACTGGCAGAAGCAAAAATTAGGTAAGGTGGTGATCATGAGTAAATAAAAAGCCAGCATTGAAAAGCAGATTGCGGTAAGAGAGGTACAGCTTTTAGAAAAGGAAAGAATGTGATGAAAATTAGTCAGACAAGGTTGTTGTTGCATGTTTTTCTTAGCAATTTGCATATAGAATCGAATAGCATATGAAGTATAACAGGTGATGATGGGAGGGGAAATTAAACCCTAGGAAAATAGTTACTTTTTCTTAGTATGTCCTTGTAGAAACTGTTCAATAGCATAAACCAAAACATGGTTGTATAGTACATGGTTCTAGGCAGAGCTAGGTGCAGAACTGTATTAAATCTGTGGCACCAAATGTAACAAAAGGCATGAGGATTAAAGCACCATAGGATGTGCCCCTGTTGACCTGTACATCATGCACTTGTACAACTTGGAATATAGAAAAAGTGATTAAAATGGATTCTTTGCTTTACCTTGCAGGAGGACCTGAAATGACAGATACATTTAGATTCCCCTAAATGTAGATAAACAGCAAGTCTGTGGCAGCATGTGCAATACCTTTGTGGTGTGTTAGTGTCAGAGACAGTGATGTTTGTAATCTTAATGTTTTTGGGTGGGCTGTTGTGGACCCAACTGCAGCCCAGCTGGGAGCACCCTTGTTGGTGAGGTTGGGGGCCTGTCTTTACTCTAGTGCCAGCCAGCTGCCAAAGCCTCCAGGGTGCAATGGGAAAGCTTTGATGCTGCTGCCATTCAAGTTCAGGGGATTAATGCCAGCATGGCTGTCCCTGTTACTTCATCACTCACAGCTTTTGTTTCAAAGCTGCTGCTTGTCCAAGAAAATGCAATGTAATAGGTAGGTTTCATGATTCCCACTCCTAAAACAGCATCTGGCCATTCTGTGTGGTGGTAGCTCTGCAAGAAGGCTAGATCTGGAATACCTGTTCAGCTGCAGCTTCTTTCTCTTGGCTGGATTTATTCACTTGCAGCTGTCTATGCAAGCTCTTGCTTTTTATGGGAGCCAGGTGGCTGATGTGAATGCGTAGCAGTTTAGACTTACAGGACAATCAACCCAGGAGCACTGATTGGAGAGGAGGGAAGCACATACTGGACCTGGAGGAATTATCTCTAAAGAGGCTAGGACTGCCTAACTTCTTTTGCATTTACAGAGACAAGCATGGTGTCCAGTGGGAGAATTCCCATGGAGCAGCATTTCCACTTCTTTACCAAGTCAGTTTTTCTCCTCTTCATTAGGATCAGTTTGTGCTTGTTTTAGACTTTGTTTAAACAACGTGAGGAGATGTTGCTGTATAACAATAAATATTTTTTGCCCTTTAATATGTGTCAGTGATATTGGTGGATGATTCTTGCATAGTTCTAGCTGTCCTAGGAATAAACTGCAAAATTACTGATAATTTTTGGAGTAGGGAGCTTCTACCAGGGCAGCTGCAACTGGAGTTTGCTCACACAATGGTGAGGTGTATTTAAGCAGGGGAAAATTTACAGAAAGACTTTTGACCTTTTTTTCCCAGCTTTGCAGAAATCTAGAGAGGGAGAAGCTAGGTGTGAGGAACTCATGAGACAAATGTAAATTGGGTTGTGGATATGTTCACTTTTGAAAGATGAGGGACATTTTTTGTGCATGTGCACGCATATTTTCTTTATGGCTTTAGAAGGACTGCTGACCTTAACTGCTGGTTGGAAAGGAAAGCCAGAACCTGATCTCTGTGTTAAAGTTATCGTATTTGGGTGGCTTTCTTGGAGTGGATTTTTTTTTATTTTTTTTTTTTGTTGGTTTTTTTTGGGTTTTTTTTTTTTTTTTTTTTTTTTTTTTTTTTTTTTTTAGTAACTTGGTGCAAGGTCAAACCGTAGCCATGAAATAACCGCAGCAATGTGAAAATACGCTGCTGTAAAAATAAATGAGCCGCTTGTCTAGCCGGTGAGCCACTTAACGCCCTAATTTGTCAGCCAGAAACAATTAAGGAAATGAGTAATCGGCAAAATAAGAGCACGTCATCGGTGACGGGGAGATGGGGGCTGCTGAGGGCCCGCTGCTCCAACCAGCCGCTAGATGGCGCCGCCGCCCAGCGCCGCCGCCGGGCTGA
>VXBQ01017037.1:23838-95531 GCA_013400175.1 Phainopepla nitens
CTGCCAGGGAAGGCTGGGTAGCTTTCCCTTCAAAAAAGCATCCCCAACCCAGAGCATCCCTCAGGCAAACCCTCCCGCGGTACGCTCAGCAGCGGTGAGTTCCTGTAGCTGGCAGGAGGGCTCGCTCACTCCAGAAGTCCTGCTTGAGATAAGTGGATGAAGCATTGCCAGGGAGCTGCTAAATTGCTGCCATTGTTGTAGCTTTTCTCTGGCTCGAGGGCTTCGTATTCCAAACATGCCTCCAAACAGCCGTGTGTCTAGCTTGCCTGTGTCCCGAGCCGCTGGATTCTCCCATTCAGATGCTTGTGGTAATGCTGCTGCTTGGTGAAGCAGTGCTGTAGCAAGCTAGGCACCCTGCTGTCTTCATCTAGTTGAAAAACCCCAGCTTATAGATTATGTCATACAGAGTAGGCTCTGGGAAATGTGGAATCACCAGTTTATTGGGTTGTGTGCCAGTTTTCCAATGCTGTTGATTTAAAAGAATTTTTTTGCCCTGTGGCCAGAAGGATGCGGTGCAATACGTAAGTTACAGCATGAATACTGTTAATTAAAATGATTATACATGACTTGACTTTGATATGTCTTAAATTAATTTTCCTACCAGTTAGATGTAATGCAAAAGACATCGTGGGTCTTCCTAGCAAATAAGCTATGATGTATGGATCCATTTCCACTTTAGAACAAGTATTTTTTTTAATTGCTGAGGCAAACGTTTGTCTTAACTCATCCGAATCATTCTCAGGCACTGCTGTGGAGGACAATTGATACCTTCTTAGTGCTGCTTTGCCAATTGCATTTCTCTGGTGAGGGTTGGAATTTCTGTGGCCTTGGCCCGAGGGCTTTTGAGGCCCTTTGCAAAAAGTCAGGTGACAGGATCTGCAGAGATCCAGCGCTGTAATACCGGTGACATTACCCAGTGTCACGGCACAGCACTAGGCAGGGGCAGGAGCTTGTAGAGGTAGTCATGCTTTAGGGGTTTCAGAGACTGGGTCAGCTCTCTGGAATCATTCCCAGCATGGGCACATGAGAAGCTCAGCTGGTGCAGTGGAGGGGGGCAGCATGATGTGTCATGAGAACACTATTCAGCAGCAGTGTCTTAAGGGGATGTTGGTGTCAAAGATTCTGTCTAATGGGACCATGGTGATTGTTCCAAAGTGCTGTTTGGGAACTGGGAATGCACATTCTTAATGCACTTTACCGGCCTGGACAGCATGTTTGGTTTGAATTTCTAGGGAAACATGTAGAGAACCCCAAAACAGTTGTCCCTCTTCTTCATCTGGTGTGCACATCATATGAAGCCAGTTAATAAGCTGGGTGCATTTGGGCCTGTTTGCATTGTACGAAGATCTGGCCCCAAAGTTATCTGAGCTATTACAGACATGCATGATTTGACTTGTACATGAAATATATGATATCATATATCCTTCAGTTTCTCTCTTCCTTGGCTTATTTGTGTGTCTACAGTGATCTCAATTTCCTTTCATTTTTCTCTGTACTGACTTCACTGCCCTTTTTGTGACTGCACTTTAAGGAGCTTCCATGTGTTAAATGTGAGGCATAGATTAGTGTGATAACCAGAGATTTAAAGTTTGCTTTTCTTGTTTTGGCATTTCTTTGTTTCTGGGAGAGTGGTGTAGCATGAAGATGGGCAGTGGTGAAAAACAGATGGTGAAGCTCAGGGAATATGTTGTGAAGAGAAACTGTTGGGAAGGTCTCTTACTCTTTTCTGTGTGTTTGTAAACATTCTGAAATGCCTTATGTCTGTTAAAGAAGGAGGTAGAATTTTAATATTTATTGGAGGGAAATAATACCAGATTTTTTTGTCAGCCAAGCTAACTTTCACGTCAAGTGGTATAATTGTCCATCACTGAGGGTCTGCAGTGTCCCACCAGTACAAACAATAGTAAGATCACAAAGACAAGTGAGCTTCCAAATCAGATATCTGAGAGCACAGTTAGCATCATTGAAACAGGTTTCAGAGAGCTTTATTGATGCCATGAGGTTTTACTTTGTCCTTAAGCTGAGAGAGAGCCTGTTGCCTTGGTATCCACAATGCAGATGATACCACTTCATATTTTCTAGCCTTTATGATGCCAGAAGATAAAGAAATTAGGTCAAAGAACATCAAGGGTGAATTATCCTGATTTTCTAAGCTTTCTGTAGAGTTTATTGCACTGCCCTTCTGTCTGTGTAGAATTTTTCCCTTTTTAAGAGGAAAAATTGGAATTGCATGCATGGATAATGATCATCTCAAAAATCGATTTGATTTTGATTTTAATGGCTACACTAATGTTTCTGCCCATTGTAATTTAATAGCCATAGTGATCTTCCTTGCAGGGATAAGAGACTGACTCACTCAGTATATTCACCCAGACATGCAAGCACTCACCTACAGCCACATGTGTATCCAAGGAGCTGCTGCTCAGTTTGGTTCAGCCTGTTCACATGCACCAGCAGAATCTGCTGCAGGATGGTTTATGTATAGAAGAGGAATTACGGGGTCTTAGACTGTCAGGGCTTCTGTATATGCAGGATAATGTCTAAATATACAAACCTTTCAGTCTTTTTTAAAAAGTCAACTGTCATGTCAAGGCCAGCCGGGTATTAGCACAAATGTGTAATTAACATTGCAATAAAGTCACATGAGCCACTGGTGAAGGACCTCAGTGGGATTGCAAGGAAGCTGGGTTGACACTTTGGGAACAGAGATCATAAAAGAAAATCCTGTGTTCAAAGACACAGGATGTCCTGTCAAAGGACAGATTAATAAAGCTAAAGGTGATGATAATTCTCTTTTTCCAGTATGGCAAAGAAGGAAAAAGGCATAACACTAGTCAAATGGACGCACTTCAGATTAAATATTTATGGGAACAATTGTGAAAGAAAAAATCTGCTGGTATAGTGCTTTGAGTCTGGCTTGCAGATACTCAGCCTTAGATTTACGAACAGGTGAGTTTCTGTAATTAAATTACATCTGGAAAATCTATGTGGGAAAACAGTATCTAGGACTAGAAGGACCCAGATAGTCTCGTGCCCAGTAATTTGCAGATTTCTTCACTGGTCGTAATGGGAGTCTGATATCAGTACTACAGACTCCAGCAGCAAAGAAGTGATTGTCAAAACCAGACCAAGCTGCTTGGGTTGACTCAATGTCCATGGAGTTCTTTTAAATCAAAAGGTTGTTAAATAAAACTAAGGTGCTTTATTTCAGGAGAGCAAACTTTGCGAGTAGGAATGAACTGATCAAGGGGAACTAACCAGCTCAAGGATTTGTTTTTAGAGGTGTCTTGGAGCTGCTGACATCAGAAGTACAGAACTTGCCTCGACTTTGAATAAAGACAAAATCCTTGTAAGAAAGTGCTGGAGACAATTGGAACATGAAATGTGTCTGACAGACCAGATTTTATGGTCCTTTGAGACAATTTATTTGTTTAGATGGTTAAGATAGGGACGAATACAAAAGCTAGATAAAGAAGAGATAATGGCAAGCTTTGCTGACAGGGGGATTACAGGGCTGGAGACATGTTTTAAACACAGCTCTCAGGAGAAGAATTCATACTGAATAGTTCAGTTAATGATCTTGCATAAAAACTAGCAGTGTTTCTGAGGACAGATTCCCATGGGCAGTGAGATGATAATCAGGTAACATCCCTTCCCCATGGGCTTTGCCAGTGGTAGGTTATGTGTAGTGGTCACAGTCTTCCTAGCCAGGGCACATCTGTGACAAGGCTCTGGAGTGCCAGTGAAACTTGGTACTGACATGAAGTTATGAGACACCAGCAATATGAAGAGGATGGTGACAACAAGAATTACAAACCAAAACCATGACAGCATAGCACTTGGAACCAGCGATGGAAGAGTATGTAGGACATGGTGCATGATCAGATGTTTGCAGGGAGTCATAGGTGCAAAGTAACCAGGAAAAAAGTATCTACAATCCTGATGTCTTAAGGTACCTCAAATGAGGAATTGGCAGAAGGGTAGGAATTACTAACTCCACTGTTCAAGGGGTTAATGTACACTGCTGTGTGTAGTTCCACTCTCTCATTTTCACCACAATTAATCTCCACAGTGGAGTGGTGTGGAGGAAAGAGACTCCTGGATGACCAGGAGAATTTAAATCATCTAAGAAGGTGAAAACTGAGAAATGATGGCTGTGGCCTATGAGCACATCAAGGAGATAAACTCTGCCAGGAAGAGCAACTCTTTTGGCATGAAGGACAAAGCTGGCCTGAGGAGGAATGGTTATAATTTGGTTAAATAAGAGTAAATTTGGGCCAGAATATAATTCTTAGCTATGGAAGTCACTTCCCAAGAAGAGTGATGGGGGTGAAGACCACAGCTAGGTGTAAGGTGGTCTCAAGGAATTGTGTTACAGGGGATTTCCCCTTTCAGTTCTCTGATCCAGCACCCTGTTACCAGCACGTTCTTTCAGGGCTTGCAGTTTGAGAAGAAGCATCCAAAGTAGCAGGACGATGATGTATTGCTGCAGAAATGCCATACAACACCAGCAGGTCCAGAGATGGGATGCTTCCCCTCTACTCTACTCTTGTGAGACCCCACCTGCAGTACTGACTCTGGCTCTGGGTCCTCAGCACAGGAATGTCATGGAACTTTTGGAGCAGGTCCAGAGGAGGGCTACAAAGATGATCAGAGGGCTGGGGCACTTCTATGATGACAAGCTGAGAGAGCTGTGGTTGTTCAGCCTGGAGAAGGCTCTGGAGAGCCTTGGAGCAGCTTTCCAGTACCTAAAAAGGGCCAACAAAAGAGCTGGAGAGGGACTTTTTACAGGGACATGTAGCAATGAGACAAGGGGGAATGGTTTTAATCTGAGAATAGTTTTGATTAGATATGAGAAGGAAATTCTTTGCTGTGAGGCGCTGGAACAGGTTGTCCAGAGAAGTTGCAGATGGATGCCCCATCTCTGGCTGTGTTCAAGGGCAGGTTGGATGGGGCTTTGATCAACATGGTCTAGTGGAAAGTGTCCCTGCCCATGGCAGGGGGTTGGAGCTAGATGATCTCTGAGGTCCCTTCCAACCCAAACCATTTTATGAGTCCAAGTCCCACTGAAATCTCAGGGCACATGTAAGAGATGAAGTGTAATTACCAGATTTGGAATCTGTTCTCGGCACTAAAAAGTAATGCTTGCCTCTGAAAAATAAAACCAGTTTCCTGAAGACTCTTGCTGATCTGGACTTTATTTTTATGCCTCTTCCAAAAAAAATAAAAAAAAATAATAGTTGCTTTGAAGACTTCAGGGAACTCTCATTCCTTATACTATGGTCACTTTCAAAAGAAGAAATTCCACTGGATGAGTCTGGACTCTCAGAGGCTTAAGAAGAAAACGTTTTGGATGCCAGCAGTTTAAATTGGGTTGTGTCTGATCAGAAGATTTATTCCTCGTGGCAAAGGCTATTACTAAGGATACTGTGAATGACTCCTATTATAATTTAAAATAGTTCCCTTGGTCTTTGAATAAATGCAGCTCTCAGTGTCTTGGAAGTTTTGCCTACCAAAATGTTCGTAGTCAAATCACTTCTCATGTAGACTGCTTATGATCCTCTATCCTTAATTCACCTGCTATCCTTAATAATCTGAATAGAAACTGGGTAGAAAAAGATGGATGCCTGGTTATTAATATCGGAATCACAATGCTCTTCAACCTAATGTATCGTAAAACACTGAGAATAGATTTAACAAAGATTTGACACTAAACTTGAACCATACTGCTTAAACTGTTGAAGGTTTAGAGCTTTCAGCAGAGAGGGATAAACCTTTCAAATCGAGTCTTTGGATTCTGGAAACAGGAGTGTCCAGTGAACTCCCCATCCCACTGGGCTGCACACGAGTTGCAGACAGGGCTCTCAGAATCCTGCCACCATGTGCCTGGTTGTACAGGAGCTCCCTTGGCATTGGAATATTGCTTTGGAGGCTACCAAGGTGATGGAGTCTTGTGTCTCAGATACAAATGAGAAAAGACACAGATAAAGAAAGACAAAGAAACATAAGAGACAAGAAGGATGTAAAAATGCCATAATGAACTCGCGTGTCTTGAGAAAACCTCTAATCTAATGAGAATGGATTTTGTTTGAGAGATTGTACTGCTACAATTAATTATTCATGGCAGCAACATCGTTAGGATTTCATTTTATTTAAAGGCCTCTAAGTGACTTGGAAAATTGGGTTAAGCTGAAGAGGAGTTTGAGGAGAGAGACAGGGGAAAGCTTTTCCTTTTATTGTCTTTGTCTAATATTTTCTACATAGCTATTGGAAGTACAAACACAAATTACACTCAATCTCTAACATTCCTGCATTAAATGTGGGCATAAATTTGAACCACATAAATACAATATCTGGGCCAAATGGGAACCTAGATGGCTTTTTGTGGGACAAGTTAGATACCATTAAAGTGACCTACTGTCACTTGCTGGGGACATGCTATGTTTCAGCACTGTATGCTAACACCAGCCTATGACTGGTGGCTGCAGACTTGGGCTCCCGTTGGAGAGAGGGTCTACATGGACTTTCTGTTTGTCCTGCAGCAGCATAAGTGTGGACACAAACAGAGGTTCATGGGGCCACTGTCCTAAAACTGGTACATACATACAAAAGACACAAGCCTTTCCCTTGGCTGCAGTAGAAAGCAGAGCCAGAAATGGTCCTAAAAACCAGTAGCAGTCAGACCTCTCCTTCATCTACAGTAGCCAATGCTCTTTACACTTGACCACACCACGAGGTATATTGTTGACAGACAAAATCACTTTTCAGGGTGGTTGCTCACCTCTCTGGAGAGGAGAACCTGTTCAGCAACCCACGTGGGGTGGGTGGTGTGCCTACAGGCAGCCCTGTTGTATGGCCTGAGACCACATGCCCTGCAAGGCACAGGTCATGGGAGCAAGTCAGGGATTACGCTTCTCCTCTCTCCCTCCCCTCACCCCTGTAATTCCATACCGGATTCCCAGATAGGTTACACAGCCTTGGAGCTGCTAGAGCTTGTGCACTGTTGAGAAGAATGGCGTTTTTTCTTTAACACATGGATGCTTAGCCTGGGAATTATGCAGGCGTCTGAGTGTTTAAAAAGTCTGGTTTTCCTTTTGTTTTTGTAATGTTTATTTGTTCCTTCCCTTGTAATTCTCCCTGCTAACTCACGGACATCATTCAGGGACAGATTTAAAGTGAAGCAGACAGACTCCAGTTCTGCTCCATCCCTGAAACAGTGGAGATTTGTTTAAAAGTGCTATCGGCAGCACACTTGGTATGACTGGAATGCTCAGGGCTTTATTTTTCATTTCACATCACGTGCAAAGCAGCACAGCTATAGCTTGAGATGTTCATGTGGCCCTGGTGGTACCATCTCAGCCTTGGCTGGCTGAGGTTTGTGTAAATTATTTACAGCAGCTTTACTGAGGATGCTCACAAACAATGGACTGGCCCCTGGGAGGAATGTGAGAGCCATTGGGCAATGGCTCTTAAAAATGAAAAAGTATGTCTGCAAGTACTGGTCTGGATCCAGTTTCAGGCTTGCTCTGAAACCCAGAAGCAATCACTCTTGCTTTGATGTCTGGAAGGGTTTGTTTCACAACATTTATATCTGGCTGACACTAGGAGGGAAAACTCCTATTGAAATGTTTTAATTAAGAAGAAATTTCAATAAGAAAAATGTCATTTGTTCTACAATCCTCAAGTGTCATCTTACACAAAAATCCACAACAGCTCCAAGCTCCCAAGCTCTCATTCACCTGAAACCTCAGCTGGGTCACAGCAAGGTTTTGGCTGGCATGAGTGGTACCACCCAGGTCGGCCTTGAATCACAAGAAAATGTGTTGTTGCTGTTTCGCCAAAGCTATATCTTGCCAGCAGCATCTTCCAGGGCACCTTGGAGCTGCAGCCCAGCCAGGCTGGGAAGTCACAGCCCTGCAGTCCTCCCTGTTCTCCTGTACTTTTCTGTTGGTGCTCACTGCTCCTCTGAAGCTGGGTGTGCAAACACTTCCCAGAAGGGCTAGAGGCCAATCCTCATGAATTTTGGGGTGCTTCTAATTGTTGCTGCAATGCAAATAGAAAGAGAGTGAGATATACACCTCGCAGATGGAGACTTTGCAGATCATGTAGCTGCCTAAAGCATGTGTAGGCAAACATTTTGTACTGCTAGTAAATTGATTTCCAGTGAAGAGCTTGAGATGCCTCAGCTTTAGGACTTCAGATGGTGTTCCCTTGGACGCTGTTATTTTGTGTTCTGTGGTGTATGGCATGCAAGGGTGGAGGTCTCTGCTCCTTTTGGCAGTGTACTCACTGGCTTTTCTCTAGCTGCATCTGGAGAGCATTGGAAATGGCTCCCCACAGTGTCCCATCTTAATCAGTCTGAATGGGTGATTATTTTGGGCTGTGAAGCCTCTCCCTCAGTTCCTCAGGGCCCTACTCTTGCTGCTTACCAAGAGAAAAACTTTTTCTCTTTTAACACAGGGGGCTGCCACCTTCCCAAGCTTCCAACAGATGAAATATGGCTGCAGCCCAAGTGTTTATTTAGATTTGGAGAAGAAAGAACCACAAAAGGAAAAAGTCTATTCAAATAATAAGACCTTTTCTCCTGATGGCTTTTTGATGACATTATTTTGGTGGCTAGACACTTGACTTCACAGTATATAAATATTCATTTGCCTTCCCATATGAGACAAAAAGTCAAGTCAAATAAATTCAAGTCAATTTGGTACTCTCACTTCTCTCCTTTTAAAAAGTTCTTTATTATTTTTGCAACTAAGTAATATGTGTTTGACTAGCCATTAATTTTTCCCACAAAAAAACATAACCTTGGATAAATAAAATAATTTTTAAAACAGAGGTGAAAAGTTACTTCTCAATACATAGAGAATTTCTTCTATCAGTCATTATCGACCTTGGCAAAGGTAAAGCTTCATACTGTATGTGAAAGCTGACTAGCCAATCCTCAACTCATGAAAATAGATTTCCTTTGGTACTGGTTCACACAAACTTGAATTGCTTTCCCTGGGACTTTAGTGGCACTATGCAAACTGTTGAAATGCAGCAATGCTTTCCTAATCATCCATTATTAAATCCCAGTCATCCAGATCCTTGCTAAGCAAAACTTCTGATGATGTCCTTCAGCCGTGGCCCAATTTTTATCCAAGCAAATTTCAAAATCCCTCTTCAGTTTATTAGAGCACTGTGTTGGCAGCTGCATCACAGCCTTGTGGCCGGGCAGTGCTCAGGGCAGCGCAAGTATGCATTGCTTTACAAATATAGATCCAAACTCTACCTCCAGGCTTTCAAGAGTGTGTGTTTCTGGGCTTGGTTGTCCTGTTGGTCAACTTCAGAGAAACTTGCACACTTAGATCCTGCCGACTTCGGTGAGAAACAAACACTTGCCTTGGTGTAGATTTAACTGTTCACCTCATTTGGGATGGATTTTGATATATCCTTACCTCTGAGTGGTTGTTTAAGAAGACAACCCTTTCTTTTGGGAAAAAGAGTGGCTTTGGGATCTTTTGCCTTAGTGCTTTGTAAGGAAAGACAGTAGTTCCTTCCACATGGTGTTCCCAGTATAGGGAAACACCACGTCATCCTAGGGCAGGAGCTGGTGCTTGCTTTGGTTCCCTTTAAGGGTCCTCATACTGCAGGAATTTTAGTCTTTTTTCCCTAGCAAATCAGGGAAAAGCCCTTTTAAGGTGGACACTGTGTATTTTTCCTCAGAAGAAGAAACATATTTGTCAGAAAAACTAATGTCATCTACTAAGTTCTGTTATCTCAGTATGAGCTGACTAGAAGCAGCATCAGCTGGGAGAAAGCTGGTTCCAACCACAGCTGCTGTGAATTAGCACAGGCCCAGCAGGAGCCCGGGGAAGGGCTGTGAGCCTTGGGGGGCTGGTGGGAGAAGGTTTAGTGTTCTTAAGTTTGCAATGGGCTGGTGGGTCAGTTTGGTCTGAGTCAGTGTGAGTGTGAATAGTGAGTAGCTAGGAAGATCCTTGTCCTGAAGGAGACTGTGTTGATACATGAAGATTTTGAGCTTGTTGAAGCTCCCTGAAGCAGCAGTAAAACACAGGAGTGCTGTGTAAGAAAGGATAGGTGGAAATAGCTAGATGCATCTTTTAACAGCTCCTGTTCCTGTGGTTTGGGTGGACTGTTATGACTACAAGGCAAGCGATCTGTGGCTAAAAGGTATGTGAAAAACCAATTTGCCTTCGTGGATGCTTATAGGAGAGAGGTGAGTGAAAGTTTCAGGGGGGGAAAGGGGGAAAGATTGTGTGCAGCAAAACACTGCTGAGAATGGAGAAATGTCAGCATACCTAAGCCAGAATCACTTGCTGAGACTTCTTGAAGGCATCTGGATATCTACCTCCCATCCCACCTTGAAGCTTTGAGTAGCTAGGAAAAACTTCATACTTGGGAAAGAACAGCTTACAAAGCTGTGCTGAGGGCCTTTCACTTTGGTTCAGTAGAGCTAGCTGTTAAAATATGTCTTTAGTGAGCTCTCTTTGGGCTGCCTCTTCTCCTGGGAGTTGTGTTGCCTGTGCCACACTGGTTGAGTTGTTCCCTCCTTCCTTTCCCTTGATTTTTGCAGGCTTGGACCTTCCCACAGAGCTGGCTAGTATTTGTTTGACATCACACCCCTTCCAGTGATAAGCATGTATCTGGTTGTTCTGTTTTGTTTTGTTTTTTAACTGGAGGTTGTTTAAATACATCAGTGAAACACTCTGTGCTGTGAAACAGGAATAATAAACTTCTGAGAGCTCCAGGCTCCTGCCTGGTGCCAGGAGAATGAGCAATGAAGATTTCTGCCTGCAAATCCCAGCACTAACAGGGCCTCTTGATTTGGTCCAGTGAGTCTCTGTATGTGGGTGTTGGGTACAGTAGCATAATTTTAAAGGTGTGAATTGATTTGTCCCATTTTTCCCACCACATGTCCCAGGATACCAGGAGAGGAAATCTTAGCTATTTGAAGGAGAGTGGGGAAAAAAAAAAAAAGTGGCTAGATTTAATGAAAGCACAAGCTCCATTACTTTTTCTCCATCTTTAATTATTTTTTCTGCTTGTTTGACTCAATTAACACATAGGAAAGGCTGTGCAGTTTGCTGCCTGACCCTCAAAAGGTTTGCATGTAGGCTTCCTCAGTAGGTGTTCTAAAGCTTTATTGTACAGATATGTAGCCTATGTTGCTTCCTGATGTTGGAAGTTTTTCTCCTAGTTCAGCACATAGATCTACGTAGATTGCTGTACATTTTGTACTCTTAGTAGCTAAATGTTTTGTCCTCAGAAATAATCCTTCTTCTAAGAGCCAATTCTTTTCCCAGTTGGATCTCAAAGCTGGACTTCAAAGCTTCATAGAAATTGGGTTGAGACCCATCTATGTTATTCTTAGACTGTAACAGCTGCTGTATTTGAAGTAGATGGCAGCTGTTCTTGAACTATAAGCTGCCTATCCAGGAACCAGCAGAGTTTAGGTCAGAGCACAGCAAAGTCCAAAGGCTGAAATTCTGTTACCCAGCTGAATTTTATGTTGAAGTACCTCTGCACCAAGCTGTGGTTGCAGTGTGACTGTAGTGTAGGCGTAACACAGTCAGACATTCTTGAGTATGTCATTTGGCACCTAATACCATCCAAATTTTGGGTTTGTATCGTCTGGGCATTTATTGTGTCAGAGCCATGTTGCTTTGAAGTTCCCAGAAAGCCTCACAAGATTAATGTAAATCTTCAAATCCTCAAACTTGTTGTATGTTTTGCTTCTAAATTGAAAAGGTTGGGGAAAAGGGAATTGGATGTTTCAGCATGGGTTTTCTTTGCTGGTTTTGTTTGGGGTTTTTTTGTTGTTTTTTTTTTCTCCTGAGTAACAGGGTCATGTGCAAAAATAATCAGTATGATGCTCTAGCTTTGTGTGAGTGACTGTGCAGTGAGGGAGAGAATCTGGCTGTCCATAGCTGTGTGACCCTAAGGATTAGTGTGTCTTTGCATAGCAATGCTGTGGAAGTGCCACATGGTTTTTTCCGTGATCTTATCTGGACACTGAAGAATGGGGTCCTAGCTTTGGTTTTGAAGCAATAGCATTAAATTGTATCTCTTTGAATATAGCTCATATCTGGCCAAAATTTGGTGACTGTTTCATAATGTCAGTATGCATTTGTGGGTGTCTGCGCATCGCAGTTTGTTGTTCCACAGCAGAACTGCTGCCCAGGTGGATTTGAGTTATGCACCAAGACGGAGGTAAATAAATGCATATACACTTCATCAGATCTGAATTGCTCTGTTTAAATATGAACTGCCTCTTTTTAGAATGCCACCAAATTGCTGCTCCTCTTCTAACTTACTTAAGAAAACCATTACATTGTGCAGAGAGAAATTGTGTGTTTTTTCCCTAGTTGACTTCTGGCTAAATTCCTTTGCTTGGTTTGTACCCTAAACAGCTAAATGCTTAGTCCTTAAAAATAAATCCTCCCTCTTGGAGGCAAATGCTGTCCTTTCAACACTGTTTCCTTCATAACAGGGCAAGGGTGGGATTCCCAGCCCTGGGCTGATCTGCAGCTCTGGACTGAAACTAAATACAATGCCCTGGGACCAAGTCCTATCATCTACAGAAGCTGGGCAAGAGGAAATGTTTCTTGTGTTAGCTCAGCTTGTGGCCACACTGGGAGAGTTTGTTTTCACACCAAACAGTTGGCTGACTTCTCTGTTGGGGGGAAAGGAGAATCAAGGACTGATCTCTGAGAGAAAAGGTTTTGCCTTAGCAAGAGTCCTTTCCAGAGACCTGCTGTTATTTTTCAGTGGGTGTGTGTATACAGTACTTGCCTCCGAAACACAAGTGTAACTGTTTAGCTGGTGGTGCACTTCTGTGTACAACATCAGGGTTCAGGAGAGCTGCTTGTATGTGCTGCTTGTTGTCTTTTAATCATTGCACAAGTGGAGCGGTGCTTGCCTAGTTCTTATTCCCTGAACATCAAATTTGATCGCCCTGGTGACAGGGTTTGGGTAACTTATGAATCCCAGCCTGTTTGCATAGTGTTGCTTAGCATGTACTTTTGTTTCAGGTTGACTTCCAAGTTCAAGAAACAACATTTAAAATGCTGGTTTCAAAACACCGTGCACCCACTTGATGATTATTCTTTCTAACCTATTTCCCCTGTTCAGTTCAGTGCTTTCTTGCCTAGAACAGCCTCTATTTGGTTCAGGTTTTGACCTCCCATTGTGCAGGGAACTGAAAGTCCTCTTGGAGCTCAGCCTGGCACAAGCCTAAATATGGAGCCTGTCTCTGTGTGGGGTAACGAGACTGTCACTCTGGTCTTGTAAATCACCACCCATCAGGAGCAGAAGGTGAATGCTCTTCTTGTTGTCATAGCAAATATTTTGAATCAAGTTTTCATATGTCCCTCTTGAGTGATGAGAGAGGACATTGGAGATGCTTGGTTTACTTCTGTGTGTATGGGGATTTTGGATGCCTGTAGGTTTGCTAGGCATGCTCTTGAGCCTTTATTTTCTAAATGGTGTTATATCTATGCCAGATAGAAAGTACTAATTTGTGCATCATCATTTGGAGTACCAGCAATTCCTGGTTATTTGCATTACAGACAAAGCCTTTGGGGATGGAAATGTATCTTCTTCAGATGAACAAGATATTTTGAAATAACTTGCTCCATATGAAAAAAAGCAATAGGATGACTGGAAATTGTGACAAAATATTTTCATTACAATGCATAATGGCTTCGTGAAACTCCAGACCTTGTTTTCACTGGTTTTGTTAAAAACATTGCTGTTACATCTTATCCTTTGGGTTAGAAGAGAAATCTGTGTAGTCTGTAGAGATTTCTAATTTTTCAGACTATATCATAATTATTGCTGTTTTGTTAGAATGAAGATCACTGAGGATTTGCTGGGTCTAATAATGGCAAATAATTTCCAATAGCTATTTTCTACTTTTTGATAACAATTTTAGACTATCTTGTTGGCCAACAGATAGCATAACCACTTCCTAACTCTAGATGGTACCCTTAAAGTAGAAAATTATCTTGCACAGCCTTGTAAAAGTTACTCTAATTTGAACATAGTTATTGAGGTCTGGAATACTGAGCCACAGCTCAATGCCAAAGGCCTGGGATTTGACATAATGACTTATAAGGAAAATGTACTTAGTTAAGAGTAAACAGGAGACATACATATGGAAGCTGGCAGATGTGTTCTGCCATTCTACTCTTTGCTGGCAGTGAGTGGAAGTGCCTGTGAATGGTAAAGCACTGAAAACATGTTGAATATAGTTCTGCAGTCACATCCAGTTTCTGGTTTTTTACACTTTTAGGGGTGTATTATTTTTTGCTAGTTGGTGTGTATTCAATTTCTTCTATTTTTTTTTTCCTAAAATCTGCCCAATAAGACCACAAACTACTGCGGAAAGAAAAGGAAGACTCAGTCAGTTGTTAACATTAATTGCCTGCTGTTTAATATCCTTAAGCTTACTGCCTAATGGCATGTGTGTGGGTTTTAGAGGACAAGAGGGATTGTGATGGGAATAAAACGGAGACCTCCATGGAAATAAGATTTAGCTTTAGCATTCTAGCTGAGAAGAAGTGATCATGTTAAAACTTTTGCTCTTTAATCTCTACCAGTTCCTTTCCTTGCAATGGTACCACCTGAAACAAGCATTTTCTGAGTAAATCCATGAAATGTAGATGTAGAATAGAGCAGAGCCCAGTGTGATGATCATTCTTTGGCCACACAGGTGGTTCAACACCACCTGTCAGTTGTCTGTGCTCCACTGAGTTCAGTGGTCAGGGGATTGACTGTGAAGTGCTCCCCATCAGCACCTGTGGGTTTGGCATCATTAGGGCTTCTAGAAAGTTTGTCAGTGTAACCATATAACTTGTTTAGGATTTTGGAGAACTGACCCATCTTGAGGCCAAATTCCTCTGCAGTGACAAGACACACAAGCACAGCTACAGTCAAGACACCTGTAACGGAAATAGCACTCCCTTGCAAATTTACCTGGGAAAAGCACTGAAGTAAAAAGCAAAGGATCACTCTAGTAAATGTATGCCAGGTGATTTCACTAGGCTTTTACCAGCAGTGGGTTTTGTTAGGGCTTTGCCATAGCAAGTAATAGTGCTCTCAGACGGAACAACAATTTAGCACAATGAATTAGGCAACCATTGCAGATATGCAGGTGAGTTTATGGCCTCATCTGGGGAGAAAATTTTGATTGTCTTGGGAAAGTAAATGTGTTGATTGCCCCAAGCACTGGGTATTTGCAGAGCAGATATCAGCCCTCCGCAGTTAAAGCAGAACAGATTGCTGAGATGCTTGGGTATTGTCACATGATCTGTACCACCTACACCTGGTGCTTTGAGATGGGAAGCATGGTGTTTCAGAACAGAATAAGAATAGTCTAATTCTGGCATGAACTCTGTCTTTCATCTTCTTCTGTATAACAGGATGTGAGATTGGGAAAAATTAGAGCAGAATCTTCATCCCCAGTGCATTCTGCCAAGCTCATGCAGGCAGGACAACTTGGGGTTCTGCTTTCCTCGGAGCTGGGCTGAAGGCAGGTACCATGGTAGACCGTAAGTTGTCCTAGGCAGGGACTGACTGATGCCCCTTCTCATGATTTAGGCAGACTTGCCAAGATGAACCTCTTGACATATGAAGAAGTAGCTGTGCATCTGATCTACGGGGAAGTAAGTTGTTGGCTCCTCTTTTGCTTTGAGGTTCAAGCCATAACCAATCCATAAAGTCAAGGAATGAATTAGCTTTGAAGAACCTCTAGTGAATACAATGCTAAAGGGCACATTCAGTTTGAGAAACTCACACTTAATCCAAGTCTTCCTTCTGAATATAAGAATCTAGGTGGTTCTGATATGTAATTAAAAATGAACAGGTGGGCACATATTTGAAAATGAAGTTTGGGTTAATCTGAAGTTAAGCTTTTATTGAGATAGGTGAAATGGAGTCACATTTTACGTCTTGCTTTGGTTTCTACAAATACATTGAATATTTAGTGTAGCCAAGCAGCAGAAGCACCAGCTGTTAAATATAACTCCTTCTAACTTGTAATAAATTTATTTATTTAAGCACAATTCTTTCCATCACTTTCCTTTGTCTTGCTGCAGGGAGAGGCTGTACTAGTAGTTAGTAGTAAAATGGATCATATGTGTTAGCCATTAAATAGTTGGTTGTCAAGAATCAGAAGAACTAGAAGCCTAGACTTGGGCTGTCTGGCGAATTTTGTGAAGCTCTTCTACAGGAGTTAGTGCACTTTCCTGCCAAGTGTAGTGTGGGCACGTTTGAGGCTTGAAGCTTGCAGGAGCACACCACAACAGTTCTCTGAGTGCTCCTGCTTTTGTCAAAACTCAGCAGTCCTTTAGGTGCGTGTAGGAAGAGTCTATGTTTAAGCTAGCACTTAACACTGGAGTAGCCCTGCTTTGGGTTTTCAGTGTGTTTAGGGACCTGCTCTTCCTGCAGGCTCAATAGCTTTGAAAGTTAGTCTAGAGTATCTTGAACTCTGCCCTAGGTAGGAAAGCCAAAGGTGGCACTGAAATGTTCATTTTCTCTGTATTTCTAAACTTAACAAAATAAACTTCAACCTAGATAGATCGTAGGTTCTGTGGCTTGCAGCAGAATGTAATAAAATGAATAACCGTAGGCTTTAGTATCATCTCCCACAATTGTATTACTGCTCAATTACTTTTTTGACCTCTTTGGAAACATGTTTCTCTTAAAACACACTCAGTCTGCAGTTCTCAC
This sequence comes from Phainopepla nitens, assembly GCA_013400175.1. NCBI lineage: Eukaryota > Metazoa > Chordata > Aves > Passeriformes > Bombycillidae > Phainopepla > Phainopepla nitens. The sequence goes on from VXBQ01017037.1 coordinate 40,570, forward strand.
TGTCCTCTGTGTCTTTTGTGTCAAGCAAATTGATAACTCTAGCATTACATCATGCCCTGGCTCCAGTTTGTAGGAGCACAAAGTGAAAGGTGTTGTGTGTCTTGGATAGAGTTTGTCTGCTCAGTGGCTGCTTGCTCAGTTTCTCAGACCTGAGAAGACTCAAGACAGCTATTTATTTTTCTGAAATTATTAAGCAAATATGACAATTCTCTTCTGTCAGTGGCTGAGGTTTTGAAGTCAATAGGCTTTTCTTGTAATAAATTAAAGCTACTGAGCTAATTCTGCCACCTGCTTCAGTAAGTAGCCTATCCAGTCAATAGCGCTAACAGACACCCTTCACTGACTTTAAACAAGTTTGATGAGACTCCCTGGCTCTGATTTAGGAAGTAATTCCATCATCTTCTGGGTTGTTTTCAGTCATGAAAATATTTTGCATAAACTGATACTTGACAAAGAAAGATGTTGACACAACAACTGCTTCTGAATAGTCTAGGAGGGGCACCAGAGAGGGTAGTTTTTTTTCTACAGTTGTTTTGAAATATGTTGTAGGATTTTTGTTAGTCCTCAGCAGGTGCAGGACCGTTAAATCTTGTCCTTGTGTGATACTGGACAAAATATGGACTCATATTTTGTGTGGCCACACAAGGAGAAAAATTGCCGGTTGTTTATATGGACTAGATAATCCTGCACATCTTACTTTATCATCCCAGGTTAAAGGCTCAAACAAGATCTTAAAGGTCTGCAGGATCAGATTTAAGTGCTGAACACCCACAAATCATGCTAAGTTTATTGTATGATGGAAGCAGAAGGGAAAAGTACAGCTTGGCACTCACTTGATCAGACCTGGAAAAATCCAACCTATAACTGTATTAAGGAGTAGATGCTACATACTGAAGTCTTGAATAGGGGGATTTGCCATTGACTCTGAGTGCAGTTGTATCTCACAGGTTGTGTTTTAAATGAAAACTTCTTTCCGAGTCCCATAACATTCTAGGCATTTCTAAAAATAATGAAGGGAGAACTCTACTAAGAAAGAATTATTATTTATTTTGTGCAGGACATCATTGGAATATATAATGCATTTTATGGTACGTGTAATATTCCTCTTCAACTCTCAGTAGAGAGCTTGAGTGCTTTGAGGCCCTCCATTAAGTCTCATTGCTGTCTCTGAAGCTGTCCAGCTAAGAACCAATCGCCATAACCAGAAAATCTTTTCCTTGTTGAGAGGCAGAGACGCCCGTGCTAATGCGAGGGGCACTACTGCACGTCCAAACTCTCTGCCAGGTCTCAGGTTCACAGTTTTATGTGTGTCTCAATCCAGTCCAGTCTTTTGTGTTACTTCAAAGTATGGTCGTGTCAGACACCTCCTAGTGGAAAGAGCCCACCCTGGAGGTGGCAAGACCGCTGGTAATGAATGCCTGCCTCTGCTCAGTAGCCTCATCACAGATAAAGAATGTAGGCTTAATAGGGAGCACTGGTTTCTTCGGGGACAAATGCTTTCTAGTTTATTTAACTGCTTCAATAAAATGTTTCAGGACCCTCTAGTTAACAGAGATACTGTTACCTTCGCAGTTGGTCTTTTTTTTTTTTTTTTTTTTTTTTGAATAACCTTTCATTTACAGATAGAAGGGATAAACTGGAATTCCAGCAAGTCAGTGGATTTTTCCCCCTAGATATGAAAGGAGAGGCTAGACAGGGTGAAGTAGTGATGGACAAGGACTTCTAGATTAATGTTGTTTGTAACTGAGATTTTGAGAACAGCTGTGAGGCATTGAGGACTGGGAATATTTCTTCCAGCTTTAGCACTTTTGCCTCAATGAATAATAGAAAGGGCAAGATTTGGTGTGTATAGATGCTTCAGGTCTCTTAAGACAGCATGTCTCAAAACTTTGCTCTTTCCCAGCTGTGAGAGTTGATCTCTTACATTACAGTGAAGAAAAAAAAATTAAAAAGAAAGCAGCAGGGATGATTGCAGTGAAAGAGAAATATTAAATGCAGTTTAGAGCTGGGGGCAACCTTTGTTTTGCAGATTATTTTCTGGCGTTCAGCCTGATTCAGGAAACCACTTCTATCAAGAGAATGAAAGATTAAAGTCAGAAATTTAATTGCTTAAGAAAAAAGATTTACTACCCATGAGGTTCATTGGCATCCAAAATAAGGCCTGTTCTGTAGTGTACACTACATCTCAACCACACAGAAAACTATCACAGAGAAATAGAAATCCTTGCAGCTCTAAGAACAGACTTCTAGTTCCACCACAAGAAAGTGATTTCTCAATACCACTGGAATGTGGTTTCTAGTACAGAATTTCTGCTTACAATATTCTTCTGTCATCTGGTGAATTTAAAGAATGAAATTATAAAGGAGGAAATATTTTGTTATTATAGATCAAATAAATTAAGGCCCAGTTAGATGAATAGCTTGTTGAGTTATCCATAAGACACTTTATTTTTCTTCATGTCTCATTCATATAAAGTAGTATAAATGTTGCTCTTTTGGCCATTAGCATGTGATGCAACACATACTATGTCTTTGGGCTGTCTAGGCCAGTGCCAAGAAGATAGCTCTTCTAGGGGATATGGGGCAGCCAAGAGGCTTTAGAAATGCCAATTCAGTGTTTTCTGAGCTGTGCTCTTATTACAGTAATTATTATGAGAAAGAAAAATAATACTGTGGTTTTCGCCTTTCAAAAAAAAAAGCCTCACAAAAATCCAGCAAAAAAATCCCCACCACCCAAAACCTCCAAACTCATGTGCTAACTTTGTGTTAACAGTTTGTATTTTTAGTTACCTTGCTGTGGATTACCTGCCTAGTAGGAAAAGGGCTTTCCTTCCTCAAAGGACAGTAAGAGAGGTAATGGAATTAAAATCTGGAAACTTTTCTGTGTTTTACTCTTTCTTTTGTTATTGTTGGTTTGATTTTTTTTTTTTAAAAAAAGCTTGGTTTGGTTTTTTTTGTTTGTTTGTTTTTTTTTTTTTTGCATTACCAGAGCATATAGAGCCTCTAGCAGGAACTGTGATACTTTGAGGAGCAGAGGGGTTAGATGAAAGGAGGGAAGGAAAACTGTGAGATAGAGCAGTAATTTAAGTATCTTGGGTGTTCATTAGCTATAAGATCAATTTAACACTGAAAAGGGAGGTTCTGGACTCCCAGTCTGAAAGCAGACACTCTCAGCCATGCAGTGTCTGTCTCCCTCCATGCTCTGGGAGGGAAGGCAGAGACTGGACTCTGGAGGGGAGCTGCCTCCAACATGCTTCCATCAGGAAGGATTGTGCTGGAGTGGAGACTCATGAAAGAAAAGGGGGAGATTCTGTGCTTAGCTTCTGTATCCATGGTTCAATTGGAACAGAAATGGATCCCAAGCAGCACTGGGGTGAACCTACAGCTTCAGTCAGTGGAGAACCTTGTCCTAAGGAGGTTCCTGTATTTTGAAGTGTGGTCTGCTTCTCTTGTGCTTGTCACAGTAAGATCACCAACACCCTTTTGGTAACAACCTTTACTAGAAATGGGTAACTTGGGGGAAAATCCTGAACCTGAGGCCAAGCCAAGGCATCTGGTTTACTTCCACGTGTCCAAACACCAGTAATACCTCTAAAGCTATCTGAAGGCATGTACCATACAAAAATGTGCCAAATTATATACGTTGGAAAGTGGCTGCCAAGAAATAATGACAATAATTATTTTCACTGACCTTTTATTTTATTTGGCTCCTCCACCTCTGTGAGCCCGGAAGTAAGTCAAACCTGGGCAATGTGTTGGAATATGAATTTCAGATTAACCACCTTCTCAGTATCCCTCTGGCAACACGTTTGCCCCAATGGCTTATAGATATTGTGGCTCCTCTATGGACTGCACCAGTTGGGAATTGCAGCAGAACTTACCTTACCAGAATTAACTTGAGAGCAAGATCTTCCCTGGATGGGAGGATGGAGGACTGCAATCGAATTTAAAAAGTTGAGCACAGAAAGAAAAAATATTGTCAAGTACTTCTACCTTCTGAATCTTCTACTTCAGTATTCTTTATCAGGAGTGGTTGCTCCCTGCTCTTCCCAGCTCAGCCAGACAAGCCTATCTGCTTTTTAATTAACAGGCTGGTCCTGGTGTTTGAAAAACTCTACCCATCTCACTGGCTTAGTGTTTCAGAAAGGCTTAAATTTGAAAAAAGCATAAACATCTGGGTTGCATTCCTTAAGCATCCTCACATATCCTGAGTTGAGAAGAGCAGAATGGCATGTTGGATAAGCTGGCGTCTGAAGGTTTAAAGACTTCTGGTTAGTGCTTTGTAAGATGCAACTTGGCATTTTGTGATACTTCTCACTTCTGGACTGTATTTTTCTTATTTCCTTTGAAGCTTGTTTTCAGGTTTTTTATGTTATTGTGATTTAACTAGAAAACTGGTCTTATTTTTGAATATACTAACTTTTTTGGTTTTATGCCCACAAGTAGGTACCAGGATTCTAAGGTAAAGTATCAAGAGTTGCTGAGGAGAAGTTTTCCTGCAGCCTGCTAGTTCATTCATCAAGAATTCACTGGTATCTGAAGCAGCTTTTTTCTTTCTAAAGCTGGAATAAGGACCAGTACATTTGCAAGGCTTTATCCCTTGTGCCTTTTAAATAGCTTTGCTTTTTGCATGCCAGAGTTGCTCTGTACGGCACATGTATGAAGATCCTGATTTCAACAGGACTCACAGTAAAATGTCAAGAGCTTCTGAGGCTCATGTGATACTGTAAACAGCAGAAAGGAGTGTGTCAAAATGCCCCTACATTCAAGGCACATACAAAACTCTCTGGAATGTGCAAAGGGTGATTTTAGTGTAGCACAAGAGTACTGAGTTCCTCATTGGACCACAACAATCCTTTCTGCTTTGCAGCCTGCCTGTGCTGGGACACGTGACTTGGTGGCATATGCAAGAATAGTGTTTTCCCAGTCCCATCTCCTTGTCCCAAACCATTTGTTCCCCAGCAGTTAGGTAAGCATAACCTTGGTCTCTGTTGTTTCAAGAAAAATTGTTGCTGTGTGAGTTCTTGGCTCTCAGAAGCAGCTGGTGTCCTCCAGCAATGTCTCACTGGATTGGTAGACACTGTGAAATCAGTACTCTGAGCATGGAATAATGGACCTTTCCTGGCACAGAGAGTGAGATCATTGACTTGACAGGAGGAAAACATTAGCATAGAGCAGATCATGGGGCAGGACAAAGGTTGAGCCAAGTCTCTGAGTGTTTACTCCTGGGATGTGAGCACTGTGACTGATGGCAGAGGTGTGAGGATAGACAGCTGAGATCAATAACAGGCCAAGGATGAAGCTCCTCTGTTGTATGCTGCTCTGCCATAGGGTTCTTTTAAGTTGACTATCTCTGTCAAACAAGAGATGAAATAAGTATGTAGAGCTTGCTCTGGAAAGATTTCCTCTGTTTCCAGTTCTTCCTCAGCATATTTTTATTACAATTTAAAAATACTTTCCAGTTAGTCAGCTAAAAGTTCCTTATTTGTTTATTCCATTTAACTGAACTGTGGAGGTCTAGGGGGAAAGTTCAATGCTATGTTTGGGAAACAGTATATATGGTCCTTGATTCTGCTAACAGGAGACTGGTACTTGATCTATCAGTGGTGTTAAAAAAAGGATTTAAATTGATCCCAAAATGTATCATGAAGTGGCCTGCGGGAAAAAATCTCATGATTTCTTAAGAATTAGAATAGTATGTGGCTGATAGCTTCAATTTAGCCCTCATGCACTGAGCCAGTTTGACCTAGGCTGAATTTCCCCTGACCCAACATATCTTTAACAGTCATCATCCGGTCTGATACTGAAAACAAAGTTGCTATCTCCTTATTAGCACCCTTATTTGCATTAGGGATGCAAAACCTGACAGAAAATCCTCCTGAGAGGTGGTAGCTGTGCTGCAGGTGCAACCCTGTGGAACAAATTCGAGTTGTGGTTGAGGCACAAGGGGAGAAATACACAGATTTGAAACACAGAGATACTTTTGAGTCCTTTCATACGTCCATGAGGACTGAACTAGCAATGCAGCCCATGTCTCCCAAAGAAGATTGTTTTTTTTTTTCTCCTGAACCCGCAGCTTTGAGAGATCCTATTTTCTATTACTTGAGGAAGTTATGAGTCCTTGGATATCAATTCTGTATGAGGTGAAGCAGAGAGGCCCCATGGCAGCCCTTGCTTTCTGTGGCCCTGAATCAGCAGGGTATGAACACCTCTCTGCTCTGCTCTTCAAACCTCTCTGGGATGTCAGAAAGCCACAGGCCCCTCCATCCTTTGTGCTGGACTATTTGCTATATCAAAACTCCTATGGACTCTCTAGATAGGAAAAACTGCTCTTCAAGACCTCTGTTCCCACTAGGGGATGGGGTGGCATACTTGTGGGATGCCTGCTCTGGGGCAGGGACTGCTATGAATCCTCTCTGGCTTTGAGAGGTTGCATGTGAGCAGCTGGGGTAATTGCAAGATTTCCTGTGGTGTTTGGGAGCTCCAGGAGTCATGGTAGGATACTGCATTAAGGGGAAATAAAATTAAAATGTTTCTCACATGAAAAGCAATCTGTCTCTTCCTTTGGCATAGTATATCAAAGTCATTAGTTTTCACCCCAGAGGAAGAAAACGCCCTCAGAATGTCAGTATTTGCAAGGAACAGAAATGTTGAGTGATCTGTGGTGTGTCTTTTTTAGGGCAACGATACCACAAAACCATCAGCCAGCTATGTGCTTGCACTTTCCTTTGGAAACAATATTGCTCTCTTAAACTTTCTCAGACTAAAGCTTTCAAGGCTTTCTCAGGGACTGCAGACCTCCCTGTAGTTGGGCTCTTACCAAATAGGTTCCTTGAGGCTGAAGGATACAAAGAGGGCCATCATATTTCTTGGTCATCTCAAAAAGGACTTGCAGCCTCGTCAACAATCCCCTCTGAAAAAGTTTGGAGCAGTGATGACCAGTGCTGTGAAATATGCCTGTGGTGGCTGTCCAGCTGTTGTTAGCACCTGCAAGGTTCATGGTTAGGAGATACTAGGAGAAGGGTTTGAAGAATGAGGCATGAAGAAAAGATATCTTAAGAGCAGATAGAATTGAGGGGTTTGACTTCAGAGACCCACATGTTTTCATTTATACCTATGTGTTGTGCTTGTGTAAAATACGTAAAAATTTCTTTGTAAAGATTGAATTGATTAAACAATGGTCAAGGCAAGAAAGATACAGAAACAGGCTTGCCACATGAACTAGAACAATGTAAAGGAAGCTGCTCTTAGGTCTATTGTTTATGACATCTAGTGACAGCATCATGATGTGGAATATGATGAATACCTTACTCATGAGCTGTGCTCATCTGGTACCTGTGGTGCTGCTTCTGGCTTGAGTGTAACCCATTGGGTGCATTTATTTGCCACTTATGGCTCTTTTAGTGAGGGTCAAGGGCCAGAGAATAGAAAAAAACAAGTATTCTTCCCACTCTTGAAGTATGTGTTTCCTGATGTTCAATGATAGCCCCAAAATGGATGTCACTTCCAGCACTGATGGTGGGCAGCAGAGAAGTTCTCACAAATCTGAACGCCATGGTGGAAACTGGAGCAGCCTCTGCTATGCAGTGAAGCATTTTCTGTTCACAAAAATCACTCATGGCTCATAGTGAACTAGAAAAATCTGTCCTCTGGATTGTGATGTGTTAAACACTTGCAGTCCAAGGCTCTCTGGTAGTCTCTAGCTGATCTTACCCACAAAGGCCCCATTGAGCTCTAGTGGAGCAGGACAGCACCCAAGAGACAGATGGATCATGAGGGGTCTTTCCTGTGCAAAGCTCTGGATGTCAATGCCTTGCAGATGCTGTGTAGGAACAAAGCACGGGGCTGTAAATAGAAAAGCAAGAAGATCATGATATAAATATTGCTGGAGTGGAAAGCCTTATCTATAAGGAAATAAAAAATGTGCAGTCAGCTTTGCACTAGACAGCTCTTGCAGCACAGGAGAGCTGTGAAATGAACACCTGGCTGGAAGAAAACTTCTTGGATATGATGGCCATTGGCCAAGCTCCAGGGTTGGAGTGAAGACCGTAAATCAGGAGACTTTCTCACTGGTATTGGTGGCTGTGCAGGGTCTCAGAAGCTGCATCACCCTGTTTGTGCAGGCATTGCTGATTGCAGTGTAGGTGGTCTGAGGCTCTCAATATTCCTCTAATTTCAGTTGCCTTCCTCCTGACAAGCAAGTTAGGGATTTATGGTGGGTGAACAGTCCAAGAAATGCTGCTAAATCAGCATGGGAGCTTTCCTCAAGGCATGATCTTCAGACCTGGCTGCAGCTTGGGAAGCAGCTCATGCCCACCACATGCTGGGTCCCTGCTCATCTTGTCTCATCTCTGTGGCAATGTGTGACAGAACTGATCCCCTTATGGAATAGCATTTAAAAAGATGTATTTTTACCTATGCTGATTGCAGAAAAGGTTTATTCAGGGTTGACCATGCTTTCATTATGGACAAACAGAGTGGGTTTTTCCTTAGGAAGTAAATAATTGCCAACTCTGGTAAAACAGCAGCATTTTGTGCTTCAGAGATGGTACCTGAAATAATGGAGAAACAAAGTGAAAACAAATAGCTCTAATGCACTTATCAAAGACAATCAAATTTATAGAGGGGAACAGCTAAGAGAATTCTTCCCTTCCTCCTGCATATTACAGAAATTTTACTGGATTCAGTAAGACCAGGTCAAAATTGTTTTTATAGTGAATGCTTTCTACCTGTAGTCTGTAATGTAAACTTTGCCTAAAATGTCATCATACCACTTTCACTTCTTGTTTTCAAAGAAACATTTTGAAATATATACATAGCCTTTCTATGACTTACTGTCTGTCTAGAAGATATGTGGTGAAATTTACAACTTCAGTTTTCATTGTCTCCTTGACGACTAACATGTAGTTAAAATGGTGGCATTGAAATACTAAGTTTTCAAGTATTCCAAAGGCCAGGTGAGGATTTGTCCTTCTTTGTGGCAAAAGTTGAGTATAAAGGTTATATAGGTAACTTCAGTTCTGGGAAAATTATTGATTTAATTTTCTTTACCAGCACAATTCCCAGCCATTTTATAACAAAAAAAAAAAAAAAAAAAAAAAAAGAAACCTCGGTGATTAATTCACAAACAGGATAAGAGCAATCTGCATTGTTTCCATGCATTAGTCAGCTAAAATAGTCCTGGCAAATCCTATCTCTTTATCACCCTAATCCCCCAAGTCTGGTAGGAAAATGCAAAAGCATGTTTCAAATGGGAAAGCACCCTCAGCTCCTCTCCCTGTTAACAACTTGCTTTTCAATCTCTCGCCATCTTGGGGCATTATTTGACTTAACACTGAGTTCCCATTAGTATATGCAGAACAGAAAATTAAATTTACCATCTCTAGGGTCCTCTGCTGACAACTATTCCCCTGACACAAAACAAATGATTTGGCTTTGTGCTTGTGAGCAAGATGCTTCCTACCACTGCACTTTCTCTCAGAGAATTGCTCTGTTGATCTTTGTTTTGGAAATACTGACTTTTGAATCTGGGAAATCAAACCACCAAGGCAATGCATTGTCTCAGAAGTCATGGGCTGCACATGTGAAACACACTGCTCTTCTGCTAGAGATGTTAGCAGTGTAAACTGTATAATTGATTGCTTTATTAGTTGTGGGTAGTCTCTGTTCTTGCTAAAAAAATGCACAAGATTCAAAATCAAGGATTTTTTTGCCAGCAAAAAATATTTTGATGGTTTTACTTTAGGACACAGAACTCCTCTGTGTCTTCTCCTGGCAAAATCCAGCACTGCAGCCTAGTGCTTTGTGCACCATTGAGCCCTGTCTCTGAGGCACAGGTATGGGGAAGCAGCTGAGAGTTGCAAGTGCCAGGGTAGAGGCTCCTTGAAGCAAAACTTCAGCCTGGGGTCTCTGAGGAGCATAAGCAAAGAGAAGCAAGACCTGGTGCTCTGGAGGGGGGCTTGCAGAGAGTTATCAGTCAACAGCTGTAAGCCCAGACTTCTTGCAGCTGATAACAGATCTGCTCATTCAGTCTGGCCACTCATGCATGGAAAATCAAAGAAGACTGAAATCTGTTCAGGGGGAGGGGAATTACCCAGCCTTCAGTAAATGCCAGACTACCACAAAACTGTTGTCAAAACACCATGTGTAGCAGGGGAAGATTCACTTAGCTCTACTGCTTTTAAAGATGCCTCTGCCGGTTATTGGTCTGTGGCATAGACAGTCCACTCACCTCTTGTAGCAGGAAATTAAGAATATCTGTATTTGGGGGTTGTGGTTTGAATTCTTGGTCAGTAGCAGTTGATAGAAAAAATGATGTTTCTCAGGCTCCAGTTATTTACAAGCCCATGTTGCCCTCAAGAAAACTAGGGATGGATGAAATTCCAACCTACTTTTAAGTGGCTAACAACACGTCCAGTTTCTTACTGTCAGATACTAAAGAGCTCCATTGTCTATGAAGTTGCATGCAGAAATACAACTGAGCACAGAATAGTGCTTATGCTTTTTTTAAAAAAAACCACATTTCTGCATTCATGTCTAAATTGTTATAAAACACATGCTTCTCTCTTGCAGCCTTTAGGCTACTAGATGCTTCCATGCCTGGAGGTACATAGTGGCTGCAACCACTTGTGTAGAGGAAGGATCTCTGCTCCGTGGTTTTTTAATGGTAAGGAAACCTAGGAGCATCCCAGAAGCCAAAGCTGCTGCATCCTCTGAAAAATTCTTGTTCTGGATGATGGAGGGGACCAGGAGCTCAAAGAAATAGTGGCACATCCTAGTGAGAGCGCAGCTCTTGAGCCTGTGATTGCCCTGGAGCAGGGGCACAGTGGAGAGGGCTCTGTGGTACCTCCCGTGAAGGCATAGGTGGGAACAATGTGCAAGAACAAGCTTTTGAGTGAAAGCTTCTCTGTTCAATCGGGGTGGGCCAGTGTCAAAAAGGCAGCAACAGAGCTGTACATTCAGGACAATGACTAGAACCTGGAAAATGGGCGTGCTTCTGATGAGGGTACTTCACAGGAGCCCAAAGGAATAGGGCTTTTGGGAGAAAGATTTGCTTCTATGTCTGGAAGACAAATCTTACAGAACCTACCCAATTAACTCAGTAGAGAGGTCTCAAAAGCTGCTGGTGCTCATCATCTTTCAGCAGCAGCTTGGCACTTTGCAGTTTATAAAGTCCAGAGAGCACTCTCTGGCTGAAAGTCACTAACTATGCAAATGCAATGTGAGTTATTATCGTTATGCTCCTTTCACGTTCTTACTCAAATCACTGATGCACGTTCTGCGTCCAGCTGACCAAGCAGTATTTCTTGCATTATAGGATTCTGATTCCACTTCCATTGTTAATGTTCATTACTTTCTCAGTGAGCTACAATTTCATTATTAATACATCAGTGTAACAGAGCACATATTACATAAATGCATTTCTGAGCATTAGCTAAATACTAGTCTTAAGGACAAAATATGCTTCCTATGCCAACAATATGTTCCTTCTTTTACAAATACTTTATAGCTACAATTGCAGAAGTACTTGGAAGAGTCTTTTATTGTCTTAAAAAAACATAGCAAAATAAGCATTTGCTTATCTGCTCTTTTTTCTAAGGAATATTAAAATTTTGAGTTTGAAAGGCAGTTACTGTGAATGTTTGAATCTATTCAATGACAGTATCAGTAAATTTTGAACCTCCTATCCCTGTGAGAATCAGAGGATGAATTGCTCACATCTGATCTGTTCAGTGGTACAGCCATCAGCTGCGGTCTGGTTCTCTTTAACTTTGGTGGTGTTCCTAGCCCTGGCTAGAGAGCTGATGCTGTTTGAGCTGGGGAGAGTTCCACAACTGAAAATGGGATGAGAGGAGAGTGATGACCATACTCTAGTGTCACCAATTTTGGACCTGAAGGTGGTGGAAAGGCTGATTTAGCTGCAGGCAGATATTTGGAGCTTGGATGTGATGTATCCAAAGTATTGGATGTTGGGTATTTGACTGTGGTCAAACCTGGGCTGCAGCTGTCTGAGGGACTAGGGAGACCCAGAGCAGGGTTTGGTTGATCCTATTACAATAGCAATTGAGTGCTTGGAGTACCTCTCTGTGTTGAGCCTCTTGGGAGAACTGGGGCTAACTGTAACCCCTACCTCCTGCTCCTGGGCAGAAGCAGGTGCCTCATCACCTCCCTGGGGGGATGTCCCCCTCCTGCTAGCCTCACACAGACAGGTGTTGTGGCCACAGCTGGTTGCAGGGATCTTCTGTCCTGCATGGATTCCTGGTATTGTTTTGGGCCATTATTATGAGACAACATCCAGGTCTCATTTCTTGAAATATAGCAAAAGGACTTGGTTGTTTTATAAGAAAGTTCCTGTGCTTTAATGTTCCCCTCTCACCGCATGTTTTCAGGTTTTAGCCTTAAAACTGAACTTGGGAATTATTTGGAGATCCTCTGAACAGGACTCCTCTCGTTCTGTTCAGAAAAGCCTCAATGCTTATAGTGCTGAACCCATCAATTTTAGCACATCATTTTGGGACCTCTTTAAAATGCAAGCTAGTTGTGTTATCTCCTCCAGAGATATTCACGGGACTGATGCTCTGATGGATTAAGTTATTTTATGCATTGTAAACAATAGGCTGATGGAGCTGAAGTGCTGAGGTCCTTTTTTAATCAGAGGCACCAGATTAACTTGCTTTTAGTCTTTCAGAAACTCACTTACTCTTAATGAGTTTACCATGATATAGGTCCACAAATTTCCTGTCTGGCTTCTTTTGGCACTCTTAGATAAAAATGCCATCTGGAAAGGAGATTTATTGGTTTTGAGATGATGTCCCTTCCTTATCACCTTGTTTTGCTGGCCCTGAGCTCATCCAAGATAGCAGTACTTACCTAGACAGCATCAGTTTGTCAGACACAAATTGTGGAAAAATTAATTTAAAATACTTTGACCTTTCTACCCCACAAAGATAGGATTTATTTTTTTTCCATAGTAAAACCTCTTGCTAATGTAAACTGCTTACATATATACGTACATGGATATGCGTATGCATACAAATAAATAAAAGCTTCAGCCTTTTTCTAGTATTCTGCTCTGCTTCCACTGTAAACTCTGCCTCAGTTTTGTGATGGAGAGATTTCTATTTTGCATTTGTATTTATTTTGCAGAAGAGAGTAAGTGAGTTTGGAGCTTCAAACGGCATCTATTGTTGTGTGCTAAGATGCCAATGCCAGCCAGGGGGAGTTCTGTGGCACAGTTTTATTTAGAGACCCTTCAGCTCCACACAATTTTCCCTGCTGAACTCCATATGCATGGCTGCCCTAGATAGGGGGGTGGGTACAGCCACTGGGTGAAGCTTGGCCGAAACACCACTGGCTGAAACACCACAGATATTTTCCATGACATCCTGGTGATAAGGACTTCCTCACCCTCCATTTCTGAGGCCTCAGAAAATGATAAAACACCATTTAATCAAGATGGCATCAGAAAAATGAACACAAATACTCACTGCTACAGATGTCCAGAGCTCTTCCTCATAGCCAAAAACTAAGCAAAGAGAAAAATTTGGGAAGAATTGTTGCTGACTATAGAAGTCGCCAGGGCATGTGATGTGTGCATGCTCAAGTGTTATGGTAAGGTAACGTGCAGGACAAAGCTCCTGTTAACCCTTTGCACTTGAGCTCTAGCAATAACACTTAAAATTCATTCAAGACATTTAAAACAAAACAGTCCTGTGTCTTTTTGTAAACTTTGTATAGAAAATGCCTTACCTAGAAGTTACATAGAAAAGAGAAAATAGAAAGGACTGTCTATTTCTGTGTGAGCTGTAGGAAGGTTATTCCTTTATACTCAGCCTTCTGTGTTGAGGGAGGAGTGTATTTCTTCTTTTCTTTGCCTGAATTGCATTCCTGCACAGGTCCTGGCTGTCACTTCTTCAGTGATTAAAGAAGCATTGTAGAAAAATGAGTTTGTTTTCAGAAATATGTGGAGAAAGACTTATGCATGAATTGGAGAAGGGCATAGAAATTTGCAGTGATGGTCACAGCGTCATTTTTTAATTACAATAATAACAAATTATGATAAGTTCTCTGTAGTTTAGATAAATTGGCTCCCCTGTTCATGGATGACTTAACTTGAAGGGACTCATGGGCATAAAAAACAAGCTCTGCTGGAATTATTTTAATTAACCTAAGCATTTAAATGGTTGTGCACTTTTAACTGGTGAAATTTATCTTGTGGCAAAGTAGCCGTGTGCTACACGGGAGTAGAGGGTTGCCTCAAGAAATATATGTCATGTGCAAGGAGGGGATCTTTCAAATGTGTTTTAAAAGTATTGCTTTCTTTTCCTTACACATGTGCTTTATTCCCATATATTGGTTTTGTAGCAAGTTCCTAACAGAAAAATGTTCCTCTGATGTAGGAGACTGACAGTTAATTGGTTTCAAGGGATGACTTTACAATGATTTTTCTTTCCTGTGAATCTTTATAGCTAGAGAGATGGAAGCTGTCACATAAGCAAAATTAATTTTTGCTTCTTCCTCTCTGTAAAATTTGTGCTTAATGATCTTGCCTCTTCCTCAGTGCTGTTTTTTTTACTCCAGTGTCCTAATCTAAGCTCTGATCTCACTTTGACTTAGCGTCTGAGCTCTGATGAGCTGTCAGCACTTCATGCTGTCCCTTTCACTCCTTAGTCTCTCATTTAAGAGTGGAGTATTTGACTCTTTCAGTGGCTCTAGACATCTGCAAAATTTTTACAGGACTCTCTTAAAGGAATATTTCGTATTCGTTACTCTGCTAATGGAAGATGTGAGAGCTGCATTTGCCCTATCCCAGCATGCACAAGAGAAATTATCATCGTGTCAAATTACAGCTGCTGACTCCTGCCAGATAATCCTCTGCCTTATCTTATCTATCTACATTTTTTAATGCCATGCTCATCATCATGGCATCTAAGTGCCTTAAAAGTTTTCCATTGCTTCAGAGGAAAGATGCATTTATGGGTGTGTTAGTGGAAAACTTTCCCTGGTTCTGGCTATTTGGTTGATCTGTGTGTGAGCAAGGGTGATAAAGGTTAAACTGAATTAACTCTGAAAAAGTGACCTTACAGTGCAACCAGTGCAACAACCTTTGACTTGACAAACCTGATCCTTGTTGATATTTTGTCAAAAATACATTGTGTGGCTTTTACTTCTGTTATAGTTGAGGATTAACTGGATTCTGGAATGCTTCTGGCACTGGTGGTGGAGTGAGGGATCAAGCACTGACACAAGCTCTTGCTCTGTTCCAGTTCCTGCTCTCACAATGATCTTACGTCTAGTTTGAAGTATTTGAATCTTTTTGGTTGCCAAGTAAGTGGCACAATCATTGGAACAAAGCCAGCTTGCCTTCTGCATTTGAGTTTTATTTTGTACTTCACATTGTAAGGAAACCTGGTGCAAAGGCTGTTGGATGTTAAATAAAACAATTTAAACTAGGAATTGCTGAGATGACAAGAAACCCACAAGGGATTTCTTCCTCATGAATCACATTTCTGAGGAAAACCTTCATTTATGTCTCATGAATGTTCTGGAGTGCCAGTTGTATACAGCTGCTGTTTATTTTTCCACCTGTACCAAAGAGCATAAGAATTTAATATAAGAGTTGAAACCTATGTGTGTATATAGGCATGTGCTTCTGCATGTGTGAGTGCTGCTAGCACCCTTCACAGGTCAGATCTGTGTCTCTAGCTCTTTTACTGTCCTCTACTGACTCCTCTTCCATGCTCTCCAGAGGTTTGGTCTGAAGGCAGCCACCTGACTGATGCTAGAGATCGAAATGTCGCTTGCCAAGTACTGCCTTTGCCCTGAGACACACTGCAGCCTTCAGGATCCTTGTATGGCTCCTGGGATACCAGGTGTTGCCTGTGCACTGGCTGTGGTTGCTACTGTGCCTTTCCTAGAGATTTATGTTGTTGCAATGTGCTGTGCACTGCTGCTGCCCAGCTCCACGCTAGGCAGGAGGCTGTGAGCTCTTTGATCCTCTCTTCAAGCCACAGCTGATCCATGGAGATCCCTGTCTGATCTGACAGCTCTCCATGTTTTCACCCCTTGACACGGAGTAGTGTTGGAAAAATTAGCAGGCCAAAAGCAAGCTCATATCATTTTATTATTTCCAGCCATCTACACTGGAGTGTGACTGTGAGGTTATTTCCAGAGTTTCTCTATAAGCTGGGGGGGGGTATCCTTGTATTCTTTGGTGATAATTTGGATTGGGAGAGCAGGCCAAGGCTTAATATATTTCAAAGAGATTTTACTATTCTTTCCTACTGATGTAGAAATTTCAAGGCAAACAACAGTAGTAACACAGATTCTCAAGTCAAAAGAGTAACTATCTGGCAGTTAGTTCTTCCATCTTGCTAAATCATGGGGAAGAGGAACACAGAGGTGTATCTTGGTGCCAATGAAAACATTTTAACTTGTTTAACATCTTACTTATCTGTACTGCAGGTTGTTTTCTTTTTTTTCCTGTATTTTAGCATAACAGCAGCTTGCAAAAAATGCCGGAGTTTCATCTGCAAGTCTCTGCACTGTCAGAGATCAACTTGTTCTGCTGACGTGCTAAAAGAGAAAAAAAATCACAAAGAAAAACCACAAGAAGTAGAGAGCTTAATTTGGCCTGCAGACTGTTCTTCATCCCACTCAAACCGGGTCAGTGTAAAGCAAATAAACTGCAGCCATGTGGATTCTACTGTGGGAGCTGTTGTGCTGCCTTTGATCTTGGAGAAAGTATGAAACTCCTGGATCTGACTCATCAAAGTTCTCCTTCATGCATCTAATAAAAAGCATACAAGCCGTTCTCTTGAAGTTGGTAGGGTGAACCACCCCTATGCCTAAATTTAAGCACTCACCCTAATGTAGGGAGATTTCCATCTCTCTTGGACAATGTTGCTTGGACTTCCACTGAGCTGTTCTACAAGAAAAGCAGAAGTTGAGAGTATGCAGACATGAAGAGAAATATTTGATCCATGCCCTCCTTCAGCAGAATTTTTTTGCTACTTAAGGTACAGTTGCTTAAGTCTGTGTGATTGGCTTTGCTGCTTGCTGAAAGATTGCTTCCTCCAAGCTTATGCTCTAATCTCCTGCCTTGTAATTAGCTCCTCCACATGGTTACCCCAATGTGCCCAGCATGGAGTCCTTTGATGAGCTTATGGCACTGGACATCCTCAGCTGGCTGAATCACCATGCAGCACATTAAATCCTGCCCGCCAGGTCTGCCGGACGGTAACGGGGGCTCAAGGGCAGAGGGGCTGACGGTGGAGAAGAAGGAATGAGGGCAGGGATGTGGCTGCATTTGGGTAGAGAGGGATTACTCTGGTGTTCTGAGAAGTGCATTGCCTCATCTATGCTGGGAGGGTCAGAGCAGATGCACCAGCCTCCTGTGCAGGTTCCACTTGGAGATGCTTGCTGTCCTGACACCCATAGTGTGGGGGCTTCTGTAGCAGGCTGGGCTGAGATGTATTTTCTCTCTAATCTCAAGTTGGGAAAAAAGGGAAAGGAGAGGGGTACAGTGCTCAGGAACAATGTCTGAGCACCTTACACCGAGAAATCGGATTTTAGCCATGATGTTTTGTTCTCTGAAGCGTAGCAATGATAATCCATCTTTACAGGCAGCTCCAGCCTTGGGCAGACACCACCATCCCCCTAGCTGCTCACTGCTCATTCTCCCTGATGGTGTGGCTGACCCTGGGGTTTTGGGGCAGCTGCAATTCCCCCCCACTCATGAAAGTCACTGGGCATCACTGACCTTTGTTTTCTGCTCCATTATGCCTTGAAGGCCAAGCTTTCATATGGAGCAAATTTGGACCTCTCTGCTGACTGCAGTGAAAGGCTCTTGAGAAGCCTCAGAGAAAAAAGGGGGAGGATATACTGTGATTTTGTCAAATCTGGCTTGGGCTGACTTACACTGCTTTTTCTACACAGAGAGACACCAGACCAAAACAGTTTGACTCCAGCTTTCACAAAATTTACCCTTTCTTTGAGTACCTGTAGTTCCAAATTGAAATCTTAACTTGAAGAGACAGATGTAATTTAATTGGATCTGACTCTTCAAACCTTTTTGTACAATTTCTGGCTTATAAAATTTTATTTTAAAGCCTCTGTTTTCTAAAGTAGTGTTTGGTGTCTTGTTGCTTTCATGTCAAAACAACTGGGAGCAAGGTGACCTGAACTCCTTCCTAGAGCCATGGCAATAGAGGAGCTCATCAACACAGACAAGGTCAATCCCAAACTTTTGAATTATGTTAAGCCTCCTGATGAAAAAAATGAAGAGGAGAGAAGAATCTACTTGAAAACACTAAATTAGATATAGTAAGCACCTCATAGTGTTAATGTATTTTAAATGTTTCCAATATATTTTACAAAAGATTGCTTGAGGGTTGGGTACTTGGGGAAGACTGAATGTTATCTATAAGGGTTTTTCAGTGGCAGGAGATTTGCACTACAACAGGCAGCTGTTCTGGCCATTCAAAGAAACCCATGGTCCATCCAAGTCATGATAACCAAAAGGTGTCCATGATCAAATCTGATACATCCTATCAATACCTTATTTTAGCCCTGTTGATGGTTGGGGGACTGAGCTATGAGTTGTGTCCATCTGCCTCATGCTGTGTGTTGTGGTGCCACCAGGAGCTCCTCAAGGCGTCTGCTGTCCCGAGGACCAGCTGTGACCTACCAGCTCCTGGAAACACCACAAAATGCTGCAAGCCCTGGTGGAGTGAGGACGTCTGTCAGGGCTGGGGCTTGCAGGTCCCCTGGCTGGGAATGGCTTTGTGAACCTCATGGCTGCTGAGGCCAGGGGTTTAAATGGGCAGCCCTTGGGTGTGTTCGTGGGTGACTCAGTGTAGCTCAGGCCAAATAATTTCTTTGTCTTGTGAATATGGCGATCCTTGTCTTTTCCTGAGTGTGCCATGTGCCCTTGGGTATCTAATGGGTCATTTTAAGTGCCAGGTAACAGAACAGGTGTGAATCCTTGCTAGTATGCAGCAACAGTCTTCCTATTGGCTTGCCCCAGTCACAGGAGCCACAACCAGAGTGTGAGGACAACAACTTCCCTGTCTGTGTTTTGAACCCTGGTTGCCTTGTTCTGTGCATATCTCACCCATTCAAGTATGACACTTCTCTGACAACAACCCCAGCGGAGGAAATAGCCTCCCCACCCTTTGCTGCCCTTTTTGTGTTGCCTGTGCTGGGTATTTGTTTGCAGAGAGCTTGCATCAACACTCCTTACTGCCTTAGACTAAGCAGACTAATAGACTCTTTCAACACCTCCGTAGCTCTGCCCGCTGTCGTAATCATTCAGCAGTCATGGCTCTCTGCAAACAGCAGCACTGAACTCGCTGTTCAATTACCAGTTTATTATTCTAAGACGTCTGGGGAGCGGAGTGGTGATAGCCATATGCCAATACGGCTGTGGGCTGCTTGTGAAGTTCCTCGTGGGACATGGAGAGCCAAGGCAGGGGTCTGAGCAGTTCTCTTAGGCTGGTGACTGACAGCATCTGACATAGGCTTAAAATAACCCAGCCCAGAAAAGAAAACATGTCTGTCTCCAAATGAATTTCTACTATGTGAAAACAGCTCAGAGGTGGATGCTTGTGTTTGGGAGTCAAGGCTGCGCTGACCTGACTTGCTGACCTATTTTGTCAAGGTGTGCTGACCTGCTGACTGTCTTTAGCAGTGCTGGTTCAGCAAGCTTGCAGGCAAGTCCTTCCAGTACTGAAGAACTTGGTTGCTTTGGGGTTTGGTGAAGCCACCATGGAATAATTGAATTTTTTGCTGAAATTCACAAATGAAGTGGGAACTGATCCTCACTTTGGGCTGATGAAAATCAAGTCTTTCCTGGTGCTGACACAATGGCCTCTGGCTAGAGAGGGTCTCACGCTGTAACACGTGTTCTGGGCTGGTTCCCGCAGTGATCCTTGGAGGAAAGCTGGAGCACAACGACCAAAATAACAAGAACCAATCATCATGAAATCACATCTGCTGGGTTCAGAGTGTGTATGCTTTGTAAAGTGTGGCTGCTATTAGAAAGCTCAGACTCTTCTGTGGTGCAAGAAAACTGAGCTTCCTTGAAATATTCAGTTATGCCAAGAAAAAATAAAAACATAGTGGATTTCTCTGTGGCTCCAGAAATCTGAGGAAGCCTCCCAAAACTTAATATCCACTCCTGAAGCATCCATATAAAACAATTTATCTTCTTATGACTGGCTTGTCAAACAAGAATCACTTCTAAAATTCTTCCATTCACCAACTTCCTCAACTATGTTTAATTTTTTTTTCCTTTTGTCTCCACTCCCTGATCTCTCTCTCTCTGAAATTCAGTATATTCTAAATACATGCTGAGGATGTCCATGCCAGCTTAGCAAGAGGAAGGATTTGTTGGAAGTTGTCCTCCGAGCTGGTAGAATCCAAAGGAAAACATTGCCATTTCTTTTTGCCAAGATGCAGACTCATTCCTCCTCTTACCAGGAAGGCATCCGAGAGATAAGGAAGTTAAATCAGATAAGCATATATATTTTAACGTGTCAAAAATCCTACTTGTGCTATTATGCCTCATTCCTTGTTATTGCTGACTTGTGGAAAAGATAAATCTACCAACAGTAAAATCTTTCCAGTAGCTTGCTTATTCCAAACTTCTCTCCTGTGCTGCAGCTTAAGCATTAGAAACAATTTTCTCATGAGATTATTTTGTGTGGTGGGGGTTAGTGCTGGTCCCTGTGGGCAACAAGCTGGTTGGTCTATGTTTTATCTGTCAACAATCAGAGTACTAGTCGAAAACAAAGACAAGTAGGCATTACAGAATCGGACTAGGGAAATGCCACTTCATCCCTTCATATTCCAAAAACATCCAATACCAAGATTTTGGTTTGGGAGCAGGGTTGACTCTGTAGCAATACAGTGCCACAGAGCCACCCGACAGGGTGGAGGTGGAAGAGTGAGTATTGGCAGGAGGAGAAAACTGTTGAGGAATGACTGCTCTGATGGGAGATTAAGGATAATGCAGGTTCTGTTGTTTGCAGGAGTCCAGTGATTTAGGCACTTCAGCAGGAAGATGAAGGAAAGAAGGTAGAAGAAAAGCCTATGAAGATATTTAGTTAATGTTTCTAATAAAAAAAAACAAAACAACAAAGAACAAAACCAACTCAAAACCACAGAAAGAGCCAGAATGGATAAAGATGCAGATGAGTAGGAAAAAATATCTATATACGTACCTATATACTTTCATGGTGTGCAGAGTCCAAGTTTCTCTGGTGCTTTCTGACCCCAGTTCTTTCCCAGGCATCTTAGAAGATACTGAGAATTCAGCTGGAGTTGTCGCAGCTCTGTTGCCCACTGTTGGATAAGGGTAAGATCCCATGATCCCATCTCCTGGCAGGAGGGGCAGTAGGTTTACCTGACGTGAGTTTTGGTCATGAGTGTCTAGGTATAAACCAAGCAACATGGTAACAATTTACTGATTTCCCACCAAAACTAAAGCATTGCTGCCCTTGGAGGTTTAGTAGCATGACTCTGTAAGAATACAGATCTGTACCTCAGATGTTCCTGTACACACATTTTAGAAGTTTCTATGAGGAAAAAAAACCTAAGGATACTTGGGAAATCTAAAACCTCCATGCTTTGATTCAGACCTATGTAAAAAAGAGCTACTGAAAAATATGATGTTGTTAACCATCCTATTCCTAGGCTTCAGTGGAACCTTTCTTTCTGAGTTGGTTTGGAGATATCAGGTAGAGGAAGTGAGCATTTTCTACCTCAAAAGATGGAATAAACACTAATAGAATGAATGCTTCACTTGGCAAACATTAAAAGTCTTTCTTGCTGTGCATTGAGGCTGAATTAGTGGGTGTGAAAACATACAGTAATATTTTTGTTAAATGTATGCTTATGCATCCGTATCTGTTTATGTGCCCTACTGTAAAAAAGAGGACACACAAAAACACAAGCAGAGTGTGATGTTAATGCACAAACATACTTCTAGAGCCCTCAGTAAGAGGAACTGCAGTGCTAATCCTATTTTTTACTCCATGAACAGCGATATTAACTGGAAAGAGCTCGTCTGGCATGGCTCGCTTTGCAGAGCCTGGATGCAACTCACTCTTCAGAATGGTGAATGTCACCAAAGTGCAGGGGCTGCATTTATTCAGCAGTGCCATCTAATAGCGCAGTCTGCTTTAGGGAATGTGTCTTCCCTTCAAGGCTCAGGCAGGGAATCGGTACATCTGACTCCCGATGTAAAATAATAACTTCTTTTACATGGAAACAGGGCTGGAGTCTCAGGTTACTCTTGGCATGGCAACGAAACCAAGCACTTGCACGAAGGCAGAGGTTTGGGCCATATTCAGAAGGTGTAGGATGCAACACATGGCATTATCCCCTTCACTTGTATTTCACTGTGGTGTGGATGGTTGAAAGCAACAAGTTTCCTGCACATATTACAGAGGTACCTCTGGCTTGGTTGCAGAAGATTTTAATTGGCTTTTCACCTTGCATCATTTCAGGAAGCTGCAGATTGCATCCCTGAAACCAGATGTGAGCATTCAACCTCCACCCGCTCTAGCTCCTCCCTGTTTAGCCATTCCTGTTTACAAGGAGGCAGCCAGCAAAGTGCCTCTGTGCGAGCAAATCCCTCCTCTTTGGTGAAATTACACTGGGGATGAATTCGGCTCATTGCGCTGGCTTGGAAGGACCCAGAGGGTGGCTCCTCTCACATCTCGTGGCTACCACTTTCAGCCAATATTAGTCATGATTCCTGCACAGTCAGCAAATTCTTCAGGAGGAAGGAATCCGCCCTTAGTCCCCATGCATATTACAAAGGGTGTTTTCTGCAGCGTGCAGCTGTAATCAGTGGAGCTCAGCTTGGCAAGTTTAATCCCCTGCTGTCTAGTTTGGGGCTGCTTGTTATGCAGCCAGCATTCACTCAACATAATGGTTGCTACCTGCCAATGTGCTTTGAGGGATATTGTTAGCATTAAATTTGCCATTTACATTTTCATGTCTGACATAATTGAGGAATGAATGCTCTTATGAAAATTAAACTTGTGGTCCTCCTGGACTACTGTAACCCTGTTAAAATGTAATGCGATTCTTGATGCGTCTTCTTTAGGTTTTTATTAAATAGAATATCCGTATGACTAATTCCCCTGGCCTAAATGTAGGCTGGGAAGGAACATTATTGATAGGACTGAGCACAAATGGCCCTCTATACTCAGCCTCTAATGGCCTAATAATGCATTATACTTGAATCAGAAATACTTTGAGTTGTAGTGCTTATTGCCATTATTGAAAACACCTGGATGCTCCATTCATCAAGGTTACATCAAAATGGGCCCATTTGTTTATTAGTCTGTCAGTAAACATCTTTATTTAGTTTCATGTTCCTCTCCTCTCAGTAACATCAGAGAGGACGAGACCGTGTAGTGTATCTTTCTGTGGTTTGCCATTATTAGTTTTCCCTGAAAAAGAAAGATAATTAAAAGTTTGGATGGCTTCATGAAATAAACATTTTTCTTGGGGATTATTCTTTTTCTCCTTTCCCTTTTAGAAAAGGAGGTTAAAGAAAAGCTATTGGGTGTGTAGTCAGGATGGCCAAATTGCAGATTTGCCAGACTAAGATTTTAATGCATGTTTTATGGCAGGCAGCCTCTGGAACATTTTTGTCCCACTTCTACAGCTCTGCTGTGCCTGGAGGAGTTTGCTGTGCTGGGAGGATGCTGAGGGACAGACAGGTACAGCTGCTGGGCATCACTGGTATTTACAGCCAGACATCTTGCACGAGGGAACCTGTGCCCAGACAGGTGCATTAGATTTGGAGCCACGACATATCTCTGTAGTTCTGTCAACAGACACCCTAGTTCACTGTAAGCGTGTCCCTTTAGAGCTTTTGCCCCTCTTCTTTCCCCCACTAGCAAAATTTATGTTTGCCGAGTGCTTTTAGGCTGGCTAGGGCTGAGGAAGGAGGCCCCATTTTCCATCCAAAAAGGAAAGGGTGTTGAAATATTTTGGCTCTGTAATACCCCATCTCTCTCAGGCTAGCTGAAATATTTTTTCTTTGTCAGAGAATGTTAGCTTTGACTATTTATACAGGTTTTCTTCTGAAAGGAGAAACTTTATATATGACATTTCTGACTTCCATTTCAAAACAGAGAAAAGATCAACACTTGAAAGTCAAAAGTTTCTCTTTTTTTTAACAATATTTTGCTTTGACATTTCCTAATCAAAATTATCCAGATTCTGCAATTCTGAGGAGATTGTAGCTGGAAATCTGATGCAGAGCAGACAGCACCACTTTGAATGTGAACTGAGCTCCAGCTGAACCAGAGCTTTCCTTTAGTTCAAGCTGAAGAAAAGATATTATTTTTGAGAGTGCTGCATTATCCCGTGTTTGATGCAATCTATGAAGCATTTGTACTTTGGTTGTAAAGACAATCACTCTCATAAGTGTGTTTGGCATTTATGTTTATGAATTTAATTATCTCCTCAGCCCAGCTCCTTGTTGCTTAAGTAATCTGTCCTTTATGCTCTATCCCACAAAACCTAGTCTGTTCCCAAATCCGTGGTTGTGCTGCGGCTCCTGTTACCCTGCTGCAGGGCTGGTGATCAGACCCACAAGGCAAAACTTCTGGGGGAGTGGGGCATGGAAAAGCTACACTCTGTGTGTCAGTGAGTGGATTATATGAAACATTAGAAGACAGAACTCCTACCGGCTGATCTGGCGCATTTTCCAAGCAACCTGAAGAATATGACTGACCTAAGTGGGGGTCACGCTATGGTCTGGCTAGAAAACAACTGAGTTTTAACTTCTGAATTTGTTATCCTTGCCATCCTCGACAGGCAGCAAGAAAAAGAGTTAATATTTCTGTGGTATGCTTGCAGAGAATTTGTTGCTATTAGACCTCAGTGTGTGATTGCACTGATTTCAGATCATGTTCCTGCTGCTGGTAGTAATGAATTGCTGTAGTTGGTGTTTGAGGTATTCCAAAATACCAGGGCAGGTCAATGGCTGCTTTTGATGTTTAAAAACCATCAGTTTTGTGCTATCAAGGACAAATTTCCTGCACTTTTCACCTGTGGACTCTTCAGACACAGACAAGAAGCAGCACTAAACCTGAATCTCAGCTTCAGATTGTTGCTTGTGGTGCATTACCCAGTGTATCACTCTCCAGTGGGAGAACAGGAATCAGAATTGCAGGGGCACGATAGTTGCAGTTTAAAGGGATTGGCACTGAAATGTGCAATGTTATGGTCCTCTGATGGCTTGGGTCATGGCTGGAATTGGATACTGCCACTTAGTAAAACATTTGGTAATTTTGACAATATATCCTTGAACTTATTCCCTTCCTGGATTCAAAAGAAAATAAAAAAAAAGGAGTAATAGCATTTTCCTCCCTCATCAGGGAAATACCAATGTGTTCATGACAGCAAACAAAGGGAATGCTGAGCAGGGAAAGGCCAGTGCTGAATTTCATATGGGGCATGAGCTAAGGCCCTGGTCCACTCTTCAGGTCAAGAAAGAAACAGGGGATTGGCATATTGGCTGAAGCCAAGGTATGGAGCCATGGAACCCAGATTATGTCATATATGGATACAGGGTGATTTCAGTCTGAGAGAAGTGGGAAATGCTTGCAATCTGGAAGGTGTTAGCTGGTGCTACCAAAATTAATAGTTACTCCCTCTTACACCCTCTTGATCTTGCTACACAGAGCTTCTGGAGGACTTTTGCAGACCTAATTCCTCTCTTCAGACTCATGCTTCATGTCCATCCAACTTCAGTCCTGGCAAGATACATTTCCTGGATGATCTTACTCTTTTGTTGCTGTATGCTTTATTTTTCCCTAAGTATTGGAGGATACAGCACAGAGCAGGCAGAGCAGCCAGACAGTTTATACAGTATGGAATAATTCTGACAATCTACAACAGATCTGAGTACATTTGGGCTATTATTTTATTTTTGCAATATGTGTAATTTTGTTCAGAGCATGGGAAGAGAATTAGAAATTGAAACACTAAAATCCTTAAAATTTATTGAAAGAAAAACCTTGCTCTGAACCCTAGTAAAAAAATTATATTAGTATTGGCTTCCTCAATGCTCACATCTATTGAGTTTCTTCGATTATTAAGAGAAGTGGTGAATACTTGCAAACTAATCCATCTCTAAATCAATCTTCTTATACAGTCATTCAGGATCAGTGAGCATAAGTTCATGATGTTGGAAGAGAGAATGATATGGCAAGATATGAGGCAAGTGGTGCCACAGAGCAGTAAACACATCTGAAACACCTGCTATCAATTACTGCTATTTTTGCAGTGATCAGTTTCAGGGGAAGGATTTGGAGACAGGAGCAAAGGAGATTAGAGTCTTCAACCACAAGAGGGAGAACAGAGAGTAAATTAGCATTTGTATTTAAAGAGAGACAGGTTAGATGTGGATACAAAAGTGGCACACAGATCTTAGGTTTAGAGCCAGCCTTGTAAAAATTGTATGAGCATGTGAGCCAGAATTCTCATGTCCTGCTGTAGGTTTGATTTTTACAGCAAGGCTCTGCTTAAGCACTGAGGCAAGAAGAAGGAGTTGAATCTCTCCATATTCAGAAACCTGTTATCTTCTCCTCTAATTTGAAGATATTGCAAATCTGTAAGAGCCTCAAGTTTTAATCCAGAAGTTCACAGATAAGTAGAAATTGTTTCTGAGTAGGTGGAAATATCCATCCTTCTGAGAGGCAGAAACAAACTAAACCCGAACAGATAATGTAAATTATTTTACCCTCATGTGCACACGTAAACTGGGCAGGCTGCTGATGGCTAACTGTTCTTTCAAGATGTAAACACCAGAGAATCTGGTCTCTTTCTTGTTTGTATTCAAGCTGGTAGCAAAAGTATTTACCCAGAAAATAGGGCGTCAGAGATTCCCAGCCTGGGTTGCAGGGAGGTCTGCTTTCCAGCTGGATTCTCTGCCTGGTGCTGCCTCCTGTGAGTCAGCACCCGTGAGCTGGGTGTGGTATTTCCTCCAGCCTTGCTGGATGGCCTGGCTGGCAATGAAGCTCCAGCCCACTGGAGTGCCTCCTGAGCAGCAGGGCCCTGAGCCTCACCCACCTTCCCTGCCCAATTCACACCCATGTGTCAGGAGAGGGTCAGAACATGCAGCTTACAAGGTTTCTAGAGGCAATCATCCTCTGCTTTTGGTTTGTTGGAGGAGCACAGTGCACCCACTGATCTGGAGGTAAAGCAGGACCATGATCTGGTGCTCAGAGACTTAATCCTGGCCTGTGCTGACTATGAAGGCCTCCTTAGGTTAAACAAGCCCTGGATAAAAACCAGACACTCTGCTACCACTTCCCTGCTGGTTGCAGCCTTCGGGAAAGCGCTGGCCTGTTTCTGCCCAAAGCCTCATCTGGGAGGCCTGGGCTAGAGAAAAACTTGCAAGGCATCCTTGTGCTTTGCCGTGGCTGAGGATGTGGAACCAAATCCCCTTTCCCCATCAGGTTTGGGGCAGAAGAGAGTTACGGTATGTCCTAATTGCTCAAAGTCCAAGAGGAATGTGAGGCAAGTCTGCCGACTTCAGTCTTGGCCATGGAGGTTAAAGCCAATGGGTGCTTTACCTGTCATTTGTGACAGGCCCTGAAGCCACCTTTGATGGATGACCACAGGCAGTGTGAGATGATGACCGAAAGGCTCTCGGGGAGGCGCAGGTGCGGCTCGGATGTGCCGATGTTGGTGGTACCCGGGTTCCTCAGAGCCCTGGGGAGCTGGCCGGCTGATGCCAGGGGACTCCCGAGGGATGAGGGCGGCCATTCCCGCTGTCAGCGCTAGGTGGCGATACCGCCCCGGCGGAGGCCACTCCCCGGGCGCCGGAGCCAGCTGGGATGCGGAATCCGGGATGCGGGATGCTCCCTCCGCCAGGCCGGGGGGATGCGGCGGCTGGGGCAGCCCGCATCTCCTGGGAGAAAAAAAAAAAAACAAAACTAAACAACCCAACCGACTGAATCACTACTACTCGATCAGATCAAACTTCAGTAAGCGAGGGGTTTAAAAATTGCTTTTCCTTCACTCACCTCGGGCTAGAAGGCATCTGGTTTGGCACAGGCTGTAGCGAATACAATTAAAATTGATTGAGTGCAAATGTTTTAATTGTATGATGTTTTGTCATTGATAATCTCAATAAGATAATTTAATTAAGGATAATGGGAACATGTTTGGGGACATTTAGGAACCATTCAGACATAATGGGTTCAAAATGTTTCAGCAGAACCAAATCACAGGGGTTCATTGACAATGCTTCCCCTGTGTCCGGGGTGACCATAAGCCATACTGCGCTTACTGCTGGGTTAATGCCACAGGAAAGAAAATTGTTTGATGCCAATTTGTGTGGCAATAGTTGTGTGTGGGGACACCCACATGTGTCTGTACTTCCAGGGCAGCAGCCTCTCTTCTAATTCCCTTAAAACTACATTGAGGTTCAGGTGTGTTCCTCCCCTTAGCATTTCACTTACACCCATCATTGTTGGCCCCACCAAGTTCTGACACTTTCTGTCCACACTGCTAATGCCCTGGCTGTCCACAGCACAGGGGAAGAGCCAGGTGGGGGCTGTTCTGGCAACCATAGGACTCATTTCTATCTCCTTATCTGAATATGATCTTAGTATGAAAAAATTGGCATTTCCTTTACATGCTCTCTCAGCTTTTATTTTTAGCTCACATTTTTCAGGGAAGTGTTTTGTTTTGGTTTAATTTTGGTTTGCTTTTCTTTTCTTAATTTTTAAATTGGCTGATGTATCTGTGTATTTAATCATCCTCAGTGTACCTTTTTTTCCCCAGTACACACAAGGATTAAATTATATCTCAATAATTTTTAGGACAAGTATTTCCACACTTAAATGTGAGAAGTCTATGATGGGTTCAACCCTCTTTGTGACTGACTGAAGGTAGGCAAAGAAAAGGAAGGCATTACGACACTGACTCCCATCTCTAGGAATTTTCTATGATCTTACTGGAAATATTATTCTGGATCCTAGTAGCAAAATTTTGCTTAACGCTTTTCTCATGCAGCAGTTCATTTTGCAGCCCTCAGTTTCTTCTAAAAGCCCTTTTCCTGCCCCACACTGGAGGTAGTTCTAGACATTCTGCTAGCCCAAACCCAAGTCCTAGGCTAATTCACAAGTCAGGACAGTAATCCACTGAGACAAATGAGACTGCCAGTATGAGTTCTTATTTATTTTTTGAGATACTTTTGCAGGCACTTCAGCACTGTTGCTGGCAGTTTATTCACTAGGAACCCTAATCTTTAATTTCAGTTGTCCATAGGCCAGTTCACCCCACTTCATCCCCTTCATCCCAAGCCCTCCCTATGTCTCAGATGAAGATCCTAACCTCAGCCCTTCCTTTCTTTTGTGTGTCTCTTACATTCCATCCCTTCCCAGGCTGCAGCTGGAAGTTTTATCATTCTAACAAAAACCCATTCCTGTGTCAGTCTTTTTTGAAATATTCAATGAAAATCTCTTCAAATATACTGGGAACTTTTTGTCCCAGGAATGAGTAATGAAAGTTAAATGATTATCCAGTTTGGAGACATCTTGCTAAGCAGTGCCTTGCTAAGTAATGTTTTGGTGAAGGCGCTGCCTTTTCTCGAGCAGATCATTTGTTCTGATGCACTGCATTATATATAACAGTTAAGTAAAATTTCATTAGAGCGGGGAGGAAGTGAATTAGCTAGCTATTAAATATGGGAAGAATAATCCAAGCTTTCCCACACAAGGAGCAAAATATCCAGTGGAGCTTTTGGTGTGGTCTGAAGTGTTCAGGGAGATGTGTGTGACCCAGTGTCAGTCAGTAGCAGGTGGCCTCTAGGAGTGGCAATTCAGCAGTCTGGTTTCATCTCCTTTGGGTCAGCCATAAATCTCAGTGACCTGTGAGGAGAAAACTAGATAGAAGTGCACCACATTAGCAGCTGAGGACAGAAAATCAATATAAAGTCCTAGTATACTGGCAAACGAGTAACTGTCTAGAAACACAGTATTTTTTCCTTAGTGGTCTCTGGAAATGTTGATGTTTCAATAAAGTCTGAGAGCAAACTATGAAAAAAATGGAGGAGAGAAGCTCTGGCTAGAAGTCTCAACAGACAAAAGTGGTGCTGTGATTTGAATGTATCAACCGTGATTTGAATTAATCTTGTCATGTAGTCTGATCTAAATATGATTTACATATCTGATCAACAAATAGCATGACTTTCTGTATAAATTAAGACTATACTCATTGGAGACGAACCCATAAAGGCTGAGTTGCCTTCAGGGAACGCCTCAAACTTGTATGTTTTCCTTAGAGAACAGTACCACTAATTGAATGAGATCTAGTGTTTAAGAATTACATCTGTCCATAGACTGTCAAAGTCCATGATTTGCACTGGAACTCTTGTACCCTGAACAGGAATCTCTAAGTATTGGAACAAAAAATGTGACTTTTTGATAGGTCTATACCAAAGTATATTAGGACACAGGGTTGATCTCTACCTGTGACACCGAAAAAAATATTTCAGGAAATTTCTTTGATCAGGAAGACAGACCAGCCAAAATAGATCAAGAATTGTTGCTTGCATACACAGGCACTGGTGTTATTTCATTTTACTCTTAGGAATTGCTGTGACTTAGTGACAGAAGTGGCATTTAGGGGTCCCATGCAGACCCATTTGACACCAATAGGTGACTAATTCTCCCATTTTGCCTGAAGTCAGTATTTGTTTCAAGGCACCAGGGAAACACAAAGATTCCTAAAGGGAATGTTATGCCATAAACCTGCTATCGAAGTCATATGGATCAAACCTTAAACTAAACGTGAAATTCCCATCCTGGCTAGCAGGTGCTACTTGAGTGTGAAATAAGTGCTGGATTGCTGCTGCTCGCCCACCTGCTTGGTGGGACAAGGTGGTAGAGTCTCTCCATCCCAAAGCCTTCCTGAGCTGGAGCACTAAAAATAGAAAGTGCTGCATCCACACAGACTCGCATACTTTGTGAAAGCTGTACTCACTCATCCCAGCTGAATTCCTGTCCTTTTAAGTACACTTACCAATCAGCATTTGTCCCTGTGGTACTTGGCTTTGTGGATGCCCATTGAGCACAGTGACTGGTGAGGTAAGGAAAGTACCTGGTAGGCAAACATTGCATGTCTGGATCCTTACTGCGCTACTTTGCGTTAACCTGCTCAGAAGAGGGGAATCCAGTTGAGAGAACCCGTGGAGAAACTTCCTTTCATGCGTTTATGAGTTCTCTGCCTCTCTTTATCCTACAGAGGGCCAGTGAGGATCTGTGGAAGTCTTGCCCAGGCTGCAACAAATTTGAGGTGTATGGAGCCAGATGTGAGCTCAGGCTAACTTAGAGGTGTCTCCTCAGGGCTGTGCTGTGGAACTGCCAGCAATCGAAGTTAGATTTGTATGTCACACTGAAGAGCTCATCGGGCATTTTGGAAAACCTGAGACTCAGCCAGTGAGAGCCATTATGTGGGCCAGTCATGGAGAAGCAGAAAATGTTGTCTTCCTGTTTCTTCCCCCAGCACTTCCCTAGGTACACTGGGAGCTAATTTCCCCTCCTGCTTTTACACAAAGCATGAATGTGGAGAGAATGACTTGGGCTTGCAGAGCTCAGGGTGGAAGGAGGAATTGCAATTTAGAGTGGAAGGTGGGAAGCCCTGCAGATCTCTTCCCCACAGAGTCCCTCATCTACTTCTACTCTTACTGGAAGAGCCTGGGAGAAAATTTTATATGAGGTAAACACACATTTTTGCCCTATCTGTGAGCTCTACTATGTTTTCTTGGAGATGAGCTGTTAATAGGCATGGGAGTTTATCCAAGAGCTGTTATCTGGTGCAGATAATCCCTTAGATTACTTCTTTCTTCTCCTCCTCTTAGTAGAAAGTATCTTTGAGACAAGTCCCTTTCCTGCACTTATCCCAAATGTACATTTATATTCTTATGAAGACAATGTGCCTTGTGATTATCTTACTACTTTTATGTTTTCCTTTTTGTTTTCTAATTTAGGTGATTAACCATATGCTTGTTTTATCTTCCCATTACCAGAAGGAGGTACATATTCTTGTAGAAATTAAGAGTCAAGTATCAAGCCTGCCTACTGTGAGTTTCTCCCTGGATAAATATTTTACGATGAGCTGGAAATAGCACAACATCCTATAAAAAATGAGAAATTTAAGTTAGGTTTATATTTATCCCTTTAGGAAAAAAAGTAAGAGTCAAGGGAAATTGAATGCTTTAACCAAGTTTAGGATACTGAATGAAACAGCTGTTGGTATTTAATATTGCTTTATTGACTTATTTCACTCATTTGTGCCTTTGGAAGCCAACTGACCTTTTCTTCAGTGGAGATTTCTGGGCAGGAAATAATATTGTGGTGACTAAAATAGCTGCTGCACACTTTTATCAGAGAACAGGGACAAAAATGACTTAAATGTATGTGTAAAAAACTCAACGATGAACTAATTTGCCAAACTTTAAACAAATGCTCTTCTTTCAGCCACAGCTTTTTATAAAATCTGATTTTGCGCCATATTTCCACAAAATATCTCCTTCTTTTCCAGGTACCATTTCTCTTTTAGAGACCATTGCTTATCTTCTAATATCTGTACCTTCCTTGCTTGCAGCATTCTTCCTCTGCAACTCACTCCCTTCTTTGTTAGTCCCAGAGGATCTCTTCCCACTTCCCTCTTTCCCCTCTTCAGGAGGACTGATTTTAACCAAGTGGGGTAATAGAAGGAATGCAAGAGTGCCACCCTGACAGGGGAGATCCTCTGCCTATTGAGACTCTGAGTGACCGAGGCTGAGTGGGTGGCAAAGCAAAGAGATGGGGTTAAAAACGTGTTTTTTACTTGTGTGAGGGAAAGAATAAATGTGAGTCAAAGCAAAACTTTTCCATAGTCCTAAGGGATGTGTCATCAAAGATAGATGGGGGGATTGCTTAGCAAGGACTGTCTGCAAAGAGTTCAGCAAACTCCTGGGCAACTGCTTTAGAGTAGACACAGCTCCTAGATAGTTAAAATTAACAGAAACATATCTCACTCTGTATGTATACACAAGAAGAGCAGTCCTTGTCTGGGAGAGCTTACAGTCTGAGCCTAATTGATTGCCATGTGTTTTTCATTTAAACTCATTGTTAAAACAGAAGAAAGATGATGAAATATTTTCAAAAATGTTTCAAAATATCTTGCATTAGCTTTTTCTTCGGATATAATTGGCCAGGGAGAGTGGTAGGCCCAAGTTGTCCTGTGCTACCAGGGCTCCAGACAACTCATATACCTGATATTCCTTTTCTACCTGTTCACACCATCCAGCTCCCATTGAAGTCAACAGCCACCCCATGAGGGGTCATTGCTTAGTATCTCCATGTGTGATATCTGAACCAGATGGAAGCTGTAAAGTACAAGGCACAACCATTGTTCTTTTTGACACAGAAATGAGACTATCTAGGCCAAAGGAAATCTCTTCTACCCACAAAAGTCCTAGTTTCCTGTATAATGACCTATATCAGCAATATTAAAACTCAAAGCTATACTGTTACACTTATGACTTTGTTCTATTGACTGCACAGTTCAGTCAGTACCTATAAAATTGCAGGATGCATTTAAAGTAATTCAATTAGATTTAATTGAATTAAAACTATTATTAAATTCTGCCAAAGGTAAGTCTGTATAATTTTTTTCTAATAACTCAAAAAGCTCAAGTCTGGATGGGTTTAAAATAATAATCCTACAAGAGAATGATTGAATAAGTAAGAACATACAAACATTTAGAAGTCCAACTAGATACGAAACTGAACTTTATATATCACATCAATCAGTCATTACAGAAATGAAAATCAATTAGGGTGGGTTTGCTCAACCTAATTTTTGCTCTGCTTTTAAGTATTTAAAGAAAGATTGATTTCTTGCCATTTTAATTGGCTTAATCCAGCTAAGTGTGGAGGTTCCTGTGTTAACATTAAAAACCCCATTTTTTACCATCTGGCCATGGGGGAAGTCTTGGAGCTCTTTCCCAAAGTTGTAGCAATCCCCGATACCGAAGACCTTGTATTTCCTACTATAGCATTTTAAGCAGCTGCTCTGCTACCAGGTACCCTGAGCCAATCATGCACTGTTTTCAGCCAAAACTTCTTTTCCATCCTTTCTGTCTCTCTGGTTGCAGACATGCAGTGGACCAGTCAAACAACAGGAAAATCAATTAAGAAGATTTCAGCCCCTAGATCTTTTTCCATGGAGGCAAAAAGGCAATAAGGAGCCATTCCCTCTGGTGCTGGTGAGACTTCAAATTTGTAGCTACTGGTTGCTTTTGTCACAAGCAGGGAACTGAACACACACAATTAATACAAGAAATAGTGCCAGTCATTTCTGTTTTCCATTGAACAGCGGGAAGGATAAGTTGTTTTACATCTTCTGTAGCCAGCTATGTTAGGTACAGCTTGGATGTCTCTGGTACAGCAAGGGCGTGCTCAGGTAACTGAGGGGCAGAGTGCTGGTGGAAAGGAGCTGGGTGTCAAAAGATGGTGTGGGACTGCAGCCTCAGATATTGCACTAGTATTCTCTAGCCTGTTTTGTCTTGTAGCCTGTCTCCTGAGTAGGTGTGCAAGGTGTGTACCAGTAAAAGTATCTTCCAGAAATTACTAGTAACTGGAATGTGAGCATGTAGTCACTGGGAAACTAAACTAGTTGTAGCTTTGCTTGGATGCTCCTGGAGATGATTTGCTAGAAACTATGAAAGAAGAGAACCTGGGAGGCCTGATTAAAAAGACTTCTATTATACAGAATATATTTGTGTTCCCTTTGTCACTCTTTTTGGCAACACAGCGTTTGTCTAGTCCTGCTCCTGTGTTGGCTGTGCAGGGTCATGCGTTGCTTCATCAGATCTCTTTTCTTGCCAAACAAGAACAGTTTCCCCTGTAGATGGCTCTGTTTTCCTACACAATTTCGGGAGTGCTGTCACTTTAGAAGCACAACGCAAGCGAGACTGAGCTATTTCTTGATTTTCCTGTTCCAGTGGGTGTTGTGTTCAGAAAGCAGTCTTTGGGATCAGATCCTCTTTAAAATGCTGGGTCTGAAGACGGCTGGATTGTGAATAGTCAGTCACTTTCCACAAATTATTTTTTTTTTGGTGCTTGATTTAGGACTCATATTTAAGAGCAAAGGCTCAATATGAGTGCCTAATAATTGCTGCTTGAGCTGCCCTGGGTTGCAGCAGCTGGTGTAAAGGTACTGTTCAGAAGGATGAGGGTCTGTCGTCGTTTCTGTGTTGCATTTCCCAACCTGCCATGGGTTTTGCCACTACCTAGGGCATCTCCAGTGATATTAGGGTGCCTGGGGTTAGCCAACTGAAGTAAACCCAGAGTTTTCAGCTTTTTGTGTATGTGGAAAAAAAATGTCTTTCTGTTTAAGAAAAAAAAGAGGGAAAGCTTTCACTGATTTTCTTTCTAGCACCTGCAGAGCAGAAGCTGTTGGTGTGTGGGGAACAGGCATTGTGACTGCTCACCGCTAGCAAAGATTAAATATTTAGTGAAATGCTGGAGTTCCTCTCTCTGGACCCAGCAGCTTGGGTGCCCTGGTGTGGCACAACTAACAAGCCCTGAGAAGGCAGGCCACTGTTTGGAAGGTGTAAGGAAGAAGATTGAGAGGAATTGCCTTTGTGAGTCAAACAGACAGAGGGATTGTAACGTTTAAATCTTCGTGTTCAAGAATGGAGTCTGAACCCTAAACCAAGTGTAATGATAGCAGTAAGACCTTTCTAGGCTGCAGAACGAATGCTGTCTAAATGCAGACAAGGCGTTCTCATACCTGGCATTAATTCCTCCTAATGCCTCTTGAACTACATCACAGAACACCTTTGTTTTATCCTGCTGTGCGCTGGTGGTAGAAATTATCCTACAGTGGAGCTAGCAACTCACCTAGTCTGCCTGCCTGCCTGCTAAAAATGATACTGTGAACCAAAAAATATTTGAAGAGATGAGAAAGCTCTGACAACTCTCAAGCTCCTGAACGGTACATGGCATTTTGTCACTGATGATATACTGAGAAGTCCATTCAACACTTGCACCAATTTCTCTCTGTTTAGCAAATGCGATTGCTCAGAGATACTGAAACTGGAGATTATCTCTTCTAGTTTCCATCAGCAGCAGGAACCTGAGCCGGGAGTGCAGGGTCAGTTGCTTATGCCGGGTGCTGGCACTTCCCTTTGCAAGCTGCTGGCTGGGTCTCACCTCCATGAAGAGGAAATGAAATCACCAGCCTGCACTCATTGAGAAGAAACTTGGCAGAAGGTGCTGCATGAAGGGTCTAGTAAGGTCACCTGAAGTACACTCTGGGCATCAGCATTGCAGAGGTGTGTGTGGGATAGATTTGACTACACTCTCAAACTAATTGTGAATGTAAAACCAGACCTGAGCTGGGGTACACCCCGAAGCATTGCCCCAAATACATAAACCATTTGAGGTTGAGATTAGTCTCTCATGTTTGCAAATATTGCTGCCAACAAAGACCATTCCTAGAGGCATTGTTTTCCTGATAAATCTGCACCAGTATAGAAAGCATAGATCATAGAAGGAACTTAGTTGTGTAAACAGTGTAAGACTTCCTAAAGATTAAATTATTGTAAATTGTATGCTACTTTTATATGATTACCTAAAGAGATCTGAATATCCAAGAACTTTTCAGAAAGGGCAAAGCAAATGATTACAAGTTGGAAAGTATCTTATAATAGGAGAGATTAAAAAGATTACAGCTATTTAGCTTAGTAAAGAGACTAATAAGAAGCGACATGACAAAGGTATATAAAATAATGCATGACATAAAGAAGGTCAGCAGGTGCTTCTATTTATCCTGTCTTATGAAAGAGACACAGGAGGATACCTAATTAAATTAAAAGGCAATGAATTTAAAAATGGTAAAGAAAATGCCCTTTTATGTCACATATAGTTAATCTGTGGAACTCACTGCCACGATAAGTAAAGATTGTAGTTGAATTAAAAAATCTTTTAAGTAGCTAAAAAAAGACAGAATTGTCAAAAACATTCAAGTTCTGTTTTCAGGAGTAATTTGGGATCATATGTACAAAGAAATGCAAGCACCATGCCGACCTGTTTGCTGGATAATACACAGACCATCCTTATTGCAAGGGCCAAGTTTCTGTCTTGCATTTTCCAATTGAAGAATTAAGATTTTTTTTTTATTAAACTGAACCTCTGAAGAAAGAAAATGTCCCCTTTTGGGGTACCTGGGAAGCTCTGAGGTGAGGTATGCTGTGGTGGGGCACAAATATTGTCTCAGTCAGAGGAGGGATTTGAGTTTTGGTCTGTAATATTTGTACAGTGTCTTTGGATTGCCATCCTGCTTATTGTAACCCCTAGGCCGACATGGAAATTCTTTATTTCTTGGACAGCTCATATTGTTGGTGTGTATAGAGATGTGATCTGGGCATCTCAGTCCTCTCTGCTTCAAGGAAGGGGTCAAATTAATTTCTGAAGCCCAGATGATCATAGGGATGTGGCAGATATCAAGCCAATACTGTGATGATCCGGGATTTGTACATGAAACTGAGAAACCTGAAAATCAACCACAGTTACCCAGGGAAGGCAGGTAGGGACTTAACTAGGAGAGCAGTGTTTGGTTCTGAAATTGTACTGCATTTTTTTGTTTTATATTATATTTATGTTATAATTAATGTTTTCAGTATCTTCGCTGGAGTGAGTCATATATGCCTTACTTCTCAAAATAATGTTTGAGCACTTACAGAGACTTTTTAGAAAATGCTGTCCTAAATGATGCTTTCATTATAATATCTATGTTATTCTAATGGAATAATGAGACAGCTGAGGAACAGCAGGAAAAATGGGAATACTGGAGACAACTTCCTCAGGACTGTTCTTGTTTTCTGTATCTGCTTTATGCAATGGAGATTGACTCCCTTGGAGCCAAGTGGTTTCAGATCAAAATAGAAAATGTGTTTCCTGATTCAGACTCATCTGACTGACTCAACAGTGGATACACTACGTAGGAAAGGAGATGTTCACACAAATAAGGCGTTGCACAGAGGATTGGGAGTGTTGAGATCAGTTTCCGGCTTTTGCAGCTCTACAGAATTTCTAATACCTCCTTTCTTCTAATTTCGGAGTGTTTAAAACAGAGATAGTCCTTTTTCTGTCTGACTTTCTGTCATGCTCATTCAGTGTACAAACGACAGAAACCAAGAACTTTCTATGTGAATGTAGTTCTAGAAATAGAGATAACTGTAATTAAAAAGCATCTTAAGACTTCTATAGGGGCTGAAGAGGCTTAGGTACTCATCTTGTCCTTGCTTTTAAAAATTCCACCTAAAATGCTATTGGCATGTGAGTGATTAGCTAGAGATTTTCAGTGACTTTATCGTATATTATTTTTGGTAATTCTGGACTTGGGATAGGGAAGGTCCTCATGGATCATGAGGTCCAGACTCCTGATATTTCAGGCAGTCATATCTTATATTCCTTTTCATTTATCAGGCTGAGTTTTAAAACTAGTTAGGATTTTTGCTTTCCACCCCATTGTAGGAGCTGAATCTGTTCCAGAATTTGGCCTTCCTGGTGCCTGAAAACTTTCTTGAAACATGATACAGAGGACAAATAATAGTGACAGTTAAAGACAGACAGGATTACTGATGAATATTCATGTGGTAGTCTGTGAAAACAGAAAATACAGCAAAATAGAGCTTAGGTTTACATCAGGTGATCCACTTCCAGCAGAGGAAGTAAAAGCAATATCTTGGGCAAAGCATCAGTGTAACTTCATAGGAAATATTGCACATGGCCCTAGACACCCATGAGTGCAGGAAGACAGGAGCCCAGGCAAATAAAAACCTTTGGAGAGGGGACTGTGAGAACGGCATTTACAGAGTCTAGCAAAAACACTTCTGTGAAGAGGCTATACTTACTGTCTGTGTACATGAGAGGAAAAAAGAGCAATGAGGAAAAATTGTTGTTTAACCTAAAATAAAATTGAGAACAGCTGATCAAGAGTTGGCTGGAAATTGGATATTGAAGGTAGAGGTGTCCTGGCATGGCTTTCCAATGGCAGCAGGGACAGCAGCAAACCTTCCTGCTCTCTACATTGCCTTTGGTCAAGTCTCTGAAAGAGCAAATTTGCAACATTCAACTATGACAGCACCAGTGATCCAGAAACTCTCTACCGACATAATTGCTAAAGTAAATGTATGTAAATCTCACTGCAACTTTACAAAGCTGGATTTTATATACTAATCCAACAGATATACCTCAGCTTCCTCTCTTCTAGCACATACTGTTCTGCTGTCATTACAGAGAGAGTTACCTCCCCTCTTATTCTTCATCCTGCCAACCTAAAATATAAGAAGATATTTATAAGACAGGTTCACTCAATCCAGAACATCTGTGATGTGAACCTGACTAGTTTGAACAAATATTTCTTGAGAACATGAATAGCCTGAACCATTTTTTCCCCGTCTTTAGAGCTAATTTTTTTTTCTAGTTTTGGTGTATCCACCATCATTTCAACCCTGTTCATTTGAGTATGTTGAGATCAAATTCAGTTAAGAAAATAATTAGTGTACATGAGTTGATACATTCTGTGCTGAAGCTGGCCTCAATACGAAGGACATAACTGCCTAATTCTAGTTTATTTTCAGAACTCTGGTTTGTAATGGAAATTACTAACGTTTGGCAGTGCTGATGGGTACTCTAACAGTATATATTCCACCAATTTTCTCTTTAAGATAAGAAACTTTCTTATTGAGGGCATTCTCATATTATATGGAGAACTGCCCTTTGCTCCAAGATATCTCTGGTTTTTTGGAGGCAAAGAAATGTATATCGGTTTGGATGCAGCCAGTGGAAAAAAACCAACCAAACAAACCCAAATCTGCTTTGATAAAGTTCCTCTCACAGACTCGTGGCTTCTGTGATCCACAACATGCAGGTGATATGACCCAGGCAGTCACTACCTGGATCAACTTAGATAGATGAGTGGAAAGACTGCCAAGAAGATTTCCACACCTCAGTGTGTCACAATGCTGAGCTTTGGGCCCTCATCACCAGAGTTTGGAAAGCATGCATGTAACAGGACAACAAATCTGAGGGACATAAGTCCTGACACAGATCCCTATTCCTGAGATGCAAGAGGTAGAACTTTTAACTTTTCCTTCACATAACTTGAGTTCTGAAAGGACATGTCACAGAAACAGGTGTTTTCCTGTGCCAAAGGAGGAAAGGAACTATTAAAGTGTAAGGAAAAAATAGATTAAAGAGCAGAAAAAAATCCAGAACTTCATTCCAAGTGACCTCACTGCAAAAGCTTGGTCTCTATGTCACTGTGGAGTTTGTACAGAGGGAACAATTCCACTTTTTTCCTTCTGATATCATCACAATGAAATAAATGTATATGGTATAAATGCCCTTTTTTACATGATCTGAATGTATGTACCAATTTTAGCATCAAAGTACAAAATGAGAAGAATAATATTACTCCTTACTATTTCAGTACTCAAAATCCTAAAACCTAAAGGGAGAGGAGATTTACCAGGATTTTAGATAAGACCTGAGAATCTTCCCACAAAGTGGGAAGGCAAATGGGATGAAGGGCTTTGAGCTCTTCAGGAGGGATAGACAGAGCACATAAGGTGTAGGAGTTGCAATGCCTGTAAGGGTGAGGTTTGGCTGCACAGCCCTTAATGTTAGGGATGCTCTGATTGAGAGCCTCTGGGTGAGGATCAGGGACACAGAAGGAAAAGCAGGCATCGTGGTGCCTATTACCTATTGCTCAGCCAAGATCCTTGTTGAAGATGGGCACATGAATAATAGGCATAAAGAAAAAGCAAATATGTTCAATGCTTTCAATTGTCTCAGCCTCTAATAATACTGATAGACCTTGGGCTGCCCAGTCCCCTGAGCCAGAGGACCATGAGTATGGAAGCACTGACTTTACTTTTGTGGATAATGAAGTTGTAAGAGACCAGCGGTATCAGCTGAATGTTTACGAGTCCATGGAGTTTTGATGGGCTTCATTTCAGAGTAATGGAGTTAGTGGATGTTATGGTAGGAACCTCTCAATCATCTACCAAACGTTTTGGGAGTCTGGGAAGATTCCTGCTGACAGGAATCTAGCCAGTGTTAGTATAGCCTAGAAAAAGGGCATGAGGAAAGATCCAGGAAACTGCAGACAGTCTAAACTCAGTACCTGGAAAAATGATGTATACCATCATAATGGGTGCTGCTGAAAGATGTTTAAAGAAAAAGGCAATCATCAGACACATCCAACATTGGTTCACAAGGGGAAAGTCTTGTTTAATTAATTTAATATCCTTCTGTGATTAGGTCACCTGTCTAGTGGATGAAGGGACAGCAGTAGATACAGTTTTTCAGGATTTTAGGTAGCTCTTTATATACTGTCAGTCACATTGTCCTTCTGGACAACTTGTCCAGATGTTGTGTGAGATGAACAGGGAGGCATTACGCTGAGTGAAGAACTGACTGGAGGGCAGAGTTCTTGAAGGGTTGAAATGACTGGGGCTATAAATGTCTGGCAGCCAGTCACCAGAGTGTTGACTCTCTCGAGGGACATGAGCCTTTGCAGAGGGATCTGGGTAGATTGGAGCATTGGCAAATCATCAGTGGCATAAACCTGTACAAGAACAAGTGCTGGGTTCTTTATCTGAGGTGGAGTAACACTGGATGAAAGTCCAAATTTGGTGAGGAGTGGATGGAGAGCAACCCAGAAAGAGGACTGGGGGTGGTAGCTGACAGGAGGCTCAATATGAGCCCGCAGGGTGTGTCCTGGCCGCCAAGAGGATGAATCTCATCCTGGAGTGCATTGCACATAACACAACCAGCTGGTCAAAAGAGGGAATTATCCCACTGTGTTAGACACTGCTGCAGCCTTACCTTGGGAATTGAGTGCAGTTCTGAGCCCCATCGCTTAAGAGGAATGTGAAGGTCCTTGAATGTGAGAGGGCTGGAAGACATGCCCTGTGAAGAGTGGCTGAGGACAGGATTTGTCTAGTTTGGTGAGAAGAAGGCTGAGGGACAACCTCAGGTTCAAATCTGCTTCCATCAGGGAAGGTTTGGAGTTGACATGAGGAAACATCTATTGAGAGGGAGACAAACCCTAGGGCAGGCTTCCTGAAGAGAGTGCCAATGCCCCAAACCTGTTGGTGCTTAAGAGGCAGTTGGATGATGCCCTCAACTTGTGGTCAGGCGTTTGGACTAGGTAATTGGTGCATGTCCCATCCAGCTGAACTCTGCTCTCCCTCTCCTCTGGAAATGGTCAGTGCCACAAGTGAGCTGTGGAAGTTTTACCCTTCGACTGAAATGCATTTTGTATCCCATACAAACACAACAAATTGGTGTGTTTAAGAGAAGATCTATGCAGCTTGGTTTCTGTGGGGAAAGGGACTATGACAGTGATAGCAGATATTTTTTGCCATTTGGAAGAGTTGCCGACCTGGCTCTGCTTTGGGCAGATCTGAATGTTCTAGATCTGAAAATGACTAACCCTTCCACCACACCAGGGTAACCTTCACTTACTGGATTTTCAAAGCCTGTGTTGTTTGCATGGTGGTCCTTTGGCACTGGCCAGCCCAGTCCATGGCTCTGGTTACTCTGGCTTTTATCCAGGCTGCAGCTGCAGAAATCACCCCTTGTATCCCCCCAAAACTGAGTTTGTGTTCGCAGTCCTCACTGCATGGCCTCATGGAAATTATCCCTGGTCAGCAGAGAGGGAACAGCTAATAGAGATAGTCCTTGGGCTGCAGGGTTGGTTTATGCCATGGCCTAAGTAGAGAGGAGTACCACGAGGTTAGTCCCTGGGAGCTGAATGGCAGAAAAGGCATGAGGAATGTCCCACAACTGTATCTAGCGCACCACTATGGTGCATATCACTATGTGTGTGCCTCAGTGTGTATTTCCAGGGAAAGAAGGAGATACTAAGAAGAATGACATAGAATAGAGCTATATGGTTCAGCCAAAAGGCACCTGTAATGACCATCTAGTCCAACTGCTTGACAGCTTCAGGGCTGACCAAAAGTTAAAGTATGGTTTTCAGTGCATTGTCCTAAAACCTCCTAAATTCTGCCAGGATCGGGGCATTCCTCGTATATGTTTTGTGGAAAATATGTGACTGTCCTGAGTGAGATTATATCTGCCAAGGTCTATTGCTATTCAGTGTGTGGTGAGTCTTGGTGTAGTTTGATGACTGCCATCAGCATTGCTCAAGTGAAACACAGGATATTTGGTGGATCAAAGTTGGAAATGGGTCATTTTGCACAGTGCAGTTGTGGGCTCTCCATAGGTCTCCATGTGGTCATGCTCTTCTGATCATATGGTTT
The DNA here is from genome assembly GCA_013400175.1 of Phainopepla nitens. Classification (NCBI taxonomy): domain Eukaryota; kingdom Metazoa; phylum Chordata; class Aves; order Passeriformes; family Bombycillidae; genus Phainopepla; species Phainopepla nitens. The sequence continues at coordinate 83,945 of VXBQ01017037.1, forward strand.
GGTTTTCAAGTCTATAGTTTGGATGAAAAGACAGAGAAGAAGGCAAAGGAAAGTCAAACAGAAAAATTTGGGATCTCGTATTTCTCATGCGTGCAGGAGAGAGGATGGATACTTTTGCATTGTGACAGGATTCCTTCGAAACTGGGTACAAGGTAAGATTCCCCTCAGGGAAATCCATCCCCAAATCACCCTCTGTGTTTGTATGTTTGGTAGAAATTTCATGCAAACCTCTTGGATTGTATGGTGTCACACTAAGGGCATTTTTAGTACCGTCAGAATTTCTCATGGTATGACTGTTCTTAGGAGGATGTAGATATGGAAAAGTCATGTAAAGCAAGAAATGGGCACACTTAAAATTCCTAATATTTTGAGGGGGGATAAAATGCTGTTCTCCCTTACAGACCTTTCCCAGAGTCCATTTTCAGAGCAGGAAGGGTGGCTGAAGAGGATGGGAGAAGAAAGAGTTCAGTCCTTCAGCTTGGGAAGGAGCAGATTTTCCAGAATTTTATGTTAACCCATGTTTACCCGTAAGAGTGAGAACTATAGATCTACGGATTTTCTGGAAAAAAAGTGGGAATCCCTGGAAGTGTTCAAAAATGAGTATATGAGTAATTTTGTGATATGGTTCAGTGGGTATGGTGATATTCAAAGGTTGGACTTGATCTTGCAGGTCTTTTCCAAACCTAATGGTTCTAATTTTCCTCCATTGAAAGTCTCTATGGAAAAACCTGCTTGAAAGAAATCAGACTATATTAATTTGCTTAGCTGTGCCTTTGATGCACAGAGGTTTGGAGTTTGTTTGTATATACTTAGCAGAGATGCAAAATGTCTCCTTCGCCATATGCCTTCTCAATAGTAAGGTGAAGGGAGTGATGGAGCTGAGGATACTGGGAGCCCGCTCACACAGGAGAAGTGTGTCCCAGTGATAGGACTCCCATGAAGGCACAGCAGACTTACAGCTGCCCACATGGAAGAAGTTCAGGCCTGCTTCCCCAACAGGGATTAGAGAAATCTTCCCTAATTTTCCTGCCCACACAGAGGTTTTCAGCCCACAAGTGTTCCCGCCGACAGCCCTAAAGGCACCACAGACCGACAGAGAGAAATTACAATTCTGTAGTCCTTTGCCTTGTGATTTCTCTTTCCTTTTTCTTGCTGACTTGCTCTGACTGGGAAGATTTTTTCGCCATAGTTTTGAAAGGTGATATTTCTTGTTAAAGGATCATGAGAGCAAAGGGTCAAATCCTTGCCTTGTTTTTGTTTTCTCCTTTGTATGTTGGATGCATTCACTGGCTTGTGTTCCAGAGTTGTGATTGGCATCAAAGCTGGCAGTGAAAATTGTCTCTACTGATCTCTAGACTTCATTAAATTAGATAGTTAACATTCAGAAAAAGGCTTTGCTAGTTTCTGCCAAAGTGAATTTCCTTGATTTCCTCTCCAGGCTTTTTCCTCCCCTGCCTGGCCCTGTTGCGGTTTTCTGAACTGACACAACACAGTAATGGCTTTTTGTGAGTTTCCTGCAGGTCACCTTCCAGCTCAGGGCTGGGGCAAAAGATTGAAGTAGACAGGACTCGGGAGCATGCCTCAATCCTGGGGGACTGCACAGCCACCTGAGGTAGCCCCTCATCCTGCAAAGGGGTCAGGGTGTACTACTAGCCTTTGTTTTCAGTTTGACTCCTGCACCTGGAGAAAGAAATGTAGTTTACATCCTACACTCCCTGGAAATCCTGCAAGTAACCACATAGCAGGTAATGCCTCCTGTTAGTAGGGAGTAAGAGGCAAGAATCTTTTTCTCTGTGCAGACAGGAATTTACTGCTTTTGTGAGAAAATTAGTTTTAAGGCCCCATGAGGGTAATTTTTCTTTAGCATCCCATTAAGTTTTCACTGATTTTAAGGCAGTCATAATGCAGCACTGAGGTCCTGATAGGCAGTGGGTTTCCTTTCATGCATGGATATGATCTATTCATTCTGCTAGCTATGTAGAGCTGGTGATGATGTGGAGGCTTTCATTCTTGTCATCCCAAAGCAAGTTCATGCAGCTGACCTGCAGGAAAATTGTTTTAGCACTTTATAATTAGTTCATTATGAAAGCAAGGTGTTGCACTACGCCTACTGAAGCATGTGGAAAGTCCATCAAAAGAAAACCACTCCTGATCTGACCTGGCATTCGAAAGTCCTGCCACAGAAAGGTTGCATGCATAGAATAGAAGTTAAGTTGGGTCTCAGCCTGGTGAGAATCAGGATAACAAGTACTAAAAACACTTCTTGAAATACATGCAAGGTTCACAGCATGCAATACCCTAACTAAAAATATCTGGTTTTGCTGATATGCTCCTTTGGCTATTGATAATAAGTGATGGAAGTGCTTGCACACAGGGTAACAGCAGATATGGCCCTTCCAGTCAAGAAATCTTCACATCTACCAAGACCTACTTCAATTTGCAAAGCTGCAGTCGCTCATGCTTATAACAGGGAGGTTTTAAAGATTATTGATCAGTGTTTGATGTCCATTAGCATTTCTAAAAAAATGTTTTTTTACTTACTACCTATCTTTTCTTGAACAGATCCCACTCAATAAGGTAGCCATCGCGACAGTGCTCATCCTTCATCCCCTTTAAAAACACTGCATGAACTCTGCCATCCTGACCATGTTTTCTTGACAGTCTTCTGTGGGGCTTTTTTACTCACTCTTTTCTTACATGCTATAAGCAAACAGCAGAGGCATATGCACGTATTACCTGGGTGATGTAGGAATGGCTTCCAAATTATAGGTGCTCTGTCTGGGTTTCCAAAATGTGGGTTAGTCGCAGTTAGGCACCTTGGACATGGTTGTGGTTTTTCAGGAGTTGTGCTAGTAGCCTGTAATATGTTAGACAAAGATTACCTCTAGTGCAGTTGTGCTGGAGGGTCAAAACGTGTGTGAAACAGGAACTTAGAAGTTGAATTAAGCTTTATGATTATTTTAATCTAATTTCATATGGAAATAAGGTTGAAGACATCCCACTTGTTTGGGTGTGTGTGCATGTGTCTTCCTGCTCCTTGGGTGCTTTCTGAACCCGCTGGTCTGATAGTGAGGATGGATTATCTCCTGGTTAATTAATGAATGTAATAATGGACATGGTGGGAGAGAAAGGAGGAACAATACTGGTGCCTTCTCTTAGAAGAGAGACTTCAAAGTGTATGCAGTTCTTGCTGGCAGGGATAAGCCACCCTGGAGCACAGTGCCTTGGGAAAGCACCCATTTCAGCTCCTGCTGCTCACTCCCCTGTTCCCATCCACACATTTAGTGGCTGTGAACATCCATGGTAGTGGCTGGAGACTGGTTCTCAAGCAGATTTGTAGATCTTATTACTATTGCACCAGTTTCATAGGTGCATCTTCAACACTACTGCGCATGTACAACCAGGACAGTGTAATTTACTGAGTGTTTTGAACTCTATGTGTTTGACGATTTTATTCCAGGACAGGGAAAAGGCATACTGAGACCAATTTGATTTCAAAGGAGAATGGTCTGGCTGATGCTGTAATGAATTTGGTGACAGTAAGGCTGTGGTAAACATATTGCTTCAAATATCAAACTCTATGCTCAGGCTGGAAAGCAATGATGAGTGATGCTGTAGCAACATAATTTATTGTATTTAACATAATTCGTATATTCATTATAATATGAATATATTACTGAATTGTCAATGCTCTGTTACCCAATGCAAGGTGCAGTTTCTAATTATAAACACTTATTCTGGTAGCTTTGGACTGTATTTGTTGAATGTGAAATATTTGTGATATTTTTCTTTCTGTCAAAGAAATTGAAGGTGTCTCTTTACCTAAAAAGAAAAAAAAAATGTCCCCAGGAGAGTATCAGAGGATCAATTTTTCAGCATGGGATTATACAGTTTGGCTGTATAGGCTTAAGCCTTTTAATTTGCTTACACATAGATAGACTTACTTGAGCTCTATACATCACCAGATCAATGCAAATCTATTTAATAGAAACTTGGGTCAATATTAAAAGAATTCCATTAACCAGCAATAAGGACCCTGGAATAATATGATTACTATAGGCTTCCAAGCATACATAGAGAATCAAGGATTTTCTTCATACTAAGCTGAAACAATACCATCGTGGAAATCCCTCCTCTGCTCCCTGTCTCCTGAAAAATAAGAATGAAAAAGGATAGAAGAGACTGTACAGGGTTTTTTATGTCATTAATATTGTCTCTTTAGGTTAGCACCTCTGAGACACACTAATAGTGAATGTCTCTGCAGCTTGTGGTAGAGAAAGTGTAGATGGGCAGAAAAGGTCTGGGCAATTACTCCAGGGGAAGAAGAGAGAAATCAATGGATTCTGAAGGACACAAAGCAAATGTGACATTTCCAGAAGATAAAGTTGATTTTCTTTTTTTTTTTATTCTTTATTTTAGCTGTGGTAAGTAAGGAAAAGAATAAATGTTCTCTTCCTATTGTTTTGAACAGCAAGTCCCATATTGCGGTCCTACTGAATTAACTTTTGAAGGAAAAGTTTCCTGTGACTGCAGGCCACAAATATGAAATCTGCAGTGCAGAATATAATTCTGAGACCCATAGTTTGGTAGTAGAAAATCAAGATTATCCTAGAAAAAGTTACCGCTTTGTCTGAATGGAGACTACTGTTGGAAATCCCCACTGTTTTATTTTGTGTGATAGATTTCTTTACTTATAAACAGTGAAAAGAACTAAAGAGGCTGAAATAACATCTTCTTGTTAGATTAAGCCTAGGTGTTTGCAAGCAAATTGCAAGCAGCGTGCATTAGTCTAAAACAGAGACTTGGATGCCTAACGCTCTTTAACCAATCTAGGGCATCCTCTCTGCTGGGAAAAGCAAAATGAGAATTGGCCAAAACAGATATTGGGAGGAAATGGATACAGTATCCTGGCCATCTGCATTGAACTGGCCACAAAATAGTGCTGTCTGCCTGTACAAGGTTTCTATTAGAAACTCTAAATTAGAGGCCATGTAGGAAAAATGTAAAGTTTACAGGGTGCAGAATCAGGTGAAGAATTGTGCTTTAGGTCAGCATTCTGCAAGCATTTGTTGCAGCTTCTTTGCAATGAGTTAAAAAAGGATTTTGGGAAGGGGTTTGGGGAAGTATTGGCAGTAGACGTGCAGATTTGAAAAGTGTAAAATCATGAGACTGGTTTGCAGAGATGTCACCTCATTCCAAAGATGCTGAGCCAACAGGGCAAGAGGACTTTGTATGGGATCCGTGCTCAAAAATTCTATTTGAGATACAGCATCTATGAGTTAGGGAAGAATGAGGAGCAGAAATGATAATGTGCACCTGGACTATCTAGAGAGGTTTTTAAACTCATCCATGTGAAGGCAAAGAGGGCCACAGCCTCCACTTTCTCCCATTTCCCAGGATCTCTGTCCCCTGCTGAGTATTTTACATTTAATCAATATTCTCCTCGACTTCAAGTAAAGAGTTTTTTGCTCTCTCTTTTTTCTTTTTTTCATGTTTTTGATGAGGGTGTCTGGAAATCAGATGCTGCCACCCAGGGCATTGTATTGTTTTGAATATAGTCTAGGAAGCACAGTACTGCCTCCCCAGGCTGTACAAGAATGCCAAGGATAGTTCTAAATACCAACATATTGACTGTTACCAGCAAAGTCAACACCATTCTCCATCAGGCTGCAGGTGCGGACAAATGGTTCAGCAGAAGCTGAGTCCTTTCTCCTGCTTGGCTTACTTGCTTGAAAGAACTTTATAGGGCCATAGCAGCCAAAAATCTCCTTTTTCCTAATATAAGGTTGTGCTTCCAGTTGGGCAACTTACTGGTAATTTTACAGTTTTCCCTTTTCCAGCAAGTCCTGTCTAATATAGGCAAGACTTAGATAGATAGACTTCCCCAGGCTAATTTAAGCATTTTTGTCTTCTTGCACTTTAATTTTCAGGCTATATTTTGCTACTTGATCTGCATTTCTTTAAAGAGAAACCTACTACTTTAGCTTTGTCCTCAACCACTGCTTGCTCAGAGTATCTTGGAGTTGACATTTAGAGATAAAATAACCTCCTTCATGTTAACCCTCTCCTTTTTAAAAAAGTATTTGTATTTTAAAGCATTTCTATCTGCTTTTTTTCTCTTTACCTGCTCTTTTGCAAAGTAAGCTCCATAGAATGAGAATATTAAGTAGGTATTTTTCTTTTCTGTTTTTCAAACCAGCTGAACTTGGCTGTTCCAGAGAGATCTAAATGAGTCATATTTTATGTGGATTTCACGAATAGGCTGTGTGAGGAGCAAAGCTGTGTTCCTAAGAAAAACAACTTTTCAATAGAAGTTTTAAGGATTGTCTATGTAACCTGTGAGCAGCAACTCATTCCTTTAAATTATGATATGGGCTATTATGTCCTGGATTACATGACAGTCTTTGGGTTTCATGGTAAGTTATCTGTCAGGCTGTGAGAAAGCATATTCTGGAGGTTTTTCACACTCCCCTAGCCCCATTGGCGCTGGGACTCAGGGTCTACTCGTGAGAAGTGCTAATGCAAAATGCATTGGCACTTGCTGGTGAGAGAGTTGGGCCTCTTGGTACGTGGGTCACTTGTCCCTTTTCAGCCCATGCAATGCAGGTCAAACCTCTCATTACTGGAGGAGAGAAATGCAATAATCCCGTGACTGTGGTGCTGCACAACAGTATTGTTTTAAGATGTTTCTCTGTTGATTCCCCCATTTTTCACTTGACAGCATAGATATCTCTGTGGTCTCAAGATGGAAATTGATGAACAAATAAAAGCTGGAAAATTGGTCTCTGTGCAGCAGTCTTAAAATCTTAGTTTTGAAAACCAATGTCTATCAATAATGTTAATTATTAAGATTTGCACAGCATTTGGGCAGCAAGGACTGTCTCTAACATATTCTGGCCCTAGTGTAGGTGTCTGCTCACACTGAGAATGAAGGCTTTTCTCTTTCCCTATAACATGTTAGAAGCAGTTAAAAGGCTGATTTGGTTATTCCTTCCATCCTTGATTCCTCAGCTATGCATCCTAAGCAGTCTTTTCACTGTGAGGGTCTGATATTTATGTGCTTGTTTTCATAAATCAAGGTGCTTTCAGATTGCTTAACAGGGATCTAGAACGCTCAGTGAGTATCTTCAAGTACCTGTCCTTATTCTCTCTGTCCTGTGTTCTCTTACTGAACCATAGCCTCCCAAACTCTGCTCTTGGTGACCTGTGCTGCAGCAGCATCCTCAGACACCCTCCAAGACAGGGCAGATATAAATAATCAATCATAAGACCTAAGCTCTAAATACAAGAGGGTAACATTGTTCTAAGGTGCCTAAGATAATACCTGCTGAATAATGCTGCTTTTGTACAGCCTAAGTCTTCTGCATTGCTCTCCAGCAGGTGACCTAAAAAAGCCAGAGACCTAAAGGCATTTTTGAAACTTTGCTGCCCAGCAGAGTCTCTGTCATTTCAGTCTGTTGCAGAAATCAGAGCATTTGGAAACTTTTCCTTCCAAGTTGAAGCACTGCTGGCTTTATCTAGCCTAACCTTTAATGGAGCGCCCATTGATTCCCTAAGGACACTTCCTTATGTCAGCTATGTCTCATTGCGGGGGAATTTGTTCTGATAAACACTGAAAATGTTACTGTGTTAAATTTTCTTCCTTTACTTGTAATTGTGTCCCTTTGGACCACCTACACCCTTTCCATAGAGCTCTGGAGTGCTGTGGAAGATGAACACCATTTTGCGAGCACATTATTCCAGATGTACTCTGTACCCTCACAGGGAGAGAGCAGTGCAGTACAGTTCTTTGGACATTTTCCTCCTGCTTTAGATTTTCAGGCTGCTCTGGAAAGATAATTACCATTTTGACATCACCTATCTGGGAATGTTGATTACTTAAACACTGTCCTTCTTGATTCCTTTTAGCTGTTTTTGATCTAGACATGCTTCGCTTTTTCTTTGTGTGTGTGTGTCTCAGAGACAGGGTGTGTTTTTATAAAATATCTATTTTCCCATTTATTAAAACCTCATATTTTGACAAGAGACATATCTGGTAAAAAAAACCCAAAATATTTAGGAAAACAGGGTTGATAATGCATGGGATAGATTCTTTATGCTGTTAGATATTCTGGGTTGATGTAAAATCCTTTTTTTACCTGAGAAACTCAGAACTATCACCCTAAAACAGAATTTATAACCATGTACGTGATTAATTCATAAAAGGAAATGTTTGGCTTTCAAAGAAATGTCATGCAAGAACAGCAGAGAGAGCAAAGTAGCATAGCAAGTTGAAAGCATGGTTTAAGATGCAGCTGGAGGAGTGCCTGCACAAGGCTTGTGTGGGGATGCCTCTGCAGTGGGTTGAGATTTAAAAGATCCTCTTGTTGCTATTGGACCTGACAATTCTTACCATACTTGCTTTGGGTGGGTTTTTTCCCCCACTGAAAATAGATTACTGTGATTACTGTTTCCTCAAGTACTTTGTTAACACTGGAATAATAAACAGTATGTCTTTTATGTGACAGGGTACCTGTAGGATTTAACCATACAGACAATAAAAGGGCTAAGATGTGCTTGAGCTGAACATAAACACTGGAAAGGATAATGTTTTTCACTAAGTGCTTTGTGCTTCTGGCTAAGCAGAGTGGATACCACGAGCCACTTGCAGAGATGTTCAGGGCCAATGGGTCTTTCATAAGCAGCTAAATTAAGCCTAGAAATCTTGAAGGAGTGAAAGATATGCTCATGTTCACAGAAGGAACAGGTGAAAGCCTATTAAAAAATAACAGTGCATGTTTTAAATAGCCTGAGAAATTCAGTCTCCTCTACTCATTTTTCACTGCATTTATAATTCTGTTTTCTTGTCTTCAGCTTATCTGATAGCAGAAATCTGTTTCATTGCTGATGTCCCAATGCAGCTTCATCCTTCCAGTTGTTTGTCCTCTATTATCAGCCAATGTAGGAGAGGTCTTTGTCCTCAGTGGGGCTAGTGTCTCCCAGGAACCTCAGGCAGCCCTCTGATACTCTTTTTTTTCTTTCCACAAGCAGGCTTCAATAGTGAGTTATCTGCTTATGGAAAGCAATCATTCTCAAGTAGGAAGATATCTCCCCCTCTAACAATATCTTTGCAGCAATTTAATCACAGCATACACTTCACCCCCCACCCCCAGTATTTTCCTAGATTTTCTGCATAACATTTGAAACAAACTGAAGAGACACCAAATGGGCACAGAGTGCTCATGAGCCTACTGATTTAAATCTAGGCAAATTTAGTTGAAGCTACTCTTGTTCCAGGCATGCCAAGAGCAGAACTGTTTTACTGATTTTTGGAGTCTGGAGTGAAAGAGTAATAGACCTCCTTTCTGTATGCAAGTTAATACATACTGATAAAGTCTGCAAAAAAAAAGGTAAACATTTATGGAGGTGGTTGATTTTTCATCACAATACTGGATACTGCAAGTTTATACTGGATGGGTAAGCCATTCTGAGAATGGTTGAGAGCAGTAGTTGTTTAATAAAGAGAGTCAAGTGAAAACTTCTGTAGGAAAACAAGAGCACTGACAGCATATAAGCAAGTGGCTGCACTTTTGGCCCAGAAAAAGCAGGGTCCAATGGATACACAGCCAGAAAGAGCTGGTAGATCTTCATTTTCTAGAGAGGAACCATGACCACTGCATTTGAGCCAAAGGTTCGGTGTTAAATCCTGTTGGAACAGAGCAAATGGGTAGACGTGTTTAACCAGCTGTGCCAGCATCCCAGTGTTCTTCTCCTGGGGAATCATTGTGTGAGGGCAGGAGCTTGGAACTGCTCCCTCACCTCTGACCCAGAACAGGTGCAACCTCTGCCAGGACTCTCCTGCTCTAGGGAGCCTGGTGATGATGTATTTCCTGCGAGTCCAAAACTCAGTGCTGAGGTGGACTGGGAAAGATAAACCAAACTCTTCCATTAAAAAATTATTTTTCAGCCTAGTGCTAATAAGAGCAAGTTTATTTTCTTCTACCTTTCCCCAATGCCAGCAATCTCCATGCATGATCCCAGGTCTTCCTTTCTTAAAATTTTGTCACCCAGCCAGTTTTCCACTCTAACTTTTTCACCTTTTATAAAATTTCTCCCTTCTTGATTGCTGGCTCTTCTGCCTTGCAAGGCCTGCTCATACAACCTCTGCAGATGAATACAGACTTCACTGCACCACATCTAGGTTGATGTGCTAGCTGGCCCTCTCCAAGGCACATGTGGTAACTGCAGCAAATTCAACACCCTAAATAACTTTCTATGTAAGAAGTTCAGGTTCCCAGGTTAAAAGAACTCCATGAAGGGAGACTTTAGCATCTGCAAAGCGCTCCCGTTTTCATGCTGCACAGGCCAGCAATATCTCCTGCACTTTTGCTGTTTCCTTTAAAGCCATCTCTGCATTTTGAGCCTGTGTGCTTGTTGGCAGATCCCAATTCCCTTGCAGTACCTGCCTGTGTATCTGCATTTGGGCTCCTCCTCTGGCAATGATTTCTTCTCTGATGACATTCTTACCTGCCTGCACAGAGTTGCTGGATTTTTGTGTGGCTGGTACGCACTCAGCTCTTTAAACCAGCCCCTGAGAGATCTCACCAGCCCTGTATCAGCAAGATAATATAGTGGGAGAGTGGTTTCCTACCTCACTGCTAATTCCATCCCCCTTCTCGTTCCCCATGGAGATAGCTAATATGAAATGCTTGCCAGATTCTAAAGTGAGCTACTTTAGGGGGAAGGACCTCAACAGGTTGGAGAGATAGGCAGAGAAGACAGTTTGAAATTCAACAAAGGTAAATGCAGGCTCCTGCACCTGGGGAAAAGTAACCCCATGCACCAGCACAGGCTGGGGCCTAATCTCCTGGAAAGCAGCTCTGCGGAGAAGAGCTGGTGGTCCCAGGTCCCAGTGGACAACAGGCTGTCCCTGAGCCAGCAGGGCCCTCGTGGCCAAGAAGCGCAGTGGTATCCTTGGATATATCAGGAAGAGCATTGCCAGCAGGTCGAGGGAGGTGACCCTGCCCCTCTACCCAGCCCTGGTGAGGCCACATCAGGAGTGCTGCATCCGGTGCTGGGCTCCTCGGTACAAGAGTGACTTGGAGCTCCTGGAGCATGTCCATGGGAGGGCAACAAGCATCACTGGGGGACTGGAGCATCTCTCTTATGAGGAAAAGCTGAGGGGGTTGGGCTTCTTCAGCCTCGAGAAGAGATGACTAAGAGGGACCCTCAACAATATCTGTCAATATCTGAAGGAAGGGTGCCAATAGGATGTAGCCATGCTTTTCTCAGTGGTGCCAAGCACTGGGACAAGAGGCAGTGAACAGAAATGGATGCACAGGAAGTTCCATGTGACCATGAGGATTTCTGAACCTCTTTACTGAGCAGTGACCATGCATTGTCACAGGTTGCCTAGAGAGGTTGTGGAATCTCCTTCGCTGGAGATATTCAACAACCATCTGGACACAATCCTGTGCCATGTGCTCTCGGATGGCCCTGCATGAGCAGGGAGGTTGGACCAGATGACCAACTGTGGTCCCTTCCAATCTTACCTATTTTGTGACTCTGTGAGTTTTTTTTTTTTTTTTTTTTTTGCCACCTACTGTCC
>VXBQ01017037.1:95552-212397 GCA_013400175.1 Phainopepla nitens
TGTCCAATATTAAGGTTTTCTAAGACGTCCATACAAGCTCATGACCTTAAGACCAAGTAGCAGGTATGCCCTTGTGTCTCCTTTCTGCCACAGCGAGAGGCAAGGAGCCACAGGCCAGGCACAAAAAAAAGTTTCTCTTTCTCCTCCTCCCCACACTCCCTCCCTCCCTCCCTCCCCACACTTCTCTTGATCTGCTGGTGGCTCCTAAAAGGATTAATTAGAAAGATGTGAGCAGGGGTTGGGACGTCAAAAAACAATCGTCACTTTCATATCTGACCCCTATCACCAGCTGCAGAATTAACAAATTGAATGTCGTCAGCAAACAGGAGTTGCAGATGATATGAAGTTCATTACTAGCAGCACAGGGCTTGTTTTCAAAGCCCAGTTTAAACAACTCTTGCTGATTAAATTCCTTGCTGGGGCTCCTGCCAGACACATTTAGAAAATACGGATGTCTAACAACTCCGTCTTTCTCTGACTGTCTTTTCTCTTTTTTTTTTGCCTTTTTTTTCTTTTCTCTTCTTTTTTTTTCCTCTTTTTTTTTTTTTCTTTCCTTAACATGTGCCAATTATTTGTCTCCTATCTGCAGGTACTGGCAAGTATCAGCGCTCTGGTTCCACTGTCTACAGCCTTATCCATTTGGCGCCTGCTCCAGCCCTCTCACATTACCAGCAGTGGGGTCTGTTTTCAGCTGTGAAAAGCTGTGAGCATGAGTCCATTCTTCCCCTCCTCCCATTGCAGACTCTCTCCCCCCTTTCCTTCTTTCCCTCTCATGCTTCTGCTCCCAAGGCTCCCTTCAAGAGCTATGAAGCAAAAAAACCCAAACTGCGCTAACCCACTAGACAGTGGCACTGGGGATTTATAACCTCCCTTGAATTGTGTGGTTGTGGCTTCCCTGCATGGGAGCACCCAGAGCAGCTAAAAGCCCAGTTTAAGCAGGCTGCATGATGGATCATCTTCTGGGTGGGCTGGACTGGGAGAGAGAGGCAGGAGCTGTAAGCAAGCAGATGGGAGAGCCATGGGGATAAAATTCAGGGCTACTATCTTAGCTTCTCTCTAGTTCAGGAGCCTGAACATTCTCTGAACTGTTCTTCCCCTTCCGAAAACATCTTTTTGTTCTCCTTAATTTGGTCATTTAATGTTTGTCTTGCTCATGCATTTGTAATTTTTCTCCACCATTTCTCTAGGAAGTGAGGATGGAAGGATGAAGGAAGGGAGGTTGGATGTCTGCTTCTTCTCACACTGACACTAACTCCAGGACTTGGCAGATTGGGTGCTATCCAGCTAGAAAAAGCTAGATCTCAGAGGTAGCTTGTTCCTGCAAGTCTGGTGAAAACAGGCAATCCCAAAGATGGGAGACATCATCAGGGATCTCCTTTGGAGAAGATGGCCAGCCCTCTCTATGGAGAGGAGATACAAAAGTCCCAGCCCTGGGAAAGTCTTGTCCAGGCACACAATGAGATACCCAGGAACCAGATTATGAGGCAGGCATTTGTAACAACATAGATGATGTTTGCTCTGCTGATGCTCTCTTTTAAGCTGACTATCACAGCTAAAAATATTGAGCCAAATTGGTAGAATTTTCAGAGATGTCCAGGAGATGGTGTGGAAAATGTCTCTCCTTTGGGGGCCGCATAGAACTGGGGCCCTGCTGCTTAAGTACCTTATTTTTGGCAAACTTGCTCAGAAGAAAAATACCATGGATTAACCAAGAATAGTACTATTTAACTATCCTTTTGACGGTGAAATTGTGGTGTTAAGGGTAAAAGTACAACATAAACTTCAAATAATTTCATAACATAACTTGGTCCATTCTGTATCATTATTTTTCCCTTGTAGGAAGTATTTTCTTTTCCTACCATAGCAGTTTGGTCTCTAAAGGATTTCAGAAGTATTTAAACGAGGGTGAAACATTCCAGAGATTTGCATACACTACTATGTGGCATTTTGAGCTAAGGGGTGCTTCATGCAAGAAATAGAAAGGTGTCGAGTTTTTATAATATTTTTTTTGCTGTTTACCAGCCATCTCTCTGCCTCAGGGTAGTATTGACAGTTACAGGATATAAAGCTAACCTACATCTTTATCTACCCATTGTTTTCTCATTTCCTCTCTCTGACCACCTTTGAGAGAGTGTTGTTATAGAAAATGACTGAGCAGCATGTCTAATTTGTACATTCCTCATTCCTAGGCCTCTTGCATTTCCTTCACTATGTTTTACTGGTTTTGATTTTGAAAAAGAAAAAGCAGCTTCCAAAATGAATTAATCAGGTTTGGCTTATTTTTTTTTCCCTCTCTTTTTTTAATGTAATTAAACACACTGAATTATAAGAAAAATGACTGGAGTGAAAGAGCACACCACCACTCTTCATTTTGACATGTCACCAACGTTTTTCACTTCCAGTGCTTCTGCTGATACTATTTTTTTGCTTCTACTGCAAAAACTAGGGCACTTTATAGATATCTGTCAGTGCCCAGGTCTCATTTTGGCCTTGAAAACCATTACATACCTGCAAAGCATTCATCCAAAGTCCACATTTGAAGTTGACAGTCCACATCTGAGTCCACATTTGACTGCTGTACACAAGTTGAATTCCTCTCATATGTATGCTTGTACTGATTACTACTCAGCAATTGGGCATGTAAGTGCACAAAGCACCTCTAGCAAGCAGGAAGTTATTTTTGGAGGAGTTTCCCAGAGCATGAGTTTGCTGTGCTGCTGAGCAACCAGCATGGCATGTCTGTCCTACATGAGGAAAAATCCACTATTAATGCGGTGTTCTTGCCAAATAATTGCAGTATGAACCTATGGAAAGATTTGTTCTCAAATCTAGCTAAGCCTACAAGACAGTATATGTCCCCAATACTGGCTGTCATTCTCAGCTGATTGGCAGACACTGACCCAATATTTTGAGCCAGCATTCATCCAATTCCAGCAAAATGAGAGGGCTAACTAGGTGCAGGAAGCTTAGGATTAGACAAGTACCTGATGAAGTTCAACTGGTAGAGTAGGGGCTGCAGAAACTTCCAGCAAGGGTTACCCCCGCAGTGCACAGATAGGCCCCAGCTCAGCCCAGCTGGATCCACAAAATTCAATGTCTTTCTAGTGCCAAGTGGTTGGTTTTTGTTCTTTCTTCCATCCCATACTTGTGTGGACAAAGCATTTTGTGTCATGCCAGCTGCAGGCTGTGATGGTTTGCCTGCACGAATCCCTGTTCTCTCAGGAGAGCCCATTTCAGGTGCTTTGAAAACAGGCTCAGACAGATTTTCAAGCTACCACATCCATGTCAAGGACCAGCCCAAATCTTTGGCTTGCTCTTTCTTTTTTGAAGCGGCTCACACACTCTTCCTTATATCCAGAACCTCCGTGGGTTAATTCATCTCCAGCCTATTAGAGGCTCCTTCAGCTTTTGGTGAGGAAGAGATTTGGAATCACTTCCAAATCTCTTCCAAAGTAAGTGCCAAAGTAAGTTTTGGGCACCTTGAGTTCTCTATTAAAACACTTGCTTTGATGTAGCTTTTATGGCTGCTTCTGGTTTGTTTGCATCTTGCTATTGAGGACTTTGCTTGGTATCTCTATCACAACTTTTGCCTCAAGTATAATAGTGCTTAGGGTGTTTGTAAGCTATTTTGTTTGCAGAGAGTAAATGTGATGCAATTTTGTGAACATAGATTTTGTGTTGGTCAAGCCCTGCTGTCCTGAGGATAAATTGCTGAGATTCTTGGTGTGAAGCTCTTATGTGACAGTGATCGGACTAAATTCTTTCTTGTGTTTTCACCTGAGCCTGACTAATCATATATTTATTTCCCTCTCATCTTCCTCTGCTTCTTCTCTTTCTGTTTCTCTGACATTTCTTGCTTCCAACAAAACCCCAGCAATGTTGCTCCAGCTCTGAACCTCTGCTGTTGTCCATTGCCACCTGAGCCCATAGAAGACATTACCTGTCTCCTGGCAATCCAACACAGCAAAGAACTAACTTCTGTCACTTTTCTGAATGCAGGCTGAGGGCTATGCCCCACAGCTATGCTCAGATTTGTGCTCCAAGGTGTTATGCTGGAGGATAAAGCAGCACAAGTGATCTGAGTAGTCATGACACCCTGCCCCACTGGTGTTGGCAGTACGTTTCCAACCCTGCAATAGACGTCTAGCTGGGACATTTAGGACAAGGATTTCACATCTCATTTGGAGCTCAAGTTAAAGGACCTCACACTAAAGAATAAGTTAATGAAAATCCTGCTCCTTCTCATTCCTCTAATCTGGTAAAGTTGTAAAGAAATCTACTTGCAAGGAAAGTGCATTAAGCAGCCTTTATGGGCAGTGACACAGAGCACAGTAAACCCCAAGACTGGCCCCCAGCAAGGACAGCTCTTTATTAGGAGGGATGCTACAGAGGTGCCGTCTTCTGTGTCCATACACAATACTGTAATAGGGTTAGCTCACAGTAAAAGTGTAATTAATGTCATGTAACATAAAGATTTGCCATTTTCTCTAAGGACTTCTTCCCTAGGCAGTTTTAGTGCATCATTCAATAATCTAAATTAAAATGACTCTGCCCATTCTCCAGTTTTTACCCCTTTCCTGCCTGTATGCTTGTTCCCAAAAAAGTTTGTTGCGAGGTGCCACTTCACCAGAGGGGGGCTTAGGAAGACATTATATAAGAATAGTGGTGATGTGTTTGCCTGTTGGATGAGAAAGGAATCAATATGTAACTTGCTTGGAGTTATTCTTTGTCTCTCTTTAAATCTTCCACCATGCATTTTCTTACCAGACTGACATGTCTCCCACATTCCTTATCCCTTGTTCTCTGAGATTATTGAGGAAACATATATCCATGTCTCCTTCATTTATTCCACAAACAGTGTTTCTGCCCGAAGTAGGAATGTTAAACCAGTTTTATTGACCAGTTTGCATGTGCACCTTCTAAGGGATCTGTGCTGGGGCTATGTCTAATTCTTGTAGAAACCCTGATAGCAGATAGTGTTTAAAATTGTAGAAAAGCAGACTGCCTAGGTCACCACCTGCCACTTCCATCCCTCCTCTCTCTACTCTCTCACCTTGAGCACATGAATGTATTGCTGGATTATTTGTGCCTCTTTAATGAGTACTCTCTGCAAACCTTACTGCAATCAGCAAGAGACCTCAATGGTTTTCTTTTGGGACTGGTCCTGCTCTGAGCTGTGTTTTGACCTAACTCAGCTAACTTAGCTGAAGAGGATAAGAGTCTGCTTTCCCAAAAGGTTTCTGGAGTCACCTTTGCTTTATGTCAAAGGTAGAAATGCTCCTTGTGATGCCCATGTATTGAAATCCCAAACTTCTGGGGATCCCAGGCTGAGCCTTCTCTTTTGAAGCCTTAACCCAGGCCAAAGCCATCCACACCACCATGCACAGAAATCAGCATGTGCTTCTTTTCACTCTCAGTACCGTCATCCTTGATACCAGGTTTTGCTGTGGGTAGCTTCCCCTTACAGCTGCTTCCCCACATTTCCTCACTTTCTCTGACATTTACCAACCAGTAAAAGTCCTTCCAGACCAAAAATACTCCTCTCCCTTTGGTTACCCATACTGACCAGTGCTACAGAGAGCATGCTTTGCTGTACTGTAACTGGAGAACAACGCTGGTTTGTGCCATCAGCCTTGTGTAAGGCACTCAAGCTCAAATATAACTGATTAAAATGTGACAAGGCTTTTTTTTTTTTTTTTAACCTTGTTTTCCCCCATCTGCTGTCTCATTTCTGGACAGTCTGGGTGCTCACCTCCGTGACTCACAGGGATTTTAGTTGTGACCCTTCAATTGCAGTCATATGAGCACCAGTCATCTGGGTGATTTAATGGAGTGTGTGATCCTCTTGTTATCACGTACTATAAAATCGTGAAGTGGCAGATCGCCTGGGCACACGGCAGGCTCAGAAATATTGCTTGGCAATGCTGTTGCTCTGTTGCAGGCTCTCAATTAATATACAGTTTGATTTTCTCCATCTCACAGTCTATTGCCTAACACTGACCTGGTGAGAGGCAGCTGCAAATGTCTATTTGCATCAAAAGCTCCCCAGTCACTCCAGATTAGAACGACCACATCTTTTCCCAGCTAATGAATTGCTCCCATCTGTGAAATTACAGCTACTCACTTTTGTTTTGTTCAAATCAAAACTGCAGGGCTCATGTGACAGGCTGTCTGCTGCCTCCAGGTATCCAGCTCTCAGGCCATGATGCCGAGTCGAAGGCGAGAGGGATCACTGAGGCTGTTATTTTGTCACAGGTTGTTTGTCTGGACTTTGACAAGGAGCATACACAGAGCAGCCCAGGCCTTGCATGAACCATCCAAGCAGAGAGGGGAACGGCTTTAAGGATCTGCTGGAGACCTGGGTCTTGCTGGCCCGTGATGAGTCAATGGAGATGCTTTCTGTATAATGCTCTCCGTGAGTTTGACCTATTGATTGTCATGAGTCTCAATAAATTTAGATCGCTGGTTTGTGTCTGCACTCCCTAAGCAGGGGTAGGACAATGATTAGCTGCAAAGATCAATAGGGAGGAGTCTTTTAATCGACCATGTAAAACCTATCCTTCGTCACTGATGGTGTGTTAATTGGGATTTAATTCTTGAGGGGGCATTCTCCTGTCCCTCCCAGTTTTCTCTCTCCTCCTGAAGCCCTCATTGAGAAATCTAGGTAGCTTGAAAGTTAGAAAGATGAAGTATCATGATTTTATTATTTTTGAAATGTTCTTTCCACTGTATGCTGTCCATCTCCTCCCTGAAATAGCCATCTGCAACATCCTTAAAAAGTCCTCTTCCAGCAGCATTCACCAACATGAGTATGTTTAGCATTCTGTTGAATGTTGATGCATTTTTCAGCCAAGGATTTGGTGCCTGACTACTTACTGGCAGCCACCAGAGACACACAGGTCTCTCAGATGCTGCTGGATGCCCAGAGAAACAGCAACTTGCTGTCCTAGAAACCTGGGACATGGAGGGCACATGTATCCTGCAAACAGCCATCCCCACTGTTTATCAGCTGACTCTTGATGATGCAGCTCTCCTTCACACCCTTAATTTTCACCTGTGGCTCAGATTTTAGACAAGGAAGGCATGACAAACTCTTAGCCTGCCACTGTGGTTTGGCCTCAGAGAAGTTTAGGGACAAGCCACCTTGATCAGTAAGAGTCTAAAGGAGTAGTGTCTTTCCTTACTTCCTCAAGAGGTACAGTGCTTTCCTCAAAACACAGAGATCTGAAAGACAGAGCTAACTTTCTTTTTTTTTTATAAGCATGTAAGATGCATGATTTGCTGTTATTTATTTTTACTTTTTTTTTTTTAATCAACAAATCCATTTCTTTCAGGTAAGTTTTCAGAGCAGTGGCTTTTCTCAGCAATAAAACATGTAAACCATGTTGAGTCTGTGCAATAAGAAGAACAAAGCCAAATGTAAGAAGAGAAGGATATGATGTGAACTTTACCATAGGTCCTACATGCTATAATAGCGGTTTCGTTATTTTGACCACTCCAACAATGTCTGTTGCTGTGTCAGTCGCTCCTCGTGAACAAATTCAGTAGTGCCTGTCCTCACAGGTCTCACCCCCATAGGCAAAAACCTTTTAATTCTTTAGTTTCTTTTGGGACTTTTCAGTCCCAGCCTTGATGAAACAAATCCTGTCGCAGACTGGAAGATGGAATCAGCAGCATCCCAGCTAAAAGCATTGGCATTTCTTCTTATTGAAAATTCTTTAATCTCTTTTAACAGATGACCTCTCTAGGGCTATTGTATTACCTTCCTGCTAGACTCCTGACAGGTCTTCTATTTAACTAAACCAATAAATATGAATATTTGCAACATATATTTCAGTTATCCAGAAGAATTGTACAGGGTATTTGTTACTCAGTAGCTAGCTTACAATTAATATTGAAAATTATTGCAGGCTGTATGACTTTATGGAGATATAAAATTCTTGGATACAACATCCATGAAATTGCCCTTTTGTAGTTAAGTTGAATAATTAGTAAATATTCATACATAGGTCCTGAATTCCTTCATGCTGCAAAGTATTTTGGGGAATGGATGAGTAAAGCAAAGCAGTGAAAGGAGTCTCTGTCACTCCAAACACAGTCATCTTCCATGACTTCAAGGAAGACCTGTGGTGGGAAGTGAACTCAGCTCTGTGCCCCATCTCCATGGTTAAGGTGCCTCTCTTAGCACTGTGTCCCTCTGCTGAGGCTTGTGAAAGAGCTGGCTGCAGTTTGACAGTGTGGGGACAGTGGGAGCAGAGACTGTACCAGTGGTCCCATTAGCAGTGCCTAAACTGTGCCAGGGACCAGAAGCTTAGGGTGAAACCTAAGAGCCTGCTGATTTCTGGCCCAGTGCAGCTCTGTGTGGAGGTTTCTTGATGCTGGCATTGTGTCCTCTTACTTGAAAGGAGGCCTGGTGGTGAGTTCCTCAGACCTGTCTTTTCACTGCACAGCTATTGCACATCAGCCACCAGAGAGAAGTTTCTCTTCAATACCCTTTTCCTAAGGGAAGGGCTTGGGAGGGAGCAGTTGAGATTTTTCTAATGCTTTCTTCTGTGATGGGATTAAGTGGGATCTGCTCCTTTAAAAAGTGTCCCCTTCCCCATCATCCTCCCTCCTTCCAATTACAGCACTAATTTCAGTAATGGAGCATTAATGGAGTAATGGACTGCTGAAGCTGGCCTGAAGGAACTGTAGTGCTCAGCACAAATTGAGTAAATAAACCATATATTAGATTTCTAAACAATACTTTTAGTCTAGTCCCCAGGGAAAGAGAGTTGTCAAGACTTACTTAAGTCAGCCCAGGAAAACGTATGCAAAAGATCCACCCATTCATACCCTGGAAAATGGCACCAGTGGCCTGAAGCATCAGTGAATCTCTCACATAAATCTCTCATATCCTGACAGAGAGAGCTTTGTGTTGTTTCCTTCTCCCAATATCTCTTCTTTGATTTATTTACCAATAAGCAGCTTTGTGCCTGTTTTCATTTGTGTCGTGCTAGAGAGCTGTCTGTGTATGTTGATAGAGAATGACTTGCAATTTTAAGGAGACTTATCACAGAGCCATACAAAGTGATGGATGAGAGTAGTGCCCTAAACCATTTTCAGTCTGGGAAAGTCCTGATTATTTTTTTCTTCCAAAAGCAGAAGTCCTCTGTCAACATTTTTATTACTCTATTTTAAAAATAGGCTTTGCACTACCTTAGCCAAATAAATAAGAATGAGTAATGAAGTACTGACTACCCAGATTTACCCCACTGGCATCAGGGTGACTAACTGTAATTTAGTTACCTTTGAATGTGTAGTCTGCAGTTGAGGTTTTCCTAGGCAGTGTGCAAACAGGGTGAGAGCCAAACATGGAAGCAAGTTGGGGACTTTGAAGCAAGACAAAGGCACAGAGTAGCAAAATGACCTTTCCACATCACTCCCCAGGTCAGTGGGAGAACCAGGGAAAAATATGGGACTCAGATCAATGCCATGTCTTCATCAAACGTTTTGCATCTTGACAGAGCAATCATGAGAAGCCATAATTCCTACAGGGCAGCATCTTGTGGGTGTTCAACATTCCACAAGATGATTATTTACTTTCTATGAGCTTCAGTGTGATCTGAGAGCAATCTTTTGAGCTTTTGTGGCAGAAACAAACAGGGGTTTTTCTGTTTTTATTTAGTCTTAACCCTGAAGCAATCAAGAGAGGGTGAAGAAGGCTCTAGACCTAGTTTATATATTTATTCAGATTTCCTTTGCTAAGAGTAAGATAAACAGTGGCAGCTTAAGCTTGATTTGAAAGACAGAAGATTGGTTTAGTCCTGTAATCAGACTGGAGATGGGGTCCGAACTGCAGCATTTTATCAGAGGCAGTTTTACGGAGACATCATTAATCTGCTTCAGATGTCTGACACTTAGAGCTTGGGTATGTTAAAATCACTCCCTCACTTAACCTCCGGATATAGCACGTGAAAGAATCAAAATCCACTGATGTACCCCAGACTGAGACAATGTAGTGTCTCTCAGGGCATAATGCAATGTCACTTGTGTTCTTTACTTGTTATTGCAGGAAATTTTATGTGATAGGTATAAGAAAAAGTGTGTACACTGTGCTAGTAATTATAATCTAGCAAAGTCCTGAATTCTGCTTTTACAACTGACCATGATAGGTAATTTGGGCATGCTCTGAGTATACAAAGGAACAGCACTTTTTCTTGGTTTTTTTTTTTTGGTCTGTGTGGGAGGATTAATACATTACTCTATGGGTAATTTGTTAGACACAAAACCAGCAAGTCTCCAGGAGGGATGAGTTTATCACTGAACACTCACACCCAGGAATATGGATTGAAGAGCTTGGAAGGTGTCTGTTCAACATTTTAAATGGTACGCCAGTCTCATGTTTTAAGAAATAGACTTTATAATGCTTCCATTGAACTGCTGGGCTTACTGTTTTCACGTTAATGCTGTTGCATCCAATCAGACTGCTGAGCTCCTCCCTCAGTACCATCCTCTTCCAAGAGGAACAGCTCTAGCTTATCCAGCTTGACAAATTGCTGAACCTGCAAACTTCAGATCCTCCTTTTACAAGGCCTGCATTTCTCTCCTTCCTCAGCATGAATTCCTGGAGAATGCTGGTAGTGCACAGCCCTTCATCCCTCCTTGATACCTCTCTTACTCCTCCACTTCAATTCCTCCCATCTCTTTTCCTTGCCATTCCAAATTTTGAGAAATCCATTTCCCTTTCCCAATTCTAGCACTTCCACGATTGAGTACAGCTACTTCTCTGCTGCTCTTCTTCACATCCCATCACTTTCTACCCTAACCTGCAAGTCTTACTGTTATGAGTCCCTGCCCTGGATGCCACTAGATCCTGCCTTGGTTTTCTTCATTTCGACTTTGACCTCACCTAAAGCCCTGTTTGCAAACACTATTTGGAGTTTCCTTCTACCAATATTTCAAGCTGTTTCTTGAAAGCTTGCAGGCCTTAAAGCTGCACTGTACATGCAGAGATGCAACACATACAGCATACTTCTCTGATAATATTCTCAGGAGGAAGGAGCAAGGACCACCTTGATGGGAATTTTCAGCAAATATGTGCTTAGCCTCAGACATCTGCCATGGAAACTTCATCCTGAAGTTTTGCAAGGCCGATGAAAATAAAATTTTGTGATGAAAAAAAGTCAAGGAGCTTAAATAGCAGACTGTTGCTTGGTGGTTAGTTCTTTGGCAATTGGAGCTCACAGTGCTGCCAGCTTTTCAGCCTCGTGAACAGAAATCAGAGTATGTGTATAACAACCTGATTAAATGAATATGAATGAACTTTTTCAATGAAAGGGATTCCAGAAAAACTATTCTACTGACACCTATATATTCTGAGCGATTAAATTGCTGCTCTTGTTTTCAAAACCTTTGTGATGTGGCTACACTCACACATTGGTGAGATGCCAAAATGATGGCTGGAGATCCCAGCTTTTCCACTGTTTCCTATGCTTAGGAAGGGAAAGCAATGGGGTTGTTAAGAAGAACCAGTTGTAGAGGATGTTTTTTTGACACGGCAATTTGTTTGGTGGACCTGATCTAAAGCTGTCTGACATAACTGGGATCTGAGAAAAGACAGCCTTCTGTCCCTTCCCTGTCAAGCACTGTTTGCATTCAGATGCTGATTTGGAAGGTCACTCTGTTGTGTTTTCATTTCGCTTTGTGATATGGGGCCTTTAGTAATTGCCAGGAAAAATACAGTTGTATCTAAAGGGTGGCTGATGGGTTTTTAGGGTGGTTTCATTGTTTTGTTGTGGTTTGGTTTTTTTCCTGAGAATTCCTAGGTGTTTTGTGAAACTCCCTGGGTGCTATGGGAGTTTTCCTGTCCACCTAAATATCATTACAGACTTAATTCCTTCCAGCCTATCTAAATTCTGTTTCATATAATCCTTGTTTTCCTATCCAAAACCGTGTTGTCATGTCACCTGCACTGCAATACTCCTGTTGTCAAAGATAAAAAACAACTGCAATATCAAAGAATTGAGCTTCTGTCCTGTGGAGAGTGTGGAAAACATCTAAAGGATTTTTGTGTAAGGTAAGTGGTTTTCTTTGTTGTGCTCTAGCATTTCTGGAAGAGGAGACCAGAAGGAAGATAATAAGCCTGATCTGGTGCAAATGCTTTCTTGTATTCGGGGAACAATCTTTCACTCACCTTGAGGGAGCTGTTTAGCTTGATCTCTTGGGTGATTTGTATCATTCTTGTGAGGAAAGTTTGGATGGAAAAAAAAAGTTGTTGCATGTGTGTGTATTCATTTTCACCCTTCTTCTACTCCTAAAATGGAAAATTCGGCCAGAAATAGATGTTCCCCCAGAAGAGATTCATTGGAAGACAAGAAAACTCCCACAAAAATTTGCAGTAAAGCTCTAACAGGTTTGTAGCAAACCTAGCTTTTCCACTATGACTAGAACTATGCCTGAGGTTGTCTCTCTCTGAGCTTTAGATTTCTGTTGAGTTTATTTCACTTGTTCCAGCAGCAATTCATGGTGCACAGGCTATTTATTTTTCCAAGACTACATGGCCCATGTTAAATGAGGAGGAAGAAAAGAGAGGGTATGGTTTCTAATCTGGAGCAGTACCTTCTCTGCCACCCTGGCCTGAGTGGTGGCCCTATCAGGGGAACACCTCCCAAAGAGACACTCTGCGTTAGTGCTGGCTGCCAACCTGAGAAAAACCATGGTGCCGGCCAGCTTTGCCTGCTGCTCCCCCTGTTCGTCTGGTCCCTGCCAACCAGGTTGTTAAGACCAGGAAAAGCCACTGGGTAGGTGACAAGAGCCAAAGAATTTGTTGAATGTGTTGGGCTTGATAGCAGCTGCCCCTTGCCAATTGCATTCCTCTGCTGCAGGACAGATGCACAGAATACATCCTAGACCTTCCTCCCAGCAGGAGATAAGCTCAGGAGCCCTTCATGGAGTGGACCTGCATGTGTCCTTTTTCCCCCATGGTGTGAAATTGGTTTTTCTGGCCTAGTGGCTATGGGCAGCTGGTAGAATTTTTATTTTTATTTTTCATTATTGAAGAAATTTTGATAAGCTTGTCTTTGGGCTTAGTTACCCAGTAGGTAGCAGAGACTTGTGGGGTTGTAGTTACTGGGTCTGGCTCCATCACTGAGGTATGGAACAGGAAACTGGTTTGTGGCGAAGGGAAAGGAGGGCATTAAGACAGTCCCACAAAAGGTGCAGTTCAGTTTTCCCCCACCCCAGATGGCTGCGTGGCACCGGGCCATGGTAGGTGCAAGCCCAGGAGGGGAAAGACGATGCTGAAGAATGTGCCGTTACGTATTTCCTCAGGTTTTTGCTCCCTGGCAGAGCTGCACGGGGACCGCAGACTTGGCAAGCTTAATGCAGAGCTGTCTTCCCCTGCAGCTCTCCAGGGACCTTCCCTGGCACCTTGCCCAGCTCTGGGCACCAGGTGCCGTGGTGGGGGGAAGAGTTCTTCCAAAGAAACTTTGACTGTATCTGTGCAGTCCCATGGAGTGCAATGCAAAGGTCCCCAAGTGACCTGGGAGACGGAGATAATTCACCCACCTCTTACAAGCCCTAATTAGTCAGGCACAGCATTGCACCTGCGGAAACATCATTGCTTCCAGGGCTGGAGTGAGAGTCCCTGCACTATGTGGAGTCTCCAAACAGGTGGACATCTCTGCCTTATGCTGCAGGGACTCTCTAACTATGCACAAACTGGGCAGGCTTGAGATCCAAAGTAAAGGCACAGCAAGATCCTGCTGTCATAACAACAGTGTTTACGGACTTCGGATTCTCAAGTTTCACAGAGATTTTGGGCATTTTTATTTTTTTTTTTTTTTAATATCCCAAATGTCTGCTTGGGATAAGTTTCCAAAATACAACAAGCTAGAAGAAACTTGAAAATCTTCCTCACCTGCTGTTGTGCTTCCTTATGCAAAACCCATTTAAGCGCAAATCCCAAAGGAGAAGTGGTACATGGAGTTGTACATTGCACAGTCTGTGTATAAGGCTACTTCTGTCCCAAAAATAGTTTTTAAAATCACTGGACATCAGGAAATAAATGGTTAAGAGGTGTTTAATCCTCATAGTTTTCATGGCAGTAAATATCTGGTTAGAGGACAGACAAGCTATTCATGCCTCAGCTAAGGAAAATGGAGATGTCAACCCATCACAAACACCAGAATTTTTGAAAGTGCACACATCCCTGGCTTTAAGAACCATTTCAGCCAACACTTTCTGTATATTAAATACCAAAAACTTTAACTGCAAGATGCAAACTTTTGAAAATCAGTTCTCTTTTGTCCCAGTGTTTGGAGGGCTACAACTTCCTAAGACACTGGCTCCCAGAAAACCCCATGCACTTTGATCCGTCAGTAGTGCCTATGAATTTCCATATCCTTTTGGAATCTGTAGTGAATGAGGCTGTGACCATGCATTGAAAAAGACAGGGATGTCCCTCTTCCATTACATTGTCTTTTCTTTTTCCTCCTGGGTGAAATGTAAGCCCTGATTAAGAGAGCGCTCTTCAGTCACAGTGCTTGTTTGCCTGAAATCCCTTCTGAAAATGATGTCTTTTGCTCCATATTGTTATTGAGTTTCTGCTGTGATATATGAAGTACTTTCCATCCTTCTGCTCAGACAATGGGGAGAAATTAACGGTTTGGGGAAACTGTTCATTATCAGTGCTGTTTTCTGTGGTTTGGGATAGGGGAAGGAGCCAGCAACAACGATCTCAGAGTTAATGCTATGGAGAGAGAGTACAAGCTCTCACTTTTCTTGACCTTTCTTACTTTCTTTCCCCGTTTCTTCTTTGGTTGCACTATCCAGCATATCCAGCATCTTCGTCTTCCATCAATATTGCTTCTGGCTCTTGTCCTGCTTTTGAAAGTCTTTTGGGGACCTCTATTTTGCACGGTGTAACTGTTGTGAAGATGTTACAGGGTGCTGTTCAATTCCTAACACTTCCATACACTGCCACAGACGCAGGGAGACCTAACATTTTTCAGAACAGGACCATAACCCCCAACACACTGCTAAGCAGAAGAGCCAGGTGAGTTAGGTACTTTAAAATCTCATTTGCCAAGATTTTTCTTTCCTCATTGAGGATCCAGCCCAGAATTGGTTTTTGAAGGAATTACACTGTTTTCCGTTGTCTTTTGTGGGTATCTGTGGACATAAAGTGTTTTCTTGATTTATCACCCTTCTGCATCACACAAGTAGAAATGTCTGTGATTTTTTTATCATATATATCTTTTTATAGAGGTCCATGTGTTGATCACATGTTGAATATAATTTAGATGTTTGGATCTTTGCAGTCTGGAAAAAAAAAGGCCAACATTTAGCTGGAAAAGTCAGGCACTTGGGAAGAAGGAATGGAAAGGCTCGTAGGGAGGGGAGAGGAGGTAACTGAGGCAAGGGGGAGCCTTTGGAGAGTGGTCCTCAAACCGCGACGTGTATTTGTCTTTGATGCTGGCAGAGCTGTACAGGCTCTACAGGAAGCTCTGCACTGCTGGAGGACTACTTTCAGCTGAGACACTGGACCCAGGTCCTATTTTTCCTGGCTCTGGTGACTGTCCAGGAGGAAGTGAGAGATCCTATGACACTTTTTGGAAGAAAAGGACATGATCCCAGTGCTGTGGATAAAGTTTCCTGTCTGGCAATAAAATCTATTCAGCTCTGTGGATGGTATTAACAGGTGCCAACATCAGGCTCTACAGGCTGTTTGTTAAAGCTGCAATAGTTCTCAGCTGGTCTAAGTCAGGGGAGCTGCTTAGATGGTGTCACTGAAGGAATTTTCCCCTCTTCCTTTGGTTGGAAATTATTTCTTTCCTTTTTGGTTCTAATGTAAGTTTGGCTGAGCATAAAAAATCAATTATATCATTCAAACCTGCTTTTTAAGAGTCATGATATGAATCTAATTTGGTACAAAAAGAAGGTTGTATGCAAGCAATTGAATGTAGCCTGTCTAGTGACATACGTTTCTAGAAAGGTAATGCAGAACACCTACAGCTAAGAAATTTTCTGGTGTGCAAACAGAAGGAGTCTTCCAGACCGACAGAAATAAATACTTTGAGAATCCAGTCACCAATTCTATCCTTGAAAGAGGATAGAATTCATTCATTCTATCCATAGGGGGTGGAGGGGGGAGTATCTGAGTCTGTGCAAGTTGATTTGTTGATTAATATTTAAAGTATTTTGATATCTCAGGTGAAGGTCAATCCATTGTTCTGTTTTTCCTTTTTGCAATTGGTTGTAGGCTATTTGTAGAGAGCACAAAACATGAATAGCATCTCTTGAAATTAATACTGAGGTGGGTGGAAAGGAAGAACAAGAGAAACAAGCAGAAACTTATTTAACAGGCTGGTTGCTGAACGGTGGCAACGTGGCTTGACTCAAAACATTACTGCTTTTAGCACATGATTTATTGCTAATGCCCCTTCCCATGACTGGCCTTCAGCCTTTGATGTCAGTCAGCTCTGAATTAATTACTTCATAATGCAAAGTGAAAGTGCAGCAGGTTTGGTTTATTCCCCGTTGCTTCCTGAAGTCGTTGTGTTAACTTGCCTCGTCAGTATTTGCTCGCTCTCTTACCCTCCCGCAAAGCATCTTCTCATTTGTACATCCAAAAAGCTGGCAGGGGTGTGTGCACCCGTTGTTTTGTCTTGTAATAAATGGAGCCTTTTAGCCAGGGCAAGCGAGACTGATGTAGGAATGCAGGAGATCATATCTTGGGGGGAAAATCAATATTAAGATGTACAATTGCTCCCANGAAGCAGTCTTTGAAAAAAGTTGCTTAGGAGGAGCGGAAAACTGGGAATACAAGTTAACTGTCGGTTTGGCTCCACAGACGCTGGAAATTCAGACCCACCGGACTATTACCAGACAAACCCCGAATTAGCAACTGCTTACAGCCTTCAAAAGCACTCATTTAATCATGCTGAGAAAACTAGGAGGTGTTGGGCTGAGCAGAAAGGTGGTGGCTTGGACCCAGAGCTGCTTATCCACTGCAGAGTCATAGACACCTGCTACGGTTTGTGGAAAAGTACTTTACCACAGAGAAACCCAACAACCCAGGAACAAACAAAGAATCCAAGACTTTTTCCCTTCCCTAAATTATGCTTATGTGTAGACCTTTTTTTTGCTTTTTGGCTGAGGCTTGGGCAATGAATTTGCACTGCCCATGCTAAGCACAAGGTGAATCATTTCCAGAGGACAAGGTGAGGTTTCAAGAGGCCTCTCTGAGTGGAGCACTAGTCTCCATCTGCCACAGTTGCACCAAGGCAGATGCATCCCACTGCCAACTGTGCATGGATGACTGATTCTAAGACTCTATAAGTTTTAGAGTTGTTTTAAACTTAATGGCTAAGTGTCAGCAGTCAGCTCTAAACCCAGTATGCAGCCAGCTTAGTTGGAATAAGAGCTGGGTTTTCCCTCCTGGGTACAACTGTGATATTGGCTTTTGCAGGTGCTGTATCTGTTCTGTTAGTGCAACCTATCAGCCCATCAGCACAGAGATCCCCTGGCAGCTTTTGGTGAGACCTAGATGGATGGATGGGGGAGTGGGTACATCCTCAGTGGGTGTAAACTGACCTGGATTCAGAATAAATGGTGATGGTGTAGAAAAGCATTCCTCATGCCTGACACTGGGCTTGCACATGACATTTTTTTGGTGACTTTTTGACAATAGGTGTTAGTACCTGAATATTTCAGTCTTGGTTTTGCTTTTAAACAGAGAGTCTTGATCTCTGCACAGAGTTTGTGCAAGACAGACATCACAGCCCTGGGCCTTTGCAGTTCATTCCCAACCTTGTCTTAAGGGTGGATCCTGATATATCCGGTCTTTTATGACCATGTTCCTGAAGTTTAATTTACCTCTAATTCATTACCAACACACCTGAAGTGCTTTGGTGGTTGGATCTAGGATTTTAACACAGTTCTCCCTCCAAGGCAAATATTGCAATTGCTCAGCCATGCAAATAGGTGCAGGCGTCTTCAGGCTGTATAATCTGATATGCTTAGGGGACTGGATGGCTGAAGGAAGGCTCGCTCACATCTGGAAGTTGCTTTTTTCCTAAGGATCATGAGCACAAGGAGTTCAGGCATTCTTGCACAGCTCCCTACTGACCCTTGAGTTCATGTCATCAGACCAAATCTTGTTGTCTTGGCAAATATTCACACAAATAAGAGAACTCTAACAATGGGATCTTTCTTTTCCTAGCTTCCCTCTCCCTCTCCTCTTGTCCCTTGCTGCCTCCCTCTCCTACACTGAAGATAGAAAATTTGGAGGCAGCAAGGATGAGATCACTGCTTTTCTGAGTGACAAGAAAACTGGCTGCATGATTTGGGGCTCTGCATAGCATTTTCCCAGGAGCAGATCTGATATTATTTCCCTATCCACAACTGCACAGAGACATCAGCACTTTGGAGACAGTGCTTGCCAGCTGCTTGGGGTAAGACTATAGATAAGGCCCAGAGATGAGGAGCCATCAAAACATGAATGTCTAGCACAGACTTTGCATTCCTGGCTTTGCTGTATTTACTTACTTAAATCACCCAAGCTTATAAACTGTAGTTAGCAAGGCATAGAGTCATTACCCATTCCAGGGAAAGGCGCAGTCTGAGTCATATGGGGGATGCTGTGTGGGTCCACATTGCACTTTGCTTGAGCTGTGAATAGAGATACATGAATTTATAAACAGTTTTTAGACTTGCGAGATTCTTTAGTAAAAATTTCGTCTGAAACACTGGAACTAGGAGCTCCAGATTCCTGTGAATTCCTGCATCAGTGCTGCTTCAAAGCCTAACTTCAGGTTACTCCCCACATACATTTGCTAGGATATTCCCTTTCCCAACACAGTACTTTTGTGTTCACCTGAACCATTGCGAAAAAACCACCACATCACCACACCTGAGCTCTTGCCAGCTGGCAGGCTGACCTGTCTGTGTGCTCATGCATGGCAGGGCAGCCCCAAAACACCCAGATGTCTCTTGGATTCACGTTATAGCTCATCCTTCAGCAGAGGTGCTGAGTATATGCCCCCCCCCACCCTTGCTCCTTCAGTCACAGTTTTCACCAGAACTGCAGGAATTTCCTGCACTGACCGTCTGGACTTCGACTTGTTTTTGCAAGTGTGTGCTCTTTATTTTCACAGAAATAGAATAAAAAACAAACCAGAAGAAGGAAATTCAATAAAAATTACATTTGGTAGACCCAGAAAAAAATCGATTTTTTTTAAAAGAAAGACTACCATTTAAAAGCCCAGATGCAGACATTCCTTACTATCCCACTCCCACTGAAAGTTAAAATTGAAATCACCTAGGACTTAGTTCCTCATATGTGTGTGGTTTGTTTTCCTTTATTAAAAGCAGTGACAAAAAGTCTGTCAGGGATTTTCTCAAGCATCTTGTACAATAATCTACAATAACTTTTTCACAATATACTTTCTAGTGCTCTGTCAACCTTTTGGTTTCTAAGGCATTGGAAAGTCTTGGGACCACTTTTTGTTTGATATTTTGCCTGTCATGCACACCAGATATCTAGCTCGAACTTCAGTGTATTATTGCTAAATAACAAAAGCTCATGCCTTGTTATGGGGTGCTATGGTATTTATATCTCTTGGAGAGGCACCGTCTTTTGCATAATCATCAGAGCAAAGTACAGGCTGCTACACATTCTAGTAAGCACCTGTATCAGCTGAGGTCAAAGCATTTCACTTCATCCATTTCTCTTTCTGTAAAACCTTGGACTTTGATGTGTGTTGCTTTCTTCTGAAGGATTCTGCATCAACATACTGTGCAACTGCTCCTTTGCATGTTCCAAGTTTAGTTCCTTGCTGTGGCAGAGAGTGTAACTCTTGATACAAGCTGTAATACATTACCATGTTATTTAACAATTACTTACAATGCATTCTCTGATCATTTGGTGCCTTGGAATATTGTGCCTAATTGCAGGTTTAACAAAAGCATATTGTGGTCATTATGTCATTATGCTATGAGAGTATAAAGAGCAAAGCAGAGCAAATCAGATGAAGTTGAGTGAGACTTAGCTGTCAGCATGGGAACATTAGGAACAGTGTCTCTCACCCTTACAGGCCACAAAGATAATTTCATGACTACTAAGTAGTGGCTGGTTTAAAATAAAAATCTATTAGGCAGCGTCTCCACTCTCAGGGGAAATGTCTATCAGCAGAACTGATTAGAGATAAGGGTAAGCAGATGTCAAAACAGAAGACCACCAAAGAACTGAGGTCCTAAAGTGAATGGGGAGAGATCCAGAAAGTATTAAATGTAGGGTGGATTACTGTGCCGTGAGTGGGGGGTAGTCCTGCT
Source organism: Phainopepla nitens (assembly GCA_013400175.1). Classification (NCBI taxonomy): domain Eukaryota; kingdom Metazoa; phylum Chordata; class Aves; order Passeriformes; family Bombycillidae; genus Phainopepla; species Phainopepla nitens. The sequence continues at coordinate 115,869 of VXBQ01017037.1, forward strand.
CTTCTTTCAACTCCAGGGACAGTTTTGCTCAAAAAAAAAATTGCATTCTTTATCTTAGGTGGGAGAAGTCTGTTTTTAGAATCTTTTTTCTGGGTGAATTTGTATGTGTGCATGTGGTTTGTTGTTTTGGTTTTTTCCTTCCCATAAATTGCTTTCTTAATCTTAGGAGTGAATGAAATTAGAAATGCCAAGGAGAGCAAAGAACTGTGATAGCATGTGCTGCAGAATTTCTTGCTTTTTCTGTAACCATGGAAGAGCCAAATTTAAACCATCTCTTTCCATAGAAAGTATTTCTCTCTAATACTCAGTTTTGTCACAGTTTTCACCTGAATTAATTCTCCAGTTATGAGACTACATAAGGGTTAAAAAAAAAAGCCGGTAAAAAAAGTTTTATTGAAACTTCCATTTTGCTAATAGATACGTGAATTTCTGCTGTTACTGATAGAAAGAGGTAAGAAAATACAGGCTTTTAGGAGGGAATTCACAGAAACAGGTTATTTTATAGGTCAAAAATAATTTTATGTGTCAAATTTTTTCTGTGGATTGACATGAAATTATTCATAGTGTTTCACACTTACCCTGCTTGTCCTTAATTACATACGTGTAACTTTGTGCTGGCCTCTCTTCCCATGTCCTTCTCTGCCAGCCAGAGAGGACACAAAACACTGCTATGCCACTCCTTTTTCAGAGACATGCCCACATGCACTGAATGGGGCTGCAGGCAACCTTTGCCAGCTAATGCAAGGTCTGTGGGAGAGTTTTTTATAGAATCAAGAAACGGTTTGGGTTGGAAGGGGACCTTGCAGATCACTTTGATCCAACCCCCTCTGCCATGGGCAGGGACACCTTTCACGAGACCAGATCGCTCCAACCCCAATCCAGCCTGGCCTTTTACCACTCAGCTTTGCTTCTCCATCAATGAGATGAAACTTTCATGCCAGTCTTCTAACTTCTAAAGCACCCAGGAATGCTTCTCTCAGCCAAGCTCTCAGCAAGACAGGACCGAGGCCAAAAGCTGGCATTGTGTAGGGCTGGGTCCAGTCCTTTTTGTGCACATTTGAACATACTGAGCTTTTTATTTTCCTGTCATTAGAGGAGCTCATTTTCTGCTTGGGTCTCCCAACTATCTGCGGGGTACTGTACCTGCCATCTCCAAGGCCTCCTGCATGGGCCAGACAGGCGGTGCCAGGGCTGGAGGAGAGCCTGCCACATGCCAGGCTGCCCTTTATGCAGGCACTGGACTGACCGAATGCTCTTGCTGAGATGGGACAAACACTGTGCACACACAGGATCTGCTGGGAGGCAAGCAGGGAGAAGGATACGGGTGGGGAAAACTGGAAGCACGGGAAGCCTAGATTAAAAAGATGCTACGTGATAAGTTTGTTGTGGGATTGATACTTCAGGGAGATCTGTCCCCGTACCATTTGTAAATGACTTGTAGCTGCATCATTGTCCCCAGGTAGGAGGGGTTTTGCACAGTTAGCCTCCATGCCTAGGTCCTTCCACTCCTCTTTGTGCCCTGCACTGAAGCAGGACTTTGTTAGCTGATTTGTGGGATGTTGGAGGAACTACAACTTATTTGGTGGTCCTGCTCCTCTCCCATGTGAACCTCTACCTGCTTACCACCACCGCTGCCTGCAGAGGGTGTGTTATCCTTACCCACCTGGCCTGGCACAAGTCTGCCCTCCTGTTCCTTCTGAAGAACACCAGGAAGATGAGTAACAGGCCAGGCAAGTCCCCATCACCAGAGGTAGCCATATATATGCAGCCTTTCCCCTTACCATGAAGAGAGCTCGGAAAAGCTAGGCAAATCCCAGGCAGATGATTTGTGCATTTTGACAGCAACTTCAAACCTTCCAGAAGGAATATCTGCCTTGTTTCACTGAAAGAAGGGCTAGATCAAAACAGGATACTATTTATTCTGAAGCACATTTTGCCTCTTCTCCCAGTGCTTGCAACAAGTCAGGGTGAATTACAGTGGGTGCCCTTCCCAGATCAGTCTGTACCTCACTTCTGCAACAGCTGTGCCTGCACAGCACTCTGATGCTCTGAGATGTCCCAGGCCTTTTTGGAACTGCTAACTTGGAATTGTTCAGCTTCCTGTTGTCTAAGAGCTGGACCTGGGTTTCAGCACGCCTCTAATCAGCCAGATTCTACTAGCCAGATTCCTCCAGCCTTCCAATATCCATGGTTCCAGAGTCATGCTGCCACAAGGGAACATGTAACCTGTGTCTACAACCACTTCTAAGAAACTGATTTTCAGAACACGAGTTATCCCTATCCCTCTCTGTCTGATGCAAAGGCAGGGAGAAGCGGTCCCATCCCCAAGCCACAACCTTGATCCTTGGGTATTTCTGGCCCTTTGGAGGAAAAATGCCGACAAAAATAGTAGGGGAAAAAATGTGCAAGCTATAATTGATTTGTTTTTTTGTTTTTTTTCATTTGTTGATGTTTTCTACATGAAAATTCAGAGTTTCATCCCTACTGCTGTTAGTACTAAAAGAGAAACTGATGAAAGCCACAGTAGATTTGCTTCATTGGATACCATAATACATCATTCAAAAGGTGAGTTGCAAACAGTGGTTCTAATCTTATAATATTAACCTCTGCCACTCCTCCCCCCTTAATCCCAGCCACTTTGAAAAAAATCTATCTTCTTGTCAAATACGTGATTTTTTTATTGATGTGCTATATCCAGCAGTGAAATGGATTTTCCTTTTTACAAGGTATGACAATTTTTGCTATGAAATATTTCCATTAAAGGAGGATTTGATTGATTTGGGAAGTGTCCTAGATAGTAACAAGCTGGTCAAGAATAAATTTGCCTGAACGTTTATGTAGAGTGCTGTTTCTAAGTGGGCTAATGCTGTTCCTAATAAGATTGTGTAATGTTTAGAAAAATTGCTTCTTGTAAAATAACTGCAATATGATATAATTTTTATATCCCTCAATTTGGCAAAGACTCAGGTTTTTCACTTTTCCTTCTGGGAGGAGTTGTCCATATGACCTGAAAAACTTTGGTCTTTCTTAATGACTCAAGTTGAAAGCAAACAGTAGTGGCCTGTGCCAAATATTGATCTGATCCTGGAAAAGGCTGGCCAGCTGTGGGCTGCTCTGAGTGGAAGCTGTACATGCTTCAAACTGCCCTTTGATCAGGCTTCATCACTTCCTTTCTTATTTGAGAGCCAAAAATCAGAGATCTGTCTTCTGTGGGGAAAGCTGAACTCTGTTGCTCTGTTTCTTTTTTGTGTGCTTTGTCCTGAGCTCTTCCCTATGTACCTGCTCCTTCAGCAGTTGCCAGATAACAAATTCCTTGCTTATTCCAAATTTTTTGTACAAGTGGAGAAAAAATGCACTACTGAGGTGAGTTTCTCTGACAGATACTGCACAGGGTGCTTCACCCACAGATATGACCTCTGTGCTGGATTGTGAGGTGCCCTTTCTTTTGAGCAATGCCCACTCAGGTGGAGAGCAGACTCAGTGGAGTGGGATTGCCGGACAAGGTCACCATGAAGACATGGCCTCAAAGAGTCTCTGCAGAGAGTGCTGCTCACTCATAAACATGAGAGGGTTTTCTTCTGTCTAGTGTGCTAGCATTAGAGGGCCAGGCATCTCTCTCCCACCTTTCTCCTGGTTTTGCCCAGAATGAATGCCTATGTCTTCTCCATCACCTGCACTCTTGTCTTAGTATTTTCAGCATGTCTCTAGAGGCAAGTCCCATGCAGAGCTGTTGCAGATCTTCAGGCCCAGTCCAAAATGTGGAATGGCAGTGATATTTCTTGAGACACCCTATGATGGGTCCATGATACCCACATCAGTTTTCCCATTTTGCCCAAAGAGACAGACCTACTATGAGCAGGACTGATGCCAAGCCAAACTCCCCTCCCCTGCCTGCTTGACTCTGCTCAAAAGGACCTGGGAGACCCCAAACCAACCACCTCTTGGTGCCACTGGGACTCATCACCTCCTCTGTGCTTTGGATGAACTGCCCTGTGTGCGTGTAGCTCACGAGCGATGGGTGTGGTCATGCGGGCGCAGCGCGTTGGCTCTGCCTCGGGCTCCTTGCTGCCATCCATCCGTGCCATGACCACAGGCTGGGACCAGCACCAGTATGGAATCACTGTTCTTAATTACAGCTATTTCGGTGGAGACTACATCTTCCATGGGAGAAATTATCAGGATTTGAGAAATGCCAGACAGAATCAACTGGAAAAGCAGAGATCTTTTTGTTGGCATTCCCACACCGCGATTTTAATGTTTAAGAAGTTTTTCCCCCCTCACTCACACAAAAAGACAGTTGATGCAAAAAAAGCACAGCTTTAGCCCAAAACGGTCCATTCTGGATTTGCATAGTACTGTTATTTTTAAGAGAAGCTGGCTTACCTCCAAACTCATACGCCAGAGGTTGAACGAGCTGAATTTAAATACCAAAGTATTTCAAATGGATATTTTACATTAACAGCAATCTCATTTATTTTAGTTTAGTGTTTTCACATAGTTTTTCAAAGTTAAGCTAAACCTATTGTATAAGAATGAGTGTTTCATTAATTTCTATAAGAGTTATAAAAAGCATATGTTTTAAAGCTTCCTTTTGTAACATAGTAAAGTATACTGTAGGCATATTTATTTACATAATGGCTGCATTAGAAGAAATTTTCATATGGAAAAATGCAGCAATACCAAGTAACGGTTACCAAAAAGTTAAAAAAATAAATTAATGATATGGGGTGACAAGAAGCAGAAATAATTATAAAAATGAAATTACAGAATGTGATTTTTTTAAAATACTCAAAGTGAGCACATTTCCACTCCTATCACAAAGTCAATGGAAGCACGGTATTCTACAGGAAACTTTAATGAGGAATTGCAAAAAAATATTCTGCAAAAGAATTGAAATATTTCACCTATAAAACCGGATCTTCCTCTTAAAAGGTGAGAAATGTTGGTTTTAATTTTATTAATCTGGTCTATTTGCTGTTCTTTTGTGTTCAGTTTTGGTTCAGGTTGCTTTTTTTTAAATGTAGTATGCACTGTGTATATAACATACGTCAATCAAATGTTTTACTATGATACAGCAATAAATGAAAAGCACACAATTTTTATTGTTTTGTAAATGTTCTTATAATAGCAAAACAAGAATTGAAACAAAATAATCAAACCTCTTCTAATGAGAAAATTTGTGATATATCTCAGATGGTGGCAAAAAAAATCATTTTCCTGTAAGAAAAAAACCCTGCCAGCAGCTTATCAGCTCAAAGTTACCACAAATATTATTGAAAAGGGTCACAGCCAATAAACTACATCAGCACATCATCTTACTAGAATCAAGTCATCAGCTACTGTAACCTCCTTTTGATTAAGGAAAAGTTTGAAAGGAGCCTCAAAATGTAATTTGTTTTTATAGGCTTTCAGGGCTTAATAACTGTAAGCCTGACCTTAACAGAAATTTGAATTACCAGCTGAAATAATTTATAGAAGATGCACTAAAGAGGTTTGATATATATAAAAGACATATGTTTTCTTCTCTGCCTTGACTGAAGAGCTGTTGTTTTTGTAGGCATGTGTACTTACATTCTGCAGGTAGTTTCATAATCTAAGGTTTTCAGCAAGAGGGTAGGTTTTTACATCAGGTATATAGTTTGAGGAAAGCACAAGTGGTTCACTTTTTTCCCTGAATACTGGAAGAATATCACCCAGATTTTGTTTTCAAGAAGTGTCTGGGATTGGAAATATTGTGTCCAAGACCAATTGGTCCTAGTGCAGAACCTGAACCTGTTGTAAGACATTAAGCTGGAGCTAAACCCCAGATAATCTAGTGAGTATATCAGGAAAGCAGCAAAATCAACCTTGCCTCACTGGTTCCCGGGATTAGTTTCGACATTGAGTAACAAGTCTCTTGACTTCTCTCTGCAGAAAGTTGTGTAATGTCCTGCTCAGTGAAGGCAGGCATTCCTGGAAGAGCGGAGGTCCTGAGAATGTCAAAAGCTCTTGAAAACAGGTCCAGTTTCCACTTTGCCAGACGCTATGGCAAAGACTGCTCTGAGAGCTAATTTTGGATAATGAGCAATCAGCAGGGGCAGAACATCCTGTAAGTATCTACAGCTGAACACTCTTAAACAAGATTGGGATCACCCAGAGCTTTTCTCCTGGGTGTTAATATGGTGATTAAAGTTTACAAGAGGCCCATGGTTTTATTTTGGTCTTGTCACATCCAATGGCATCTAGGCAGGAAATCTGCTTTAATGCATCAATGTTTTTTGGTCGATGTGCAGAATGCCTGACATGCTGACATAGTGTAGAATAACTGCTATATAAATTTAGTCACGATTACTCTATAAATGGTGTTAGGCAAAGGTGCGGCAGGATACTCAAAAATATTATTTGGATAAAAATACTTTTACTGGAACATCTGCTTCAGTCTGCCAGAGTGTCTTGAAGTACAAACCTTGTGTTGTGTCTAAAATAGATACACTCACAGATGTTTGTAACATGCAAATGTGTGCTCTGTCACTGTGAGAAATACCTCCTCTGAGCTGGCAATGTCTGCTAACAGCACTGTGTACTAGCAGACCTGGTCATCTATTGTTATGTATGCATTTCTCCACAAAAGTCAGCAAGATCTCCTACTTGCATATTTTTGTGTAAATTTCTTTCCCAGTGTACAAAGGCAAGCTGCCAAGTTTTGGAAGCCAACCCTACTCAATAAAATATGTAGGGTTGTTTCCTCCACTTTCTGTTTCTGTTCTTTCTCACCTTTGTATTTAAAAGACCGTCTTGAACAGATAGGATCCTAAGTGAGTCTTATCAAGGTCGGAGCTTGTTGCTCTGACACAGATTTGAATATGAAACTTTGTAGATATCTGATTCCCAAATATCTTTGGAAGCCATATTTACCACAAATAGCTCACCAGTAATTGTGGTCAAATTTCTGCTTTCTTTTTTCATTTCCATTTTTAGAAGATTCATCCAATTTAGTTAAATCAGAAGTTGATTTAACTTAATTTAATCTACATTTAAGAGGGATCTGTGAACAATTTTCTTTGTTTTGTTTTGGGTTATGGTTTTTGACTATTTAGTACAGAACTGAGAACAACTTAAGTTTCATGAGGATGAATTTATATATTTTCATTTTTCTCTCTTAAAAATGATTCAAACTTATTTTTGAAGAAATTAGTCACTTTTTTTTTCTTTTTTCCTTTTCTTTTTCAGTAAGAAAAAAATGAAATCTCATAGCAATGGTATTTTTTTATCTCTGAGTGGTTAGAATGGCCACTGTCACCAGAAGGGATGCAGGCATGCAGAGCAGTTGCCCCAGCTGCCGGGCTAGGATATGCTTAGGGAGAGTTTTTTCCAGTTGGGTCCCTTAACCATGTTCCACTGTGTACAAAGCACCTGGGTTTTTTGGGAACTGGCACTCACTCACATGTGGAAAAGTTTGCCAGGGGTGTTTTTTGGTACCTCTCTCAAATGCACTATAATTCTTTCATACAGAGTGAAAGGAAACTCTAGAAACTACTGAAACATGATCTCCTACATCGACCCACAATTTGGCGGTTTGAATTTAAACCCTTTAAACGTGCTCAAGTAACTCAATGGGTACCGACAGGCACTTTCTGTAAGACCCCTCTTGGACCTGAGGGGATAAATTCCTTGCCCACATTTCCTGGCCAGCTCTGACTCATTTGTTCACCTGTAGGTGTGTATGTGCTGTTTGATATGTTCCCAGGGCACCTCATCTGGGTTTCATTTGCTGGTGGCTTGGCCTGGGTCTCCTGTGATTTTATATAGTATCTGCCAGCCTTGTGCCAATGTCCCAGGTGTCATGGGACATGTCTGTTGGTTGCCTATACAGGGACAATTGAGTTGGGCCACATCTGTCTCCTAAGTTTTGAAGACAGCTATCTTTAAATGTTGATGGTTAGGGCTTGATTACCCCTTCTTCTTTCTCACCGTACTTTATCTTAAGCAATGCAACAAAAAATTGTTGTCTAAGTTATTTTCACTAGCATGTATAATATAAGCAAAGGGATGACACTACATCTTTGTGGGAAGGTTTCTGCGGGCAGAATTGCAAATAAGTAAGAAAACAGCAAATTGGAGAGCATTTGTTATGCTGTTTGTCCCAATTTCATTTGGAGTTGTAAATATGTAGGTTTTCTATACTAACTGTTGAAATTTTTTGTGTAAATATAGATGGGTGTGGGGAAGAAAAAAACACAATCAAGATACTCATCTTGGAACACAGTTTCAACAGATGTTCTAGAAGAGCTGCTAGGACAGGATTCAGATCTGGGTTGAACCAAAAGCATGTGAATATGTTCACCTGGGTGGGTGATACACTTGGATGTGTTGTTAAGATCAGAGAGAACAGAAACCCAAGGAGAAGAAGGTTATTTGTTTATCACAGAAAAAGAAGCAAACATTTATGGGATGTCAGCTCAAATGCTGAACTAGTTTGATGATATGGTAGTAGGACTTCAGGGCAGAGATGGAGTTCCTCCAGTTTTGTGCCTGCAGTGCCGATCCACATCTTGGTTCTCAGATGATCTCAGTTTTAAAGGCTATGTCCACTTTAAGAATATTGCAGAGTGAGATTTTTATTTATGTTTGCTGTTTTGCTGCTCTACACTGAAGATGAAACCATCATCAGAGTCTGGTTTCCATAACTGAGTTACTTTTGATAAACTTCTGGTATCCATAAGCAGGATCTTCTCCATGTGCTCAGTATGGAGGTCAGCTCTCTCTGTGGTACCTCTCGCTACATTTTCATCAGTGATGACTCAGCTTGAGGGTTGACTCATAAATACCTGGCAGGAAGGAATGAAGAAGATAGACACAGGCTCTTTCCAGTGGTACCCGGTGACAGGACCAGAGGCAATGTGCATCCACTGAAACACAGGATGATTTGTCTGTGCATCAGGAAACACTTGTTCACAGTGAGGATGACCAAGCACTGGAATGAATTGACCAGGGAGGTAGTAGAGTCTCCATCCTTGAAGATATTTAAAATGCAGCTGGATACAATCCTGGACAGCTTGCTCTAGGTGACCCTGCTTCAGCTACAGGGGCAGACCTGAGTGATTCTGATTTTGAAAGAGCTCTATTATCACAGATTCTGGATATATTTTTCTCAAAAGTTTGGAAACATCCAGAAATCTCTGGCAATTCTTGAAAAAGAAGGTTCATTGCACCTTCTGAACCCGAGGATGTTTTTGTAACACAAAAAGCTCTGCTGTGAAGCATTTATTTGTCCCTTTAATATGAACACACATGTGGTCTGCAACTCTGAACCATGAAGAATGGTCATATGTTTCTGGGTCCTTGTACAATAGCCGCAAACACCGATAGTTATTAATGGTCTAGAATGGCATATAGTAAAAACATGAAAAGTGAACCCAGAGGGAAGTCAACCATTAACTTCAGAAACAGAAAAGCTTTTGAAGTTAGAAATTTGCTAGCTGTGGAAGCTTCATCAACTCCTTATTTTTTACAGTTTGCTCTCCAAATGTGATGCTGGTAAAAGGACAGAACAGCTGGAAAGGGAATGATTTTCTTGCCAGGTCCATGGACCTCTTATTACAAACACATGACTGCATGACATACAAAAGCGACAGGGTTAGCAAGCATGTTATGCTGAAGGTATATCACCAGTTGTACAGTTCTCTGGGAGGAAAACACGTAAATATCTAGCTCTACAGCAAAATTTAAAAAGCTGGTCTTTGCAGCTTATTTTGCACAGAAGGAAATAGCACATCACATTCTTCCTTGGTTTCCTAATTTTTTTTAACAGTGCAAATTAAAGTAGATTATGCATGGGAGTGTATGTGCATATGCACACAGCATGCACGTAGACAAATACAGATATATATGCACACACCTGCACGTATTTCTATGGAACCAGTACATGCAAAAGGCTAGTCATGCTCTCTAAACAGTGTACAGGGCTTGGCCCAAACTGACCTGCCTATGTGAAAGAAATAGTTTAGAATACATCAAAGGAATGAAGAAAAAAGACAAGCTGCCTATTAAGTGAAATCCCAGCAACTGTGGCAGAATTCATACACTTCATTGGTAGGTAAGCTACACTGCTTTTCAGAATGTTCAGGGTTCACATTCGTTACCTAGCCATAATTTTTTTTTAATACATAAAATCAAACCCTCTATGATTTAGACTACATTGTTTTTCCGCATAACTTTCAAAAACAAGCAAATAATAACAACAAAACAATAATTTGCTGTGTGACACAGTAAAAAATACTGTGTTAGTGGCCTATGTTGCATCAAGGTGTGCAGTGAGGTACACAGTGTCTGCTGTCCAGCTCCCACACTGCCATACCAGCAAAAGCCACACTGAAGTGTGCGGTTATAAAGACTACGCTGCAATATTTTTGCAACTGCTCTGCTGGACAGAATGATATGTATTTTTCAGTAATTTTATATGTCTCAAAGAATAACAGCCACTACAGATTTGCACACACTCCATTAATTATAAATTTTGGATTTTGAAGGCAGATATGTTACTGCTTGATTTTCACTCCAAATATTTTGCCATTCAGATACACTTCTCTTAAACATCATTATGTCATTTTCACTTTTATGTTACAGATTGATTTTTCAATCAATCAGTACAGTAAGTTCAACTGTACTGGAGTTAGAGTTGGTGTTGAATTATAGCCTAAAACTAAATTGGAATCACCTATGGCCAAAGTTATCTCCACAGACATAACACAGTTAATAAAGCTATTTTAATTAATTGGTGCTTAATTAAACAGTAATTTTAACAGCAGCATGAAGTTCCTTTTTAGGTGCTGTTTGGTCGAAGAACAAATGGCATCAGAGAAATTGCCTCTTTAGAGCATAAATAAATGTAGCAAAATCACAGGTCAACGGGAAAGAAAAAGGCCATCAAGAGTCTGTGAAATCAGATATGGAAAATCCTACTTTTATCTCCCCCCCCACCATTGTTAGTCACTGCTCTCCATCTTTCTACCTTCCCTGCACATTCAGCAAGTGCCAGATCAACATTAGCTGAAGGATTTTTCCACTTACATCTATTCTAGCCGACAGGGATGACGACAGCCCGTTATCTGTTGCCGCAGCTCCAAGGAGCCTCAGTCAGGGATCCTGCGGCACTTGGGTTGATATGAAACGTAGAGACAGTCTCTTGGTCTGCCTCAGAGCAGCTTCAGCCTAAATACGTGTCATGTATCTCACTCCCCAGCCAGCTGCAGAAAATGGATCACGCCAGTGCTCGCACACCCAGCACCCACCATCCGCACCAGTAGTGCCCTCGGCAGAGGGGGACAACGGGGTGCCATGGGGCACCTGCCCCAACAGACATTGATTTCTCAGTCATAAAGCAGCACTGGTGGTACTCTGCTGCTGGTGCTATCTTTTAGCTAATATTTGAGGAGTTAAACTGCCAAATAAGTTTGTAGGCTGATTTTAGCATCAAATGTACCTGAGAAGAATCAAGATAAAGTTACCCATCCCATTTGTTATATCTAATCCTAGATGCATATTGCTAATGGATACCTGTATTTCCTTAGCAGTATCCATACTGGTATTTCAGGGAAAATAACCAACACCGGAAGCTTTCCTGTTTGTTTAGGGTTTTTTGAGTTCTAGTTGTGCTTTCTGAGTTCTTCTCATTTTTGATTTTGTGGTTTATATTGCCACATCCTCAAAAAATGTATACAGTAAGCAAAACACCGTCCCCTTGGAAGCCATTTATTTTCCTTCCATATGCACATCCCCATGCTTACTTACATTTAATGTAAATAGAGTGGGTTGGGAGATAGATGTGAGGGAGAATGTTGTGTTTTAAAGTCATTGGAGACAGAAAAGTTATGGTCCCTCTCTTTAGTAATAACAAAACAGTGCTTATAACTCTTATCGAGCAGTCTGCGCAACGTCTACATCCTTTCACTAATTTCAACAAACCGTCCCAAGGAGTGGGAAGATTAGCTGTGGGCTTGTTTATTCTTAGTGGAGTTATGGACATGCTCTTCATGAGTGAGAGAGAGAGAAAGGAGGAAAATAAAATCTTGTTTGTAGCTATCTGATCTGTCCTGACTTGTTGCAGTGGGATAGAATAATGAAAAGGGATTTAGGACACAAGCAGATGCAGCGCTCTTCCTGAGGTGCATTCATATTCGAGGGCTTCACAGCCCTTCATTTCCTGCAGCCAGAGAAATGGCAGGATGAGGAATGTTATGGCAACTGAACAACTCTTCTTTAAACATCCCACAAAAGCCCACAATGTCCTGCATTAAGTGTGTGGCGATTAGTGCCTGTCGTGATTGCATGGACATTAATTATATGATTGGCACTAACAGAAGAAAACCTCTGTTACTATTCTTTTCGGTTTTGCTTTTAGGCTCAAAAATTTACAATTTCCTGTCATTCGTAAATACTGGTTTATACTTCAGAGCCTAGATGCTCTTTGTGGGGTTTTCACCTTGGGAGGAGTAAAGGATATTGTGTGTAAGCATTGGGAGTTAGCAGTTGATCTCTGTATTTTTTGTTTGATAAACAAAATTAACTGAGAACTGAGAAACCAGAATGAAAAAAATTTTGGGATTAGCTGTAACTTAAATTAATGGGAGATAATGTTTTTTGTGGGTTCTAATTTTCTCCGTGTCTCTCTCTGCTTTTATGTGCGTGTGGACATGTGCACACATGCACAGATGCAAGTTCTTTGGGTGATCTTTGCATTATTTTGGGGGGCATTCTTTTATAATTGAAAGAGAGACTTTGAAACAGTATTGTATTTTGAATTGAAACTATTTTTAAAAAACCCTTAAAAATATTTTTTAAAATATATAATTCAGAAAATGTTTGAAGTATTTGGATCCTTTTTTTTAAAAAAATCTTATTTGCTAAATTTCATAGCATTTTATAGATAATTCTGGTCAACATATGATTTCAAGTTTCAGTAATTCCATTTGTGTGAAAACTTTGCTAAGGCCCACCATGGAATGATAAGGATGATAGGGAATTAACAGCTGTCTTTTCCATGATAGATCTACAGACTAGGTAGTAAAGGTTAACTGAATTTGGCTTTCAGGTCACAGGGGACATCACAAGACAAAAAGACATTGTGGACTATGTACTGAGAGGGCAATGTTGGGAGGCAATCTCAAATTAGAAGCTACTAACAAAAAATTAAGGAAATGGCTCTTTTGCTGCTAAACCTGACTGCATAGATTTCCCCCTACGCACAGTTTAGTTTTTCAGTTCTGCATTAGGTGCACTACTGAGTAAATACTCAAAATACTGAGTAAATAAAACTCAGTGCACACTTAGCTACAGCCCCACCAACTGAGTTATGCCGGATTTTTGCCAGTGAGCCAGACCCCATGGAAAGTCCACCTCTGCACGTACACTTGTATAAGTGAGAGTAGCTTTGGTACTCATGTCTGGAAGTTATAGTAGAAACCTTTGCATTTCTTAGTCTTTTTCCTCTTGGATTTTGCCAGCAAACGGCAGTAGACCAGAGGCCGCTGAGATAGGCTCCACATGGAATCCCACGGCCAGCAGCTCTCCCCAGGAATGAGGGCCCAGGCCAGGAGCTTCAGAAAGGTTAGGAGTTATTTTAATTCTTTTTTTTTTCCCTTGTATTGCTGAGGGAGTTTGTCTCAGCCGTGTTTATCTGGTGTGGAAGAGGAAGCTTGCAGGCAGCATGATGCATGGGCGGCGAGTGCCGGCATGAGGTCATGGCGAAAGGGAACAGAGCCTGGCTGTGTCGCACGAGCTGGGGAGGGAGCTGCTGTGGCGCGGGACGGCCACTTTATCAATTAGGTAATGTCTGGGGGAGATTGGGGGGGAATTTCATTACATTGTGTTGGGCCGTGCTGCTGATGTGTTACCAAACATCTGCGAGGGACCCTGCAATTTCTTGGGCAGCAGAGGCTCAAGCTGAATCCTGCTGCCACAACTGAGCAGAGGGAAGAGGCGGGGAAGGGGAAGAGTGATAACTTACCTCCAAAACAAACTCCTGGAGGGCTTTGCCCTTGATGGACTTCCCACTGAGGTCTGGGGGAGATGCCAATCTGTGCATTGTGTGATTGAGATGGTGGGATGAAATGCTCATGTGTGATCAGCAATCCCAGCCTGTTGCACATAGCCTTGTTGAGCAGGTATCTTTGGAAAGCCCACTAAGAGCCTTTGTAAAGTCTTGGGGATTTCCCCCCCACACTTTTACCTTTTGAGAAAGACCAAAAAGCCAAGAGATGTGTGAGAAATAACATGGAAACTCTGGTGCCAGCCTTCCGTTTTAAAACGCAAAGCTAGCTGTTTGAAAGCAAACTTATTGCTAAGGACCAGGTAAACATTCTGATATCTCGGAGCCACCATAAATAAATTACCTAGTTCTCCCAGTACTCCCATCAGGAAGGTCTGTAAGCAGCCCTCCACTCACTCACAAGGCAGCATGCATCTTTCAGGGATGGTGAAGTCACCATGAGCCGTCCCACTGACAGAAAGTGTCAGGTGTCCATTCACTGAAGAGTGTGCCCTGTAGATATTTCTAGCTATGAAATGACAGCTGACTTTTCTAACCCAGCCTCAGGGGAAGCAGCAGAGGAGCGGAGCTTACCTCCCTGGTCCCAAATCCCAGTGAGCACTGGGATCTCCAGGCTCCCTGCTGTACGCATTGACTCCCAGCCGCGTTGAACAATGCTTCACAAACATGTGCAAAGCAATGTGCCCCCACCCAAGAAGCTAGAAAACTGCTTAAGTTACACATTTTGTTTCTGCCAGCACAAGGAGGACACATTTTCCCTCCTCCTGAGTGCCAGTGGGCGCCCATGTAGTGTCTGGGGGCTATAAAGGGGCTGGTCCTGCGCCCACTGAAATTCAGCATAAATCAGGATTAGTGCTGCGGCATCTGGGGAGCTGCGCCAGCAGGGAGCTGACATGAGAGGGAAATCAGGCCCCGTGGAGCAGGCTCCCCAAGTGACATGTTTATTCCTGCCAAGCTCCCATCTTTTATCCCCTAAACAGAGCCGCCTGGTAAGCCCCTCTAAGTCTCTGGTATGCTAAACTGATATGGGAGCCCTGCTCTCACTCTGCTTGGAAGGCAATGTGGTGGAAAGGGACAAGGACTACATGTTTTGGCATTGCCAGCCAGGGCTTTCACTGCCCATTCAAGCACACAGAGGTGCCCTGCCCCGGGGTCAGCTCTTTTTCAGATCACAAATGCTATTTGCAGCCTGCTGATGGAGAGGGAAAGATGGATGGGAGGGCAATGGAAAACTGCTGATCAGGAGAAATGAGGCCCTCCTCATCCTGCCTCCTCCCCTTGTCGCCTGTGAGCAATTGATTTAGGAGCTTTTCTTAAGTAAAAATTTCATCACGAAAGAGCTTTCTTCAGAGAGCAGCTGAGAAATTGTCTCTCCCCCTCGCCCTTATTTATGTACAGATATGTGTATGTTTCTGTTTAGGAAGAAGCACCTATCCTGACCCAGGTGGCAGGAACTCAAACTAAGGGGTTTATTTGCTATCCTTCCCTGGATAACAATATGCGGTTTTCAGGCTTAAGGTGTCACAGAAAATTACTAAGGCGTCATGGCTGATATCTGAAAATTACTTGAGATGGATTATAAGGAATAATAACCTTGGCCTTTCCTCTGAGCCTGGAAGGAGTGCTTAGGAGACAGCAAGTAGGATTGCTAATGTTTTCAGCATTAGAATTTCAATAAAAATCAAGTAAATCCATAGGATTACAGCTACCCTTAAAATCCATGGTATTACTGAGATAAGTTTTGCGTTGCTTCTGAATCCATGCTCATCTTTCTAGACTTTAAACACAAGATATAAGAGCTGTGTCCTGATTCTCGCTCTTGTGAGTAGACACGTGGGCAGGGACATTCTGAAGAGCCCAGATGTTCCACCACGCTGTTGAGGGACTCTATATCTTCTCCCGTGGAGTGCTTAGTATGGTCCAGGCCTCAGTGCTCTGTGTTGCACCATGATAATTAAAATATATTTCTAAAAATTCCTTAGGAAAAAAGAGACTCCTGTTTGAAAAAAAATCAGATCAAACCTGTAAGTGAATCCAGGTCTACAAAATGTGAAGACATTTGAACTTTGTTCAGTAATTAGGGAGGTCTTGCCCCACATAGAAAACTACCCACTTCTGGAGACTTTCAATATTCAACATGGTAATAATGAGATACAGGGACCCTACCCTGGACTAGACATAGTAGAATTTACAAGAGTTTTCATTAGAAAAAAAACCATTTAGAACATTTGGTGGTTTTCTCTTTGGCCCCACAGGAAAACAAAGACAATTTAGATTGTGGTAAGATCTTCTTTACCTTCTTGTGGATTTCCAAAATTAGTCCAGGAGACAAGAGTAAAAAAGCATGCAAACTTTTTTTTCCCTATTTCATTTTATTTTTTGCTCTTTTTTTTCCTTGAAAGAAGTCTCAGGGTATTAATTCTGATTCCCTGAAGAGAAAATGTTTTAACTGCTCAAAGAAGACATTAAAACTGGAAATGTTCATTTCTTTGTTGAAACCTTATGTGAAAACTTTATGTAATTATCTGCTTTTCTAGATTAAAAATAATATTCAAAACAAAGACCTGCAGAAAGGCAAAAGTGTCTTTAATTAATACCGTGGAACTAACATCTTTCAAAATATGAAGTAATTTCAGAGCTTTAGATGATGAACGGTTTAACTGAACAAAGAATATTTCCTGAAAGAGTTTATTGTTGCTTAAAGCCAGATTTGTATTGAAAATTGCTTAACTCCAAGATTTGTGAACAAAACACTGGCAAAAAAATGCACGACTTTGTCAGCAACTGCTATTTTAAGAAAAAAACAGTAGTACCTAGTTTATACAAATCATTCTGTCTTTGTAGATGATCATGTAATTGTATTCTACTTTTTATAGGAGTCTATAGGAAGATGAGATTTAAATATCTAACCTGTAGGTTTCCTAGAAATGAACTATTTAGCAGCTCTTTACTAATGCCTGGATATTAATCCAGATATCTGGAACTATTGCAGAGCACCCCAAATAACAGTCAGGGATTTCCCAAACCTTGGAGCCCTCCATTCCCTTGTGTAGCGCAGAAATAGTGACAGTGGCTGTAGTGACACCCCTGCACAGCCCTTTGGCTGTAGCCTGCTGGGGTAAACACATGCAGGTTTGGAGTGCACTTAGTCGCTACTTAGTGCATATTTATTTTAAATGATATTCTTTTGTAAACTCTCCTGGCAGTATATTAATTATTTGAACAAATTGAGGAGATTAAACATAGAAGGATGGTGATACAGCAGTTCACTAATGAAGAATCATGTTAGGGGAAGAGTCTGATCTTCTTTCATGATGAAGTATCAACTCTGTGGGATATCACCTCCCAGAAAACAAACCAAAAGAAACTGCAGGGCTACTCACCTAGCCAGATATTGACTGAGACCCCAGAGACCAGGAGGACCGACAAGAGACATGTTAGAGGGAACTAATAGCATTTGGGAATGGCAGTTCACAAGATATCTCAGAAGAGATGGATGATGCTCTAAACGTCTGCCTAAAACCCATCCAGGAGTAGATACATATATCTCTGGCATGGCTGCATGGGCAGGGAAAGGAATTTGTCAAGGTAAGAACTAATAATTTTTTCCTCAAAAAATTGTTCTCTTTCTTATCAAATTGAAAAACAATAATAGTACCTGGATTCAAATACTACATTCAAAATTTGGAATTAATGGGGGTTCCTAAAGTTATGTAGAGAAAAGAAATCATAAAGCAGAGATATTTCAGGATTTGTATATTTTTTCAAGAGATGGGCCAAGAGTCCCTGTGCTTCACAACAAATTTGGTTCTATTTTAAACTTTCTTCTCTAAAAACTTTGTCAGTAGACCAAAATCAATGATATTATATCTCTGTCCTCCTGGAACCTAGGTTTCCCAAAGAGCATCTTTCACTTGCAGTATTCCCATGTTCCACTGCAAACTCTTATACTTGATCTTTCCTTGAAGACAACAGGAACCATGTAGGCTTCAGAAATACTGCTCCCAGTGATGAAGCTGAGTCACTGAAAGGTTTCCAGAACTTGGATCACAACTAGCTGTGCGCTGGGCTTAAGAACAGTCAATACAGCCACCTCAGAATAAATACTTCTTCATCTTATTGCACAACTTTTCAATACACAGTTTGCATACACAGAAGGAAAGAAAGCGATACAGAAGCAGCTCATAAACAATTCCTTGCTATCTTCTGCAAGGGATGAGCTTAAATGAGCCCAAAGGCCATCCCATCATTGCTTCCTTGACACAAGTGCTTCTTCTCCCAACCTGGTGCTGCTTGTTAGGAAACAAAACAGAGATTTCTCTGTGTCTGAGGACAACAACTGTGAGCTAGAATATACCAAAGTACCATGCCAAACCTGTGTCCCACCTGACCCAGGAGAAGGAATATCTTCTCCAGGTGTTTGCATCAACAGCCATCACCTGCAGGACATCTCTCATCCAAAGAGATGGAGAAGGCCTCCCCTGCACAAGTGCTGGCCAGGAAGAAAACAAGGCTATAAGAAGCTTGCGGTGAGCAGCTTTTGTCTTGGCCTTTACTGAGAACAACTTTTTGTACTCTGTGGAGCTGGATAGTGAGGTGTCTGTCCCTTGCTGTGCACAGGGAATTGGTGTGGTGGGTTCATTTGCCCCTTTTGGGCATGAGCACCCTGAGTGACAGCAGTATGTTGGTTTGCTGGGCTCCTGCTTGCACAGGACACTGTGGTATACTGTGCACATGCCTGGCGTGTGTTATCCTCCTGTGCTGTTACCATAGCTGGATGGAAATGGTAACACCACTGTGCTATTGTCCTTGACCCAGACTTGGTGCAAGTGCTAATGGCCACCTAAAGTGTAGAAAAGTAATAAATGGTCCTTGAAATGTTACTTGCCTGCTACCCTCAGAGATGGAAGCTCTCTTGCCTGTAGCCCTTTAATTAGTGTGCTGTTGAATACTCAGGTTCCTTTGGGCCTTTGTTAACCTTACTTCAGTCAAATTGAGTCTTCTTAATTTAAGTTATATTTTATACAATGGAGGCCTGCAACTTTTGCTGGCCCCTTGCAATCTGTGTGAAACTTGCTGGTGGTGGGTAGGACAGCTGTGAGGTTAGTTATTTTCTGCACTGGGGTTTGGATTTTTTTTAACCCTTAAATAAAGCTAAATTTCAAAATGAGGACAATACATTCCCCTTTCCAGAATTTCATGAAGTGTTTTGCCTTCCTGGCCATATCTGTCCCATGCCTTGAAATGCTTTTGCCTATTGGCTTGTGTGTGTGCGTGCACATATGCCTGCTGCAAATTTTTGTGTGTGCATATTTATATCTTGGTGGCTGTGTTGCCAAGGAGCTCTGAAAGAAAGCAGAGCTGAGATAACTTCTAATCCACCTTTCTGTGATAATGTGGCGCAAGTGAAAAAAGCCAGGGGTCTTTCTCTGCTCTAGGTTTGGTAGACTGGGGCCTTTAACAGGCACTTGGGACTTTGCTCTTTCTGTCTCAGGGTTAGTGCTTGGCAGGGGAGAAAGCAAATATCTGGGCAAGTGGAAACTGTAGGCCTTTCCTCGAGGAAGACTTAGAAACTGAATTAATGTTTCTGATTGGGCCTGAGCAGATGGCCACTGTCCTGTTATCTATGCCTTCTATCAAAGTGCTCTGTTTAGTTTTTCTTGTCCCTTTTGGAAAAGGAGCCACAGGGTTGGAGGTGTCTAAGTCTTGCCTGAGATGCTGTTGCTTTCCTGGTTAAGAAGAGGGATGGATGTGAAATTATTGTATCAGCCCTCAGTAGTTTTTCAGATGTGGAAGTCCCTGTCCTTGTTTCCTGTTGCCCTGGAGGGTCTCTGGACTGTTTGCAGAGGCAGCAGCAATCTAAAACAGGCAATGACCTCCTGGTCCTTTCTTTCAGCACAGAATTTTGTTGCTTTTACTCAAAGCAGAACCCCAACTTTCCCTATCTGGAGGAATGTCCAGGCTGTTGGACCATCCTATAGTTTTGTGATGACCCTTTCTGCTTCTCAGAAACTTCTCTTGAGACAGCCATGCTGCAACAGCAATGCCTGATGCTTATCAGGCAAAATACCCTGCCAAAACCAGATTTGTTTTTGGAGTAGGCATTGTCTGAAGAAAGTGTTCTTCATAGCAGAATTCCTGACTTGGCTCCTGTCTTTGTTACTGTTACATAGTATAATGTGCTTCTTGGTAACATGGACTTGCAGAGCTGTTTTGCTGATATTACCCTTGTGCAGCAAATGGAAAGAGACAGCTTGACAGAGAATCTTTGGGGGATAATTAATTTTTCATTTTGACAAGGGTTTCAATTAAGTGTGATACTCTTCTTCATCTTCTGGATATTATGAATAATGGGCCAAATGTTCCCGTGGTGTAACTGCATTAATGACCTCAAATAAGATGTAAACATATGCACCATCATTTGAAGTTTGGTCATCCACAGGCTTTTTAGGATGTTCAGTGCTTTTGCTTTTTCCATCTCCCTTCGTTGTCTGGCTTGGCTTTTCGGAGTCTTATTAGACTATAAAGATAAATCTAGAATATGGAATGCACACCTAGCATCTAACTTGTAGTGTTGCTGATAGGATGGTATGTTCTGTAATTTAATGTTTTTGAATCGGTGGATGCCAATAAAAAGGAAAGGCATCCATACTGGTCACTTTATTCTCAATAAAAGTGTAAAGCAAATAGCAAGCACAGGTGACAGTTTTGTTGTACAAGCTTAGATTTAAAAATATCAGTGACTAATTCTGCCACCTTTTGACGTTAGATTATTTAATTTTGCAGCATTTCCTTTCAACTACTATGACTTTTGGGTTGTAATTTCCTACCCATGTAGGAAATGCAACATATTGAGAATAGTAAAATGGGATCATGGTTCTTGCAATAGCCAAGCTCAAGATGTAACTTTTAAAAAGGTTAGAGTTCTGTTATTGCTACTAGATGGCAAAGCGCATCCTCTGTGCTGACTCCATGCTCCAGAAGTGTATCTTTCTTTTCACCTCCTGTTCCAAAATTGCTCTTCCCAGCTGCTGCCCTTCCAGCCAATGTGTCCACATCTGCTTTTGTATCTCCTTTCCTATGTGCTTTCTTCATTCACCTGAGCTTCATCTTCTCGTCTCCTTTCTCTTCTCTGCTTATTTACCCCTTTGCAGCTTTGTCAGGCTGCTCTCATTCTTCTCTGCCAGAACATTATCAAGGGAAGCAGAGGGCACAACAGAGACAGCTGCTGTCAGCTCTCCTGTCTGGCTCCACAGAGACCCCAGATAGACAGGAGAAAAGAATAATTGCAACAAGCATTTCACTTGGCCCTTTAGCCCTGGTATGTTCTGTGGAGACAGCCTAATCCAGTTGAATGCAAGAACTGAGGGAGGTTAGAGCAAGGGACCATCAGGTCCCCTTGCAGACAAGCTAATATGTTCCAGCTGAACATTTGTGAGCATTAATTTATTTTTGCAGGGCCTTTGAATATGGGCAGAGGCAGAGAGCACATTCTTGATGAGATGACAAGCTACTTCCCAAATGCTAAGCCCCCACTCTCGAGCACAGGAGATCACAGAGCTCTGCACATGGGGGAGAGATACCCCTTCACCAACTCTCCATCACCAAAGTATGGTTAGGGAAAGTCTTACCTGAGGTGAGTGCACCAAAATATTTCAGGATGGCAAGTGAGTTAAGATTGTTAGCAAAGTTAGATTCCTGCTACAAAGGCAGCCTGCATGCAACTCCTGATATTGCTTATGGGAGAATAAGAGAAGATTTATTACCTTTTTTGTTTTAATTGTCTCTTCTTCTTTGTGGTTTTGACAAAGCCCCTTCTCTGTCATATACACTCCTTGGTCCTTCTGCTTTTCTCTTTTCGAAGCACCTTTAAGTTATCTCAAATCAGTCCCCTGTTTCACACCTTCAGACACTAAAGAAATGATGCAACTGCTTTATGCCCCTTCACAAGACTGTGATGCTGCTTACCAGAGCAATGCTGGGTTCCCTTTCTCCTGTGACTGATGCACAGCTCTTGGGATGTGACCAGCTTTTGCCTGGTCATCTCTGAGACCATGCCTGTCCTGCTACTCTCAGGTGAAGCTGTGGTGGTGGTGACTTGATTCCTACCTTGCTAGTACTTCAGACTCTCTTCTCAAGTCTGATGCCCAAAACTGTCTCTTCATGCTGCTCTGCCAGCTGATGTGCTCATACGATGAATTTTTGAATTTTTGTGGTGCCTATTACAGGATGATGAGAAAAGATGGTGGTATGTGTCACTTGAGCCGAGTTTTTTGCTAACCTTTATGTTAGCCTTGGAGGTACAATGAGGGGTTGACAGAATACTATCTTTCCACTTCAGAAGCCCCTCTCTCTGAAAAACATTTCCCTCTGAGGGATTCCCATGGAGAGCTAAAGTCATCATGATCTTTGTCGGGCTGTGAAACATATTGATGTCTCTCTATTATCCAAGTCAAGGATGCTGTGATACTGCAGGGTCAGATCTGGAATCAGGGTTCTCCCTTAGTATCTCTTTCTCCAAATGTGTTTGCTTTGCTCATGGTTAGTGGGATGGATTCTAGACCGTAAAAAACTTTCTAAATGGAAATCCTGAGTGTATAAACATCTCTTGTGTTATGGGTCTGGAGTTTTTGATTGGTGTCTAAGCCTGTTCTGTACCTGTTCATCAGAGAAGGCTTTTTCTTTAAATAATTTTCCTCAGCATCTGACTTAAGTGAATAGAAATAAATGTGTGCAGAGTCAGTAGGTGTTGTGAAAGGAAGAGCAGAGCCTGCAGAACTGCCATAGCTCCACTGGCTTCCTCCAGGCTCATGTTCTGGTGATACAAAAAATAAACATTACCTGACTGAATGGGCAAGGTGTTCAAACCTTAGGAAAATGCATAGTGAGTGGTTTTGGACTGTCACAACTGTATTATGAAGTGAATCAAGTAAAACCTGAAGGCTTGAGGAGAGGGCATTAATGTGAAGTGATACATGCTTTTAGCAGAGTGATTCTCAGGTCCATTCAAGAAGACAAAATGTTCAGATGTGGAAGAATGAAAAATGTAGTGTGCATGTGGCTACAGAAAAGATTTTTGTTGCAGCTGAGTAGTTGTAAATAGAGTATCATAAAGTAGAAAATAGAGAAAGTATTACATACTTAAGACCCAGATGGGAGAACAGTGCAATATTTATTAGAGTCTGGACACTGGATCTATTTAGAAAAAAAAAGAAAAGCTCTTCTTGGAATTTGACATCTGCCTGGTAGCTGGATCCATTCCTGCTTTAACAGCCCATGCAGAGTGACACTCTGCAAACACAACATTGTCACCTGAACAATTCACTCAACAGCTCACTATGTTGTCAATCACAGCAGACTCATTTCTCTTCTAAAAATTTTTTTTATACACCCTCATTTTTTTTCTTTTATCTCCAAGTCTTTGTTGATGTTGACAGCTCGTCCTTTGGCCATCATTCATCCTGGCTACTGCAAACTTTGGAGAAAATAAAAACCCTGCTCCCCTAATCAGATTAGAGGGCCTGCAAATTGAATTCAGCCCCTCTCAGTGTCCCCTCAGCTGGCTGTCATTAGGAGCAAAGGCTGGCCCTTGGCAGAGGTCCAAACACCAGCTAACTGAATTTGAGATGCTGGAGTCTTGACAGGCCAACGAAGGTAATTGAAGAGCTGTGGGGATCTTGTAAAATTTCAGGCAGTAAGGATTACGTTGGGGGGATCTTTGGGACCCATCAGTAAAAAGGGATAGAGCACTGAAAAGCAGCTCTCCTCATTGTTAAGACTGACACAGACAAATGGAGGAAAAATATTGAAATGAGGTTTTCGACTTACTGACTTCCTTGCCCCCTTCTCTGCCTCTGTCTTGACTGAATGCCCAAATCCGAGCATCGTTGATTGGTCATAGCTCAGAAATGTACGGAGGCCTTAGCCATTCTGTAAACATGCTGAATAAGTAAATGCTGTGTTTGAATATATTAGTTCTTAAGATATTAAGAACAGAAAAGCAAGACTACAAACTTATGCTTAGATTAATTTCTGAAGTATCTTATCCAAGAGCCTATTAAGTCTTTGCTCCATATAACTTTGCCTTTTAGTTCAAGTTGTCTTGCTTCAGCTGAGACTAGCTATTTCACAGCATAACACCATGTCTTGGTCACTGATGTCTCTCCTACCATTAGAATTTGCTAAATATACCAAGGCAGAGAGGAAACTCTTTTTAGCCAGTGTTCCAGCACTTGTAAGTACTTATCTTGGCAAAAATGTTTTGGATTTTATCCACGTGTAGAAAGGTTCTGATGGGGAAAACACTAATGTTCTGGTCTGTCAATACTTGCGGATTTGGGATGACTTTAGCAAATTGTTGCACCAGAGGATAGGCACCACAGATCCCATAGATATACCAGAGTAAGACTAAATTCAGAAGAGAATAGCTGCACCTAACTGGACTCCTTGAGGTGCATTATGCAGACCATGGAAGAGAAGAATTCCACTGTAAAAATTTCAGGTCTTTTTAAAAAGATCTAAACTCCTGCTGAGGTATATAGGTGGATCTGTCCTGGGCACAAGAAAGTAGCACAAAATGTGCAGATGTCCTCCCTATCTATGCACCTTCCCCTTTCAGAGAGGAGCAAGCTGATCCCAACAGCCTGTACCTATGATCTATTTGATATTCCAGTTATTGGTACATTGATTGCATCCTTGATTAGAAGCCCTCATGTTCACAGCTTTTAAAAAGTCACACTCTTCCCTCTGCACCATCCCTCAAGAGAAAGAAGTTTTGCAAAAGAAAACCACATTTCAAGGACTCCAGGGCTGACACACTCTCAGGACACTTCATCTGTTTCTCAGCCCAAGCCCAGCTCTATGCCAGCTACACAATTTTAGCTGAGCTACTGGTGCATATTTGGTCTCTCACCATTTAGCATTGTTATCAGCTGCCTCAGCCTCCCATCCATCACTTGAAGTACAGTTTGGGAAACCAGAATAACACAACATACATTATAGGCAGTCTTCAGCTTCTGTAGACTTGCATAGCCCTAGGGAAGGCGAAGGAACTATGCTCATTTAAAAGCAAAAAATAAAATAAATTTCTAAGATCGTGTTCTGTTCATGCAGTGTTATAAGTAGGACCAGAAATGTAACCTGCTGCTGAAATTGTTGACCAAGGTCCAACTGCCCTTAGCTTCACCAGATTATATCCCCTTCCAGTACTAAATGTTTTCTTTGGCCTGGCTTAATATGATAATGGGGGATATAAGAATTTTAGCTCTTCTGATCATTTATGTGGAAGACCACATGATGCCACATGATATTCCCAGTGTGTGCTTCCGTAGGTCTTCCTGTGATTTATAAGAATTTTTCACTGTTCTTCAACTGACGGCTGCTGCATAGCTGGGCATGTTCCTTGTGTATGAACGGGATCTGTGCAAGGTAACAGAGTTAAACACTGTAATATGTTCATCACCCATGGGCTGATTTAAGGATCACAGGGTAGCTGTAGTTTTGGCACTTCCCAACTTGTGAGCTCTTAACTCCATGACCTGCCTTTTATGTCTGTTCCTTTCTATTTTTCACTTTAGAATGTCTTCTGTAGAGAGGAGATGAAAGGAGAAAAGAAACTTGCCGACTTATCAGTTGGAGAAGGTAACTCTAAAAACAATTAGAAGTGTGAAGCGTGCTCTCTTTCAATCGGGAAAATGACTGAAACATCTCCATCTATTGTAGGACATCTGAATTTTGTAGGGAAAAGTTTTCTTGTTAATTTGTTATTCTATTTTAAAATTTGAATTTTCGGTCCAAGTAATTAAAAACAAAGTCGAGCTTGCTTTTTCGGGTTTTTTTGGGGAGGAGAGGGGGAGTGGGAAGGTCAGGAATGGTGTGTATAACTGATTCTTTGCCATGGGTTTTGGGAGGAACGTATTTAACATGGTGGGTGCAGAAGCCATATGACCTTCTTAGTTACTAGAAACCAACAAAGTACATTTTGGAGAGCTTTTAATGGCCTGAAGGGGCAGAGAAACCAAGTCTTCATAGCTTAATCGTCTGCCACCAAGAATTGCTGGGTTACATGAAAGCTAAATTATGCTGAAGATTTACAATATAGATGCAGAGACCTCTAGATAGTCCCAGGAACTCATTGATTCCTCTTCATTCTGATAGATCTGAAATCACTTCAGGATGACCACAAAGGCCAGTGTTCTTCTGTTGAACAACAGCCATGCCATTAAATTTACCACATTTGAAAGCCTGAGATAAAGGATTACACTGAGTGCTTTTCAGTGTACTCATACTTAAATATGAGTATTTGCTCCCAAACAGCAACACGGATTAATATCCCAGAGCTTATCACTGGAATTGAATGCATTGTATTTAAAAAAACCAAAACACAGTTTTTCAATCCTCTGGTACTCAGACTCTAGTGAGAGACTCCTGATAAACTAAATATGGGCAGAGGACCCTTTTGTCTTGTCCAGGCCAGACTGTGTGACTTCAGACTATCAGATTGATGACCTCCATGCTCCTGATAACACTGCCTTCTGTAGGTCATACTCTCCATCTAGATGAACACATGTAATTCATCCTTCCTTAGAACAAAATATTTCAGTGACTACTATGTTTTTTGTAATAGGCTGCTATATAACCATTAAGTATTAGTTGGGAAGATCAGTACTTACAGGATAGAGCAAAAGAGAGTTTTTTCTTTTCCTAAGCATCAACACTTTTCTCTTCCAGCTTTCTACATCTACCTACATTTGAGTCTGCAAAGAGCAATAGCCCTTTGTACGATTGATAGGAAACTCTATCCACCCAATCCATTACTACAAAACAACCTTTGGAAATGGTTGGTCAGCAGTAGTCAAAGTTGAAAAGGGTGTACTGTATGTAAAGGAACTCAGAGGATTATGGCTTGAGTTGCAGTTGGAGTTGCAGTACCCTTGCAGAGCACGGCTTCAGCTAAACAGAATGGAAATATGATGCCTAGCAGCTCCCTTTTCCTCTTGGACTATTGTCATATGTACACATCAGCTGGTGTATATTCAGCTAGCTTTTTATCCTTGAGCTAGTTGTGATGTGTGAGATCTCTAGCTCAGGTGAGATTAGTGCAGAGAACGTGGGGATGTTTGTGCTTCTGACTCCGCTTGTGAAGTTTGTTATTGTCCTGCAGTGCTTCTTATTCTATAAGACGTACTTCAAAAGGAGACTTGTCAAGAATCTGCCATGAAACCACTTCAGCAAAAGCTGCCCTAAAGAAGAAAACAAAAATCACTTCAAAGGTTCTCCTTGTTTTATAACCTCTCTTTAAGTTTGCATCTTCCGTCTGCATTTTTTCATCTTCTAAAACTTGATGGATGCCTCCTCTTACTATACTACATTTCTAATATGCAACCTCTCCAAAGTAGCCTTGTGTGTGTTGGCTATACAGCTGAGAGTGAGGCCTCACTTTGTGTAATGGTTTAATTATAATGTCAATGTGGATTCATTAGCATGACAGCTGTCACTGTAAATGGGTGAGCAGGGAGGCTTTTGGACCCCCTGGGGTCAGGGTAATTGATGTAGTGAACAGAATACTGTATTCACTGAACAATGGGATGGGTTTCCATTCTGACCCGGGAAGGGCAATCAGTGTAAGCGGGGAATCGATAGCAGCTGAATTTTCATCCATGATCAGATTGATTCAACCATGTTAACCTCCATGTGCAGATTATATTCTGCTGGAGCCTGGGTGACTCTAGCACACCCTGAAGCAGGACAGGCAAATGCTGATGCTTTCATTTTTAATATAAATCTTGAACAGACACAAGAGCAGCTGCAGTTTTGCTCCACCACTCTGATCAGAGGAAAAGGGGATCTGCCTGAACATCTGGAGGCAGTTCTCTGTTTGTTTTGCCATTGCTTCCCCAGTTCTTACTCTTCTTGACATTTATTCCGCAGTTTGTCTTCCCTTGCCAAGTATGCCTTTGGAAAATGAGCAATGTTGTTCTATTAGCTAACAGCACAGTATTGCTCATTTTCCTTAAAGGAACTTGCCCCATGGAGGAGCATCCTATTTGTGCTTCCTTTATGGTACAGGTTTGTGATACTTGATATCTACTACAGGTTTGTTTCTCTGCAGGTTCCCCACAGATCTTCTGTTGCTATTTCTCCAAATGGAGTTAATCTCATGCTGACAATTGCTTCCCATAGTATTTTCTCATCTATTTTTTTCAATGTTACTTGTACAGTTGACCAAACACGTAGACAAAAGAAATATTGCTGTAAAGTGCAAGAGTTAAGAAAAGTAAGATATGACTGTACAATTTGTAGGTATCTTCTGTAATATTTGTAGGTAGCCTGAATACTAAATTCATTCCTCTAAGCATTGAGCTAGGTGAAAATATGTTGAAGCGAAAAACCTGAGTAAATTATACTTAAAGGTGGCAGTGACACCACTGTTCTGAGGTAGCTTTTGTTTTTTCCTTGGCAAGGCAAAAAGTGCTCATTAATTCTTTCATTGATGACAGAGAGAGGTGTGTAGAGACATTCCTCTTACAAAATAAAAAACCAAAAATCCATAGTTTCCATTAAAATAGAATATTCTTGTTTGAAATCATACTGAATAGTAAAAGTTAGCAGATGTATGGCAAGACTTTTAAACTGCTGACAGCCTCCTTTGTCCTCTGCAGCCATGGCTCTTTCTGCAGCAGAGAAGCTGCATGCATTTTGGGGAAAAGCACACTCTGGTATGAGTGATTCATCACCATAGCTCTGTGTCAGCTCTGCGTATAGTCAGACTTGAGTTTTGGTCTCCTAAGGCTGACCCTTCCACATAAGGCTGATGTTGGGAGAAGCCTGGCCCTTGCTGGACCCTCCCTCCTCCAGTGCTTTGGAGCTCAGGAGACTCAGGTGCTCCAAGGCAGCTCAGCGAATGTGTCTGGAAATACGCAACACAGATGATGGGTGTAGGAGAACGGTTGGAAGGGAGAGAGGAAGTTCTGATACTTGGGGATTCAAATGGACAATTAACACCAGTACTGGGGAGATCTGGCTGAAGTAGAAGCTCTGAGGCCAGCAAGACTGAGTACAAGGGGACTTTCTACCACTCAATGAACATTAAAATGCACAATGAGATGGGCGGGAGAGTGTGTATGCTAGAGTGTGCTGAATGACCTCCGTGTCACAGTTTCCTCTCTCACTCTTAAGGTTACTGCAACTACCAAAAAGTCCAAGGTCTTTGCTCTTGGAGAAACATCACTCAGCTCCCTTGGTGAGGATCACACACTCAAGCACTGCAGGGCTACAAAGCCAGGAGGAGAGATTTGGTTTCAGGGGTTTCTATAGAGCTCTTCCAGTAGCTTGCTTCTGAACACATCTGAGAACAGGAATTGCGTGAGGAATCAGTATACTTAAACAAACTTTTTTTCCTCTCTAACACCTCAACATAATCCTAATTTTGTATCTCTGGCATTTTCAGGCTATATTTTTAATTTCTAAGTCTGAAGAAGCTCAAGTATTACTGGATACTAAGACATATTGCCAGCCCTTTATCTGCTATCTTTGTCACCATGGGCAGAGATCTTTCTGCTCTGCAGGGACTGATGAAGTTTTGATTAGGAGATGTTGACATTTGGAGGCAGGACAGCACAGTTCTTCCTCCCCATAGCCCACCAGACAAAGGTAGGATTGTTGAATACCAAACTCTCCCTTTACACCTGTCACACTATTCCTGTTTAGCTGTACATTAAATGGCGACTCTTTAAAAGAAAAGAAAGACTGTACAAGTAATTTCCATTCTAAAAAAGTGATTATTTGTTGCTTGACAAAAGCCACCAAGAAGGGTCACAAAACCCCAAAGCCTCTCCTGCCTTGGGCTCCTTAACTTAAGGAAAATTAAAATGGGTTGTCTGAGATAATCAAGCATTGAAATGGGAGTACTGTATCTGGAATGACTGTCTCAGTGCAGACCATCTGATAGGCTGCCCTGGTTCCGTGTTTTGGGGCAGTTTCACTGCGTCTATGTCAACATTGTCTTTTGCTCCTCATTATGCTGATTTTCTAGGCCTATGTACCGTGGGTAAATGCTTCTTTTTAGTTGGAAGTGTATCATTGGAAGCAGATTTCAGAAAAATGAAATTATTGGACAAGAAAAGAGATAGTTTCAGTAGCAAGCAAATTATGTGAGGGATTCTAAATTTGAACTAAAACTTGACAAACATGTTTTCCAAACACTGGGAAAAAGTGACACTGCAGTTAATTTGCTTTAGAGTAAAGGAAAGCACTGCAATAAATAAAGATTCCTAATCACACAGAGGGGTTGGAGGTAGTTACAGTTAAGCTACTGGTCAGGGGACAATTGTTAAAATCCTCTGTAAAAAGGAAGCAAGTTCCATGATTAAACTGGACTTGTATAATTCATCAAAAGGGCATTCTCTCTGCCTTCCCCACTGAATGGTAGCAACCTACTTGGATTTAACACCGCACATTGGAAACTCGTGTTTAAGACACATACAGCAGACACCAACCTGTACCTGGTTAAAATGTAAAAAATATATATATATTAATATTGATAAAGGATAGAGAAAGGAGAAAGTAGGGAGAGGGCACAATCATATTGACTCCTGAGGAGGCTTGTGTATGCAGACACACATGGTGTCGCCTCTGTTGGTTGCATAAGTGCTTTTAAAATAATGAAATTACTTCCATCAGAAAGAGGGGGGAGATTCTTGCATGATATGGCTTTTGGGGAGGAGGAGTAGGAAGGTTTGCTTTTGCGATTTAAAAATATCTATGGCTGTATTTATACCAGCCAGGGAAGTTGTGTTGCCAAGTCTTTTAAAGCTTACAGAGGAAACGCAACACAAAGCAAGAAAAATATCTGTGGAAGTACTTTAGAATGAGCTCCAGAGGGGGAAAAAAAAGAAAGAAAATTCCAAATGCTGCGTACTGTGTGGTCTTTAGAGGACTACTTTGAGGGCAGGAAGAAGAAAGGCTGTATAAAATACAAATGTACATACATACGCCTCCTGGCAAACTGGCCTGACGGTTGTGACCAAAAGCAAGAGGCTTTTGAACTTTTTATTTTATTTATTTCTGAAAAGAAGGAAGAGGCCCTATTGCAATAACCATCTTCCTAAGTTTCTATTCCGAATAGTGTCGGAATTAAAGAGAGCATGTACAGCAGGAGGAGATGTTTCGTTTGGAGGAGGAAGGGAGAACCCTCCTGTGAAGAATTTCCGATTTGATTAGTGTTGGCTGAGGTAGGTACTAAGAAATCAGAGGATACGTGCAGTGGGTTCGGGGTCAAATGGCTCAGCCAGAGCTATCATATAAGTAGCGGTCATAGAAGTAGCCCAGACTTGCACTGGGGAGGGCACAAGTCTGGGAAGTGGGGGGGCCCACACAGCCAAGTAAGGACCCATATGCTCTGTGTGACAGGGACTGTGCACCATGACAGGGGACAGCGCTTCCAACAGCCCTTCTGCCTTTTCCCTTCTCCACCAAACCATGATTCATAACCGCTTCTATCTGCTATTTTTGGTACCAGTCCAGGGAATAGTCTGTCTATGTTTGAGCAGTATTGTATTTCTCTGGGTGCCCCTAACAGTAGATTTTGAGGTTTTTTTTGAGAACAACTACCCTCTCAACCAGTCAAGAACACCTGGGCAAGTGAAACTCCTGTGCTTCCTTACTAAAACATTTTTTCCTCCGTGATGGAATAAGGTACCATTTCTATGTAACTAGATGTGTGCACAAAGTATTTTGTAGTCTCCTGAGAAACTGCAACAGAAAATTTATTTCTTTAATGCCACATGCTTATATATGAATTTACACTTCAGAAAAAAAATAATATCAAGGGAGTTATCCCCTAGCTTATAACTCTTTATGGACTAGCACCTCTCCTCTCCTCCTCCCTAGCTAGCCATAAGAAATAGAGCCTGCCACAGCTGACAGCAAAAGCAGCTGCTGCGTGTCTGCAGTGCTCACATTTGGCTCTTGCTATCCAGGGTTCTGCCATGCTGCCAATGTGTTGAAGAGGTTAATGTGAGCCTCAGAAGAGTGCCTAGGAAACGAGTCCCATGGACTGACCGCCCCATTTTGACTGCTTCCATGTTTGAACACTAAGTGGAATGTATAGCTGTGATCCATTTTTTCTTGACAGAACTTTTGTCAAATTCAATTGTCATTGTAAATTCAATGTAGTACATGAGGTTTTTTTCCACATGAAGTGTCTAGTAAAAATGTGTTTCCAGTGGTAAGATGGCCCATTTATTTGCCTATGAGAAATAGGCAGATTAGGCAGAAATTCTAATTTAAAAAAGAATGTTATTCAAGTAACTACTGAACAGTGCAAAGAATAAACTGACTTTCTTTTTTATTCACACCACTTCTGACAATGAAACTCTTATGTAAGGGATTGATGCAACAACAAAATCTATGTTACATCACTATGTTGCATTCTCCCTGCCCAAGGATGATGGCATACACAAACATATATAACCTCAGAGCTGACATAGACTCCGTTAAAAATAACGCTAAGACCTTCTTTCCTAAAGCCCTTCATTCTTCCTTAAGAGTCCTGTTTTCATTTCCCTCTTTCTCCTGTGACTGTTAGGCATTCTCCCCGAGATCCTGGGGACTGTCAAGAGAAACGATGACATGTCTTCTCTTGCAAGTAGACCAGAAGTCTGCAGTGGCAGAGTCAGAGCTGATTGCCTATCTTATCTCAAGTCGCTGGTCTCTAATTCAGGCTTTGGCAAACAACTACTAGTCCTGGTTTTTTTCTGGAGCTACAGGTTAATGTTTAATGTATTACTTTTCTGGGACTTTGCCTATCAAGAATGAGAAAAAAACCTTTTGCCTTCTTTGATACTATCTGGGAAGGGACTCAAATCAAAATTTCAAGTCCACAAAGCCCAGAAGGTGAGAAGGTGAAGGATAGGGGACATTGTCTGTCACTGAGGACCTATTTTTCCTGTAGCTGCTTCTGAAGGATGACAGGCCACGATTTATCAAATAGTAGATAAACTTCAAATCAAACAGAATTATGTCAAATTGACTTGATTCACTTTGTCCTTGACCAGTGGTGATCATTTTAAAATGTGTTTATTGAAGTGAGATCCTTGCCAAGAAGGGACCATAATACAAAAGAAAGTCTTCCTTTGTCATTAACCAACTTTCCTTCATTGCTATGTTATGAAAGAAGTTTGGGAGCAGTCCAGTATCAATACCTAGCTATCCTCTATGACCCATAGGCCACGCCCCATGGTGACAGAGAAATAGTGTTTGTGTGCAGGACAAATTATCACCTTACCTGAGACATCTAGGCAGTTTAGTTCAGTAT
This sequence comes from Phainopepla nitens, assembly GCA_013400175.1. Lineage (NCBI taxonomy): Eukaryota > Metazoa > Chordata > Aves > Passeriformes > Bombycillidae > Phainopepla > Phainopepla nitens. The sequence goes on from VXBQ01017037.1 coordinate 149,210, forward strand.
TACATCTTTTCTATGCCACTGGATAAGCAAGTTGCTCTTAAACTTGCAAGAGAACTGAGTGTAGCTTGCATGGTCTCATTTTCAGAAATTCATGGCTGTGAATTTAGACTTTGTACTGTGCTCACAGTCTGGTGGTTTAGGGAAAATGGTGTGACCATACACCTTTTTTGATAGCATCTACCTGAACCATAGAAGTTGGTATGAAACAACAGGTTGTATGGCTATCTGCAAACTCCTTGCATGAGCCCATGGGCTTCTAGGCTAAATTTGATTCAGTGCATCTTGTATCTACGTCTTACCCAGAAGGAGCAATCTGTCTTCAGAAAAAGATGGAGAGAGGAACTGTTGGTGGAGGGTAGAATAACTTTGCATACTAGGAGGTGATCACAGATATTTCCTGCTGCTGGTCCTAGATTATTTCCTTATGTGGTAGTTCAAAGATGCCATGGAAATGGTAAACTAGCATGAGCAGTCTGGTTAGCATGATGAGCAAACTTTGCTTTGCATGTTGGTAGAAAGAATGCTCTAATATTTCTGGGTGCTGAATCTCAGACATGTGCATCCATGCTGTTACATTCAGCAGTGTTACAGCAGCCTGGCGTGTCCTGCCTTGCAGGAGTCCAGTCCATGCACCAGTCCATCTCTCATACATGCTGAAGTCAAATGATTCACTTGAGGTTTTTTTCTGAGAGAGACATAATGATATAAATCTGCTCTCTCCATGTTATGACAGTCAGGCATGGGCATAAAGCCTATGATGAAATATTTTCTGTCAAAAATGATCTTCAGTGATTCCCTAGGTGTAGTATAATGGCCTGGTCAATTCAGGACTGACTAGAAGTTTAAGTACATGGCATGATATTTAACATCATGGTAATCTGTTTATTTTTGGTGGTAGTAGTTGCTGTAGAATACTGCAATCAATACACTCCTTAAAAAAATTCCATCACAGAATGAAAAATATAATGTTACAAAATTTGAATTGAAAATTTCTGCAATGCAGGTATCCTTTTAGATAAGCAAGGCTCCACCCTGTGTTAGGGTATCACTGTAGGGCAGGAGTGTTTTTGAAGTCTGTTTCCCACATATCCTCACTTAGCATGCTTCGGTTTGTGTTGTGAAGCAGTCCTGGAGGTCACAAACCTTGTTTCTTCTGTGTGGACTGGAGGCAGAGGATGACCAATGTGCTCCAGCGACTGGGTTCTAAGTCTGGGGTGACTGGGCGAGTGCCAGGCTGAAGCACCCCTTCAGCTGAGGGCAGTGTGAAGCTGGGTTCTCTCCACCACTTCCTTAGCTCTGCAGATCCCCTCCTGCTGCAGAGGAACTGCTTGCTAGTGCATACCTGTCCTTCATTTTTCCTATGATTTTAACTTGTGGCACATGTTTTCACTTGCTTCCTTTTTATTGTTTCAATGATTTCATGGATTATTGAAACTTGACTACCTCAATCCACGGGATGTTTTTGGTTGGTTGGTTTAAGCTTTCAGTGGCTTCTGAGGTTTGGCTATTTTGTCTCTATCGTACTTTTACCAGAAACTGGACATTATCTACAGCTTGTTTTGGAAGCTGATCAATCTGCTGCTTCTGCCATGTTCCAAACACCTCAATAGTTGCTTCTATATTGTAGTACGTGTTAATCACTCAAGTCTGGTCTCCCTGTCTAGCATGACACTTTTGTCTGCAGGTCTATCACGTGCCCAACTGTGCAGGAAACTTGCTCAAGGCAAAATCTCTGGTCAGGCAAAGCCACAAAGTAACTTAATGGTACATTATCCGATGATTTTTTTTTTTTTTTAATATTAGTCCATATAGAAAAAGCAAGGCCTGTTTGCTCTTACGAAGAGACTGGTTTGTAACACTAATACTACCCATTTTGTGGCTTCTGAACAATTCTGTACTGTGGTCTCAATTAAAAACCTCTTCTGTTCATAATGATGTGTAACACCAGATTTATTGCTGTGTTTCCATCATTATTTGAATTATATGGATTCTACCGTGTTGCTCTGTAATTCAGCATCGGTATATGCATATTGGGTGGGATTTTCAGTAGGGACTGCTATTACTCTAAGTCTTTTCCTGTTGAAGCTTGTGTAGCCTTAAATTTGCTCTCTGTGGATGAGTCTCACTTCTGATGACAAGGAAAGAGTTTTAACAACAGTCATCACTTCCTCAAAATCCTTCTTGTTATAAATATAGAGTCATCCTGTTCTCAACCCCAAATAAAGTAGGGTCAGCCTTCTATGAAGTACTGACCTACTTCATAGCTACCACCTGTGTGTGCTGTTGTGGTACAAATAATTAACACTTCATGTGTATGTAGTCCTAGCTGTTTCATTTCAAGCCAACAAGCCAAAGCCTGTAACATTTGGCTTGAATGCTCTTTTACCAGTGCTGGAGTATGTGCAATATTTTACAAGCATGCTACTAATCAACTTGCCCTATGATTTATGTTTCATTATCAAGAGAGCTGAAACTGTTTAGATAATTCACAGGCAAGATACTGATGCTTTCTGTTAGTGAAATAAAAAAAAAAGTAAGATCTATCAGCATGTAATATGACCATAAAATTAAGCACAGCCACAGCATCCCAAATCAGACCAGTTGAATCATTGCAAAAATGCATTTGAAACCAGGCTTTTGCTTCCAATTCTTGCAGTACATCAGGGAAACTTTCAACTGCTCCCTGGTAACAATAGCCTTGGCTCCTGACAAACTAGTGCGAAGGAGGAGAGGAAGCCTTTCCATTTTCAGTGTTGAGACAAAAGAAACATGACCTCTTGTAAGTGGAATTAGCCTTGAGCATCTTGAGGTGGATTTTGCCTGGATTCTCTTGCTGATACAGAACACCATCCTTACCACATGCTGCCATGTGACTGCTGTGCAAAGCACTTTCCACCATGACACCTAATTTTGTGGTTTATGATAGCACTTTAGTAAGCTCAGAGAGGCAGCAACTTGTGCCTGAAGCACAGCAGCAAATTTCTTGGGCTTCATAGTGAACCAAAGCTAAAAGGTGCCTTGAACAAGCCATTCCTGGAGCAGGCGGATCAGCACTTGTGGCTGCTCTGCTCAACCACTGATGACAGATGGCTGTCACTCAAATGCACAGCAGATAATGTGCTGGGGATGACATCTCTGTCCTTCTTCTGACCCAGCAGCACCCTGGAGGCTGGATGTATGGTGTCTCCCAGCCCTGTGCACTCTGGCACCGCCAGAGCATGAGGAGAGGCTGCCAAGCCAAGCCCCACTGTGGGATCAGAGAACTGGGGCATTTCTCTCCTCCTTCCAAGCCAAATTGTTTGGGTAGTCCCACTCAGATTGAAACTGTTGCTCTTACTGTCAGGATCCTCAACTGACCTTGTCATCTTTACAATGACCTTATTGGTCAGACAACACACCGTGCTTACAAAAGGACCTAAGCTAGTTCATGTTTTGGAATACTAGTCTTGATCCAGCCCCTAACAGTTAAAGGAGTATTGGTGTTTTCAGGCCAAGACCTTGAGAAATAAGATTTTAGTAGCAGAGTGACATGTGCCATCCTCATTGCACTTTCCCTCTTCAAAAAACCCCAAACTCTGCAATTTGCTCTGTTCTGTTTACCAGAATATCTGAATGGTTCTTCATGGTCTCAACTGTCATCTTTTGTATGCTAATACAGTAGTTATTCAAAGAATTTCACTGGTTCATTCATTAAAACTAAGTATTTTTTTTTTGGATGGAGTACAGAAAAGCCAAAGTTTGTATTGGATACTGAATGTAAGTGACTGAAAATTGGCTGATGTTTGTTATGCTACATTAAACCTTTAAATGAGCTTGGATTGGAGAGCATGGCACATGGACCATGCATGGAATCAAGACCCTTCTTTTTGCAGCATAATGTCAAGGTCTGTGCACCATTTTAATGCTTTGTGTCAATCTTGACAACTGCTCTTCAAATTCCTGCAAATTAAATAATGAAGTATAGCTCCAAATGCACAATGATCTGAAGACAAATTATCTTAAAAATTGCTGTGATCAAGAAATATCAGAGCATGTAATACAGTCAAGAGATGAAGAAAAGCCAATGCCTACCACGTGCTTAAATAACTCAGCAGATGATAAGGCACCCAAGCTGCCTGATGTGATTTGAGGTGAAGATCCAGAAAAGTGCTTGACTTTGAACCTGAGTGTGGAGGAGCACCTGGGAGCTACCACTTTGCTATCCAGCTCGGCTGCATGAGACAGAAACACAAGTTTTGAAGGTGGGTGCAAGAGTCAAGAGGTCACAGCCTGTTGCTTCTCATGGTGGAGTCAGTTGCTGTGCTGTGGGTGATGTGGTATAGACTCCTCATCCAGCACAAGGAGAATTCAGGCTGCTCTAGCAATACAGGTCATAGTTTCAGATACTGCACTTGCAACTAGCTGAGACCTGCAGATTTCTAACTCAAAACACAGCTCCTTCCAGTGTTTGGCCCATTATGATCCTTCTGACTTTACCAACCCCTGCAGTCCCTTAAGTGAGTGTGCTTGTATTTTCCTTCCCTTTTCTCTCAGCTAAAAATGACTTCAAAATATTTTGGCACTTTCTCCTCTATGGTGAGAATTTGGCCGGGGTCTCTCTGGGAATAACTATCAGCCACTTGCAAAAGAGCCCAACCTCTCTGAGCCTTCCTGTGAACCAAAGCTTTTATCAGGGAAACCTTAATTCTCTGTAGCTCTGCCATGACTCTTTTTCTCTCCTGTTGCCTCTGCTGGGTTAGACGGTGTGATTAAGAACTGACGCCTGGGAAGGTCGGGGTGAAGGCATCTTCCCTGAGGGAGGTGGGCAAGGGACAGCCTGCATTTTCTTCCTCTTCACACGCTGAGAGAATGTGCTGGAGAAATACAGCTAGGAGTTTGAAAGGGGAGAGGGGTACCTTCACCTTTGTGTTCCCAGCTATTGAGGAGGCTATCTGCCACTCTGCTGGGGCTGTGTGGGCACCTGCCCCTTTTTCCCCAGACTTCGGTTCCCCCCTCCCCAAAACTCATCTTCAAAGTCCTTTGTCCAGTTAAACCGAGAGAGCCGTAAATCTGTACCCTTGTTTAGTGTGGCATGTACTCTGCTCCTAATCCAATTTCCCTTCTGTTTGTTCTCTGTACAGCCTCATTTGGCCTGACAGCTATTTAATAAACCTATTTGCTTTTCTTTGACATGAGGCAGAAGTGGTGGGTGTTGAAGAGCCATAAGGCCCTAGTGGACAATGAAACCCTTTCCCACTCAACACTCTTCGAGCTCAGCACAGATAAATTGTGTAGAACTGGGAAATTAACTCATCCTATCCTAAAAAAAAATATTAAAAAATAAAAGGAAGGAAAAAGAAGAAAGCATTCACAGGCTGGTCCGCAATCAATTCAAGTTCATCTCTTACTCCTAAATCAGGATTCTTCTCTGTCTGTCAGTGCAGATCCACAAGGTTGTAAGATGTTTGAAGATTATTTATACATGTTTGTCACCTATAAGAAAGCAAAAAATTCAGAGACACTGACATTTATTAAAAAAAAATCCTGCCTAAGGTATGAAGGAGCAACATTAATCTGAGAAGTTAAGAGAAACTAGCCTGGTAATTTACACACCACAGAGATGTTTTACAAAATGTCCAGCTTAGAGACATTTCCATTTAGTTTTCATGAATTGTTTCTGTGCTCACCTTTCTCTGTTGACTCTTCCTTCAAACTAGTGTCGACTTCTGGAGCACTGCATCAGTTATCTATCAGGCAGACTCCGTTTTAATGCACATCTTTTTATGGCTCAGATGGAAGACACACGGACTCTGCAGTGGTGAAGATGGTAAAAGATCAATATTTAGATATATAGCTACATGCAGGAATGAGAACATATTTCTTTTTATGAAATTAAAATAGAAAATAAATTTTACAAAACTTTTAACTTCCTAGAACTCTGCAAATTAACAAAGAGGCTTTCTTGGTCTTTATCTCTTTTAATGATCTGGCATATATACATATATGCATAACATTCAAATGACAACCAGCTACATTCCAGGATAGCAGTAAAAATAAAAAGTGAATCTAGAGTCTGCTTTTCTTTTGGATCTGGAATATCATGTAGACTTAGTGATAACTGAATAACAGATTAAGCAAGTAGAATATTTCCTGCCAATTATTCCAGCTATTTAATACTGGGTAATTGTTTCTTAAGTGGGTTTCTGTATTGCTGCCTGTAGATTTTCCTTTTGAAGCAGAACCTTACTGAATTAGATGCTGTATAGAGACACAGTGAAAAGAGGTCTTTCCCACAGAAGCAATGCAGAACATCCACAAGGAGCCATTTATTTTACAACTCAACCAAAACCCGACCTGCGTTGTAGTCCCAAGATTATTAGAAACCTCAAGGATGTATGGACTCAGTAATCCTCCTCCTAATTTTGTTTCTTATATATTTTTGACAGGCAATAAGCAAATTAAATATCACTTTCCCGTATCTCTTTCAACTAACACAGCAGGTATTTTGATTTTTATTTGATCTTTCCTTCAAAGCCACCATAGATATGTGTTCAAAGCAGCACTGTTCCTCTTCAATGGCATTGTTCCCAAATCTTACTTTTTAAGAAATCTTTACTTTTTCCTCAGTCATAAGGATCTGAAAAGATACCTGAGAAGTATTCACTTACAAATACACAATTACAGCTACTGCAATATAGTATTTTTCTTTGAATTTCCTGTCTTGCTTCATTTTTGCTGCAAAGGAGGAAGGTCAGCACCAGCAGGAAGAGGTAGCACTGCTCCCTGATGTCATGTGGGAGCTATATCAGCTGTGGCAGCACCTATCCGCAGTGAAAGGCCAAGTGGCAAGCTGAAATATGTTAGAGAAAAGACTTGCTGGCAGATTGATGGAGAACGCTGACATATTTCTGTAAACCACAATACAAAGGGAGTTAATCAAGATCAGGAGGAGTGTCTGTCTTCTTGAGAAGTCATTTCCCACCTCAATTAGCTGGCAGTTTAGGCAAACATAGGCAGTGGTTAGCCCCCATCAGTCTGAGTGATGCTTTCTTGAGCAACTCTTACACTCCTGCTTTCACTGAGTCTCTGTGACAATGCTGCTGGCCGCTGGCAGACTTTGTCAGCAAGCCAATAAATCTTTATTGACAGCCTTAGCTTCATGTTTGGCTCAACTAATGCTCCCTTTTAAAGCAGAGAGGAGGAGGAGGAAATATCTAGGCTCAGCATGCACAATGTCTATCAGAGGTCTGGCAGGGATTTGTTATAGCGATTGTCACATTTTACAAGCCTGTGTACGTCTCTGTTGCTGGACTGCTCTTTTGGGATGTGTTTTTTCTCTCCTCCTGTTTGTATGCTTGTTTGGTGTTTCCTTTTCTGGAGTGACCATTGTCCTAAATCTGCAGTGTAGTCTACATGAGCTCTTTGAACAAAATGATGACAAAAAAAATCACCCAGACTAGTGATCAAGAGGGGAAAAAGGAGCCTTCAGGCTTGTAAGCCTAAACAAAGGCAGGCAATAAACATGTGGTAGAAAGGGATGATTTCTTTTAACCGTTTTACTGTAGTCTCTGATATTATCCAGAATAGGTTACAGCCCTTTTGTTTTTCACTCTCTTCATTTGGCAGACCTCTGCTCCCAAGCTGTAGTCATATGTTTTTTCCACTGTCTTTTCTCCAGTTTTTGGTGTCCCTTGGCATAATGAAATTCTGTGAATTTTCCTTCCTGCCTGACAAACACCCTTTTATTGTTTTGGACCACACTGTAGGCTCTTTACAGTGAAAGGTCTCAGGACTGGCATGCGATACACTGACAAATTAAGTAGCAAGTGTCCAGGTCTAGTTTCCTAGTCCCCTACCTTGCAAAGGGCAAATTGAACTTCTTTTTTTTTTTTTTCCCCTTACTTTGAGTCACCCTTAGATGTTACATATTTTAGAGAAAAATCTTTTTTTTTTTTCCTTTCTTGTCCATTCACAATGAGAATTCCTCCAGCTGTGCTAGGTAAATATTCTGGGTGAATGTTGCTGGTGCACATGAAGATTGAACTGGGTGCCAGCAGCAGGCACTGAGACTCATCCACTGACTCACCTATGTAGAAGGGTTGTCTAAATGGCTCTTATCACCCAAGGTAAACTGAGCTGCTTTAATAGCCCCAGGTCAAACTCAGGCAGCTATCGCAAGTAACTTACACAACTACTTTTTAATTTATAGACAGTCATCTAATTAGGAACTATAGAATGTGGTATGAACTCAGTCAAAAGCTTCCTCTTTCCTACACCATATATTTGGAGCTATTTCATTACCAGGAACAAGTCAGGAATTAGTAAAATCTCCCTGGTAGAAAATTAGTTTGTATGAAAACACAAGTATTTTCTGGGGAAGGAGTTTGCAGACCTGTTGCAGCAGAAGCAGGTGCTGGTCTCTTATCTCTGTGTCATTAGGAAATGTTGCACAAGGATAACATCCAGGTGTTGCAGGGAACAAGTGTTTTGCAAATGGAGAGGTAGGAAAAGCACTGCTGTGGCTGTGACAGTGCATTTGTCCATGTGACAAGGATGGGTCTCCAAGGGATGTCCTCATGCATGCGTGTGGCTCCATCAGGTATCTGGGAGTGAAGGGGCAAAAACAAAAAAAAAGAGAAAATCTCTTCTGCCCTGTACATGGTGCTATTTTGTTGCAGACCATAAAACAGGAATGCTGTCTTCTGGTGTTGGACCCTTCTGAATGATGGATTTGTACTTCAGTGCTGAGCCTTCTTGGTAGCACCAAGGGTGTTTTGGCCAGTGGTCCTGTGACTGCTGACAGACAAAGGGGTCATGGAGGTGGTCTTGCAGTGAACAACTCAGCCATAGTGGTGCCTCATTAATTGCTGCTGTTAAATAGGATTGAGGGCCCAGTTTTCATGCTTGGCTCCTCTGTTTTTTGCACCAGAGCGGTCAGGAGCCACTGCACTGCAATTACTGGTGTCACCAAAATAAAAGTTTCCTTGAAAGAGAACCAAGCCTTGAATTTATTTTTCTTAAGTGAATTCTGGATTGTTAGGTCCAGGAATATTCTTCACCCCAGTGCTGGCTGGGGTGGTACTTAGCAGATGGAGCACATCCCTTCATCTGATCCTCGACCAGAGGGAAGACACCAAAAAAACCCCAAACTATTTCAGCCTGACTGGAAAAGCAGCGCCCTGCCAATGAGATTAAAATATCAGTGGCATTAGACATTAGTCTAAAGCATATTTATTTTCTGACAGAAAAATATTTCCCTCTTGCCCTTTCTGATCTCCTAGCTTCTCCTCGTTCCAGCCTCAGCGCCTCGTTGTGGCTGGGAGCATGGCTGTCCCAACTGAGCCTCTCCCCTCTTTTTGGCAGGTGTTGGCACTAATTAGAAGCTTTAACGCATTTCGAAGGAGCTGAGAGGGACTGCGAGGCATCTGGCATGGTGCAGGATGAAGCTGGCAGGGCCTGGTGAGCACCAACCATGGAGGATGCTGGCAGCTCCCTGACATACCTGTGTGGATGGGAGAAGCCCTATTTTGGTCTGCAAGGCCATATGGAAACCACATGAAATTCCAAATAAGCCCCTTTTCCTCTCCCTTTGTGGACTAGAGGGAGGAGAACTGTGGCTGCCTCGTGTCTGGTGCTGCATGGACCAGGTGAGAACATATTTTGAGGACATTCTCTGCACATCAAGAGGACAAAATTGTCATGAAAGCTTGCAGGAGGAAATTGCCTGAGAGGTTTTTGATTTGCGTGAGTAAGAGGTTGGAGATGTCAATGCCCTCTTGAAATAGAAAAGATGGCAGCACACGGACATCTTCACAATGCAGGCCTCAGACTCCAGAGAAAGTTTGAGAAGGGAATGAAGATTTTGAAATCCTTTTTTCCCCTTCAACCATTTCCTCTTTAACATGTTGACCTCAAAACTGGCAGTGCTCAAAAGGGTTGGCACATCAGAGCTCAAACACAAGATTCTCTATTATTTCAAATTTATGCCTTAGAGCAGAAAAGATTCAGCTAAGCCTTTGAAGCATCACGTAGTGTTTTTCTCAAATCTCTTTCTTCTGTTGAGAGTCTCTTTGGTGGGAGGCAATAACAAAAAAGATTCACTTGGGGTGTCTAGAGGGGCTGATGCAATGTTGCAGTTGTCAGAGTTCCTCTATGCTGTAAAACTGCCCAGTGAATGCATCACCACAGTCCTTCAGAACACCAACTTTATAGTGATTGTGTGGATGTCATGTCCTAAGAGTGTTATCCCAAGGGGAGCATTAAACTAAAATCCATGCAATAACTTGAGATGGCTCTTGTCATCATCAGAAGTTGAGGGCAAAATATTTTAACCTGCAAGTGTAAGTCTACAATCCTGGAAATCAGTGACCAGGGTAATGCTTGGGTACACTTCTAACAATTGCAAGGAGGGGGTCAAACATCGGGAGCAAGTTTGAAAGATGAAGATACAACAACCTCAGACATCAACTTAAGCCCCCCCATGGAGTATCCTACTGTTATCTACCCCAAATTCTAACCTCCGACACTGTGTATTTGCATTTCCCACTGTATCTGGAGAAGCATCCTGGAGAGCAAGGGATGAGGAGGCTGCTTTGTCCTGGAGCTTCTTCCCAGTGGAGTGATGCCATCCTGCTCTGTCTCACCCTTACTTTGGTGCCTGGCCCAAAAAGAGTCACATGAAATGTGGCAAAAGGTGCATTCTCCAAGAACCCCTTTTCTCTGAGAGGGTTGAAAAAGTTTTATCACTTGGTTTAACCGAGGCTTTTGCTATCAGCTGGCAGAACTTGCAGCCTTTTCCTGCCTGGCAGTTGTAGACAGGGAATTGCTGATAGCCTGTCTGAAATCTGTCTCTTGCTCTGAGTTGACTCCAGAGCTACCTCGTCTGGCGCAGTTATAAGCTCTGGGAGATTTATATATTGAAAAAAGGGTGGGGGTGGGAAAAAAAAAAAGTCTGGAATAACCTCAGAGTCCTATGGGACTGCAAGAGGAAGCAAACTGGAACCCATTTTCCTATTTCTTCCTTGGCCTTATCCGAGAACAGCCAGCCTATCTGTAAGTGGCAACTGTGGAAAATGTGCTCTGGCCACTTGGTGTGAAAGATAGGCAAGACTCCTAAAAAATCTTCTCCGCAGCTTATCACCTTTCTGCTGGCTCCACAGCAAACTAGTGCCCCGGTGCAGAAGGAAACTGGCTGTCTGTAAGGCTGGACAGGGCCTCATCAACAACTGATAAGCTCCCCTGTGAACATTCAGGCTCTTCAGGGTTTACTGTCCTTTCAAATACCGCAGAAGCTCTAGCTGGGCAGATTCATAGACATACACATGTACATCAGTGCAGTTGGTATTTAACTCCACGCATCTGGCTCTCCTTTGCTCTTTTTGCTCTTTTGGGGATGCTGCTCCTGTATTGTTTGGATGTAAGTGTAATACATGTGTGCAGCATGTTTCATAAAGTTGGATAGAGGTGTTTAGAAATAATACTCCTACCGGTTCCCTGGTTGTAGTGCAAAATTGTGAAAATTCATCTTGCCACTAAAATAGCAGTAGGAATAGAAGAATTGAGGGAGTTCCCATTGTATTTTTGGGAAAGAAAATGTCCACAAAAAAAAAAAGAAAAAAATCGTGCCTGGAAGTTGTTCAGGTCTAGGTTATTTTAAACTGGGCCAGGGAAAGAGTGACAAGTTCAAGTTTCATTTTTCTGCTATGATTTCAGTAAAAACATAGAAGTAGCAGTACAAAACATTCCTCTTCCATGGAACAAACTTGCCCAGTATGGGGAAAGCAGTTATATAGCCAGTTAACTAAAAGCAATTAAAATATGCTGCTACATGAAAGGAGCAGAGGGGTGCAAGGAGACAGTAAAAAGGGATCGCACGTGCTTAAGTTCTACTTTACATTTTGAAGACTAGTTCTCTAAGAGAAGGCTTGATTTGGTAATGCAGAAGCTTGAAGTGAGGTAAAAATCGTCTCTGTTGCTTTGACAACACTTTAAATTCCCAATCTTTGGAGTTACCTCTTTCAAACCAAGGTTCTTTTCACACTAAAAGCTTGCATGGACGGGGACATTTAGCGGACAAGTTTAAGTTATGGTTGATATACATGACCACTGCTTCTGTAGAAAACTGCAGCAGTCTGGAGCAAGGTGGGCAAGAGGGATGGATGTCTCTGGGGGAGTCTGCTGAAAGGACTTCGACTTGATTGCTTTAAAAGAGTTAATACACAACAGATCTAATCTCACCAAAACCCAGAGCCTCAGGGTTTTTCTCAGCCACTTGGCTAGGGAATTGTTTAGATCAATGCCACTTATAAATCTGAATAGCTAACAATTAAACCAACTCACTTCAATAAACAAGTAAACAAAGCCGCAGTAAAACACATCCATTCCCCGTAGGGCATTTTCAATGTTAGATTGCCATTGCAACTGCAAAGCATCAGACCTCAGAAGTCTGATGGATTCAGATCCAGAAAATCCTAGCTGGGATAACCAGGTACATGACTTTGTACCGAAATAAGAGTATTTCTGTGCTTGAGAGACTAAACACTGTGTATGATTAGTTGTTAATGAACAGAACAAAAACAAGGAAAGGGGGAAGAGAAGATCGTTAGGTGAGATGGAAACCCTCCTTGGCAACGTTTAGTCTCAAAGTGTTTGTGTACCAAGAACAACACTGTAAAGGAAAAGGACAAGGAATTGCTAGTGAGGGCTGGTATTGCATTGCCAACATTCCTTGTATGGCTGTGGCAAGTAAAGCATGTGTTGACCCTCTTCTGGACTTTGGTTTTTACTTAAAATCCACCAGAAAAAGGGATTAAAATATAAATGGCAATAAATGGCAATCCAATAGGACATGTACTAAAGAAGCTGGAGGAAATATGCTGTAATCACTGGATAAAATGGGTCTGAATCTGTACCATTAGGGCAAAACTGATGTTACTGTCCCAGAGAAACCCTTGCCATTAGAAAGATGGTGAAATTTAAACAAAAATTAAAATTAAACTTGTCCATGCTTCCACTGTAAGTGAATCTAACATGTTTTTACCTATATATGTGTATATATATGTATGGAATGCATTCACAAGAAATAAGGAGATTTAAGAAGGAGTAGGAAGCTTAAGCTGAAGGGAATGGATGTGACCATCTGTATTATGCACAAAAGGAACATAATGTATTTATATTTCAAATTAGGTTAGTTGCTCTTAACAGGTGATCTTTTCAGGCTTTTAGAAAGAGTTGGACTGTTTTGTCTGTATAAAGAAGTAGAACAGCTGTAGCTGTGTGAGCATGTTGTGGTTTTCATACGTTGGGGCCTTTTTTACTTAAGATCTCTCTAACTCCCAGGGTCTACAGGTGCTCTTGAATCACATTAATGTAAAATATTGTCATACTGAATATCTTTATTTTACCTGAAGCTTTATAGGTTTAATTCAAAAAAAAGGCATGGCATCCTAGCATGCATTCATTCCTTCAAAATGTATGACAAAATTAGTCATACAGTGACATTAGTGATGGGAAAAATATAAATTGAATGAGGGTAGAACAAGAAATCCCTTCTAATCCTATGTTAAATAATCACCATAGATAAATATTCTTGCTGCCAAAAGATCAAAAGTTGGTCCTCGTCTCCATGATTTCAATGGTGCATTTGTTTTCCTTGGTCACCAAAAAAACTTCCTGATGGGATCTGTTACCCTTTGTAATTACCTGACGGTGGGAGCTTGGATTCAGCCCCTTTAGACTTACATTTAGTTGGAGTCTCACCAGAAACCTCTGGGAAAACATTGGGAGAAAGACACAGTCTGTGTTTGAGGGTTGTAAAGTTGGCTTGCTGTTGGAGCGCTCTGTAATGCAGAGTCTTGGTGGATACTCACTGGCAAACACCGTTTCCTAAAAATATGTGGTCCCTCCGTCCTCTTGAGACATGGGAAAATCTCTCCTGACAAATCTGCCATGGTCTCAGCCCCTGCTGAGTGAGGGAGCTGCTCACCCCACAATGCACGCCATACACACCACACACACCACGTGGGTACGTGGTCACGCTCTGGGGCAACACAGGCAGGAAAAGGGATTTGGATTTTCACTGCCATAGCTGTATGCCCCTCCCTCCAAGACTTACTCTGCTAATTATTTTATGTGCATGGTCATGTGCAATTCTTCAGCAAGCGTCCTGCTTGTTTTAATGCTAGAGGAATTATGTGGTGTTTTTCAGGTCATCTTTTTCTCTTTCTCCCTGTCATGAAAAGCTCCAGCTTTGCATTTCTGCTTGTTTTTCTCCCATGCATTCCCTACCTATCATCTCTGTGGTCTACTTCATATAGAACAATAAAGCAGGGAAGGCAATTTAGGCCACCAGGCAGCTTTGATCACTTGTTAATACATCTATTTAGAACTTCTTGCAGTAGAGGAAAGCATATTGCTATTCAGTATAAATACAAAGAGACACATCCGACTCACTCTTGGAGACAGCCCCATCAAATCAATTCCCGGGAGGATTTTTAGGGGCAATGAATTTTGAGAGCCAAGTGCCTTGGCTATGGATGTTTTAGATGAGCCTGGAAAGCAAGATGAACTTTTGTGTTTGGTCCAGCTGCTGGGAGGAAAGCTGTCCCTCTAGTGATCCACTGCCCCACAGTGAGAGCAGGGCTCTCTAAACTAAAGAAAAGGAGGAAAAAGCAAAACTCAGCATTCCAAATTCCCCCTTCTCCATTCATTTTCGTCCCAGTTGGGCAACAGCATGGGGAGAAGCTGTGAATTTGTCCTCAGGCTGCCAAACTACTCCCCTTCTCCCTTTGGACCAGTTACAACATTTATGAAGGCTGGAGTTTTATAGAAGAAAACTGTCTTGCTTCCTTAATGAGAGTGATCACTGTGTCTGCTGCTTTTTAAGAAGACAATAACTTATTATGTTAAGCCTGTGGGATGTTTTTTTGGCTAGGGAGATGTTATATACTGCAGAAAACTGACTGGTTTCTGTGGTGTCCTGCCTGGTGTCAGGAACGATGGGGATCTGCTGTTTCAGGGAGAAAAGCACTGCTGAAACAGGACGCATCTGTCAGCATAGAAACCCTGTAAAGCAGGGCTTTAACCAGAGTCTACTGAGCAGTCCCACTGGTTTTAATCACACTCAGAGGACTTTATCTACTATCTTTTGAAGGAGGTGACTCTTCCTATTTAAATTAATTCGTGCATAGTTGTATTTGTGTGAGACTTACACAGGCCTACAGGATATAAAGTGAAGCAAAAGCTCACAGAGATCTCCATTACCCCTCAAAAGCAGATATAGTAAAAGGAATAAGTAACTCTAATATCTAAACTGTATTAGGAGCAGGGTCTATCCTTTCTCCTGTGTCTGCACAGCCCCTTCTGTGATGAGTGTCAGCCCCAATGGGCATGTGCCTGCGACAGTACTCTGGCAGGGGTGCCAGGACTGTAAGTAACAAGAACCAAGGTTCTGTATTCTGCTCTTCTTCCATTGCCTCTCTGTTTTCCCACCAGACATGTCAGCAGGAACTCAAGGGCTTTGATTGCTGGGTATATTCCATTTTCATTATTATGAGAAAGTGATTATATGTGGGAGTGTTTAAGGTTGTTTAGTGTCACTGCTTCGTTTCTCCAGACAAAATGTGGAATCCTTGAGAGAAGGACGAAATGTTGGAGGGTGACCCTCAGCTTGCTGCCTCTAGGCAGATCTTTTCCCTGAGGTGCAAGAGGTCATTGCAGTATTTTGCTGCTGTTTGCCTCTGTTTTAGCATACTCTGTTATGATTTTCCTGTGTAGAGTAATGCCAGTGAAAGATAATGGTTCATTTTTCAGCGTTTCACCGTAGACAGAGTCTAGCCAAAACCAGCCTGATAATGAACAGAGGGAAAGTAGTTGGCCAAGGTGGTGGTAAACCAAATTTTTTGGCATCATTGCTTTCAAGAAGTTTGTGTGTTCACAGAGGTGGAGGGCGTGATCATGCTGCATCATAGTCCTGGCTGAGCATGGGCAGATAACCTCCACTTGCTGGCTCAGCCTCACTGGGGTGAAGCTGTTTATTCATCTGAGATGGGTTGGGCTACCTGTAGCCAACCTGCACTGTAGTCATATACAGTGACTTGCTCCTCACTTAAGTACCTATGGATCCTGGAAAGAAGATGCAGGGTAGGAATAGAACATCTGTGGAGATGCAGAGCAAGTCAGTGACCTCATCCACAGGGTAAGTGACCAAATGTACAGCACACTTAGAGATTTAGGAAAGTCCAACATTTTACTCCAGCTGCTGCCATTCTCCTGCAGTGGTCCTGTGAGAAATTCAGCTGTTTCCTCCCTCTTCCCATCCTTCCTCCCTTTTTGTTTTTGCTCATTCAGAGCAAAAGGCAGAGATCAGAATAAACAAGTCTTGACCTTAACAGTGCTAATAATAATAACAGAAATGATAGGTCAGGCCAGCTGACACCATACCTGATTTAAAGTAAGTGTGAAGTTTTTGTATATAGGAGTTGGATTGGGAGAGGTATCCTCCCTTGAGGATATGTCTTTTTAAAATACCTGGTGCTAGAAGGAATGTGGTGTGCTCTGAAGGCAACATGCTTTGGCTGCTCTGAAACATTTTTATGAGGCCTGGGATAAATCAGCTTTGGAAAGTATGAGTTAGCAGTAATCAGAAGAGAGAGGGAGTTTTATCCAGGATGTGGGAATCGCAGACTGCAGTCTTACTAATGCAGCAACAATGTGCCAAAGGAGATTTCTGTGGGTCGTACAGCAGTGGTGCTTTGCTTCCTCTGCAGAGGAAAGGCAGCATGTGACCCTGGCATCATCAGGGCTTTATGGAAGGGCTGGAGCTGCCCGTGCCTGGCAGCTCCCTCATTGAGGAGGAGGGCTCCTCTGGCTTTAGTTTAAGGCTGTGGGGCTGATGCACTGGACTCACTGGGTTCATTCCTGGAAGAGTCAATGGGGGCAGCAGTAAAGGTCCGACAGGAGTGAGGGGGAAGGAGGGACAGCAGGAGATAAGGAGTGGTGGCAGTTGTACAAATTCCAACTCTAAAATCAGCTGCATTCACACAAACCCCCAAATTGTTTTGTTCTTAGTATATTTTGCAAATATTCAAAATGTAAGGATGTTGTCTTGGCTCTGTTGGAATATTGAATGCCACAGATGAAAAGTTTGGGGTATACAAGGCACCTTGATTTATGTTTTTGAAGATGTGTGGGTGCTGCCCAACCAAGAAAAACCCACAGCCTCTTTGGGGCACTTTGTCTCTCTTGTGTCATGGAACACATGTTGGTTACACTGTTAGGAGGGCATGGTTGATGATGAGGGTGCTCTCTTCAGAGGGGAGAGACCTGTCTGGTGGGGTCTACATTAGTGTGCCAGGTTTTACTGAGAGAGCAAGAGCTGCCTTCCTAGAGTAGTCCAAGCCTTGATGCCAGGGACTGCAGTCTAGCCTGGGCACTGCCCATGCCATTCTCCCCCTGCCCGTGGAGGGGTCCAGCAGGGACTGCTGGTCCTTGGGCTTCCACTTCCTTGAGCTTCCTCCTTCTCCAAACTCCTCGCAGAAGCTTGCTCTCCAAAATGGCAGCTCCTAGTGCCTGAAGTTTGATGGTCTGGGTCATCTTGCCCTACAAAGCCCTGAAAGTAAATGGATTCAGAAATGTATGCACTTAGGAAATGTAAAAGAGCTCCAGCTGCAGCCCTGATACCCAGCTGAAGGCCCCCACGTGCATTTGTAGTCAGCCATGCTGAAATGCAGCCTGGACCTCAGAGAAACAGGGTGATCACATACCCAGGGAGCTATCAGGGAAAGCAGGCTGTGACAATAATGTTTGGAAAACACTCCGGGATGAAAGACATACTGCAGATTAGGTATCTAATCAATCTATGTTTCTACACTGAGTCCATCATCTCAGGCCTCATTTTTTTACAAGCTAAAAGATCAATGCATGCTTCAGGTAAATCCCCAGCCTCTTTGCTATAACCCTATGGACTTAATTCTATTTGCTTACTTGTTAGTGGCAAGCAAAGCCCCATTAATTCTATGTACATGATGCTGAACCAGATTCCTGGCGAGATAAACCCCTGTGGTTTCAGTGATGCGGGCCAGCTGAGGATTTGTTCTGCCATATAGCAAGTTTTTATGTGAAAGTATTATTTGGAAACATCCTTTGATATTTCCCCTGGTGCTGAGCATATTACATACCAGGAGTTATCTGAAGATTACAGTTGAAGTCAGGATTTTTGTGCAATGCTTACAGCTGTCGTATTTCTCGCACAGTATAAAATGCATCTGCATCATTTTAGGTTTGGAGCAAATGTAGGCTTTATTGGAAAACATTGTCCATGCTGGAGGGGAAGCCACTAGGGACAAGGAGATTTCTGCTCATGTAACGATTTTGACGTGTCAGAATTATAACACTGTCACTTTTGATGAGCGTGACTGGAAGTGGAACATGATAATTGTAAAAAAAAGGCCTGGAACCCAACAAAATACAGGCAGGGGTGACAGGCAGCCTTATGGAATACAGAGGGATGGGGACATGGACACACTCCCTGCCGGCATTTGGGATTTAAGAGGAAGAAATGTTGATAAGTTGGCTGTGGTTCCACCACTCAGGGCTGCCAGTGTCAGAATGAATGGCAAAACAAACATTTTGGCATGTGTATGTGTCTCCCTGGCCTGGAAAAAGCTCACAATGGTTTTACATTTAAGTGAAGTTAATACAATCTTTTGAACATACAAACTCTGGAGCACAAATAACATCTTCAGGTATAAGCACAGTTGCTTTTACTCAGTAGCCATCTCTCATGTAAAATGACTGAAGGATAAAGGTGACTGGTACTAGCCATGCAGCATCACCTTACTCCTTTCAAAGTCTTCTGGTTTTGGTTCCTTTGGCTTTCAAAGAACACGTTTTAAGATCTTTCTTGCTAAAGACCCATGAATTACTTAAGCAAGGTCACATGAATGTGGTTCTTTGCATGTTAAAGCGGTTGCACAATAGGCATCTTCAGACCCTAAGTACCTGAGTTTAAGCTCCTCTTGTCTGAATCTTAGACCACACAAGACCTAGGACATGCTGTAAAACTACCAATATTTACATATTTAATAGACAGTCAGTAGCCACAAAGAGTAAGTGGGATAGCTTAAACCAGTGAGACAAACATCAGGCTCAGTCAAAATAAAGAATTAATTTCTACAAGGCTCTGTTAGTGAAATATTCAAGGACAGGCACAGAACTAAATTATGTTCTTAGATCAAAGCTGATGCCCTCCTCTTCTGGAATTGCAAACTTTATTGCTAAAAGAAGTTTTGGAAGGTATTTATCACACTACCTTCTGCATGCCAGCACTATACATTGCTAACAAAGCATATATGAGATGGACTAAGCTTTGAAGGAGTTTTAAGTAAAGGAGGAATTTTAATTGAATATGGATTTTTCTTGTTTGATTCAGTGGCAATACATATTTGACCTGGCAGTTCGACATCTTTATCTGTGAGTTGAAGTAAAACCATAATCTGGAGATAAGGCAAAGACTACCTGAATGGTAAAAGTCAGGACAACAAAGCAGTGTGAATGACTTGGAAAGCATAGCCCTGTGAAGTGGTGCGGTTAAAATACCAGTTTGTATATCTTAGAACAACAAATACAGCCCTCATCTACAAGAAAGGAGGCTGTATTCTTAAAACCAAGAGGCTATACTCGTTATATTGGACCAGAAGTAAAGCAGGGGATTACAGCACAATACTCAATTTCTCTCTGCAGTAATGCTTACATGAACAAACATGTTACTGAGCTCTGAGTTTGTCTGTGGCAGGAACTGGTGAGAAGGATGCTGGAATACTGCAGTTTCAGCAAGTTCTGCTTGTGAGGTGTATACCCAGAGAGCACAGAAACAGCTATAAAACAGAACCAAAGGTTGGAGAGAAATCACTGAGATAGAGCTTCTTATGCGTGTTCACCCTCCATAAATGTCCTCCAGAGAGGCATCTTCATTGGTAGAGGAGGCTGAACACCAAAGAGCTTTACAGCCCAGTGAAGCAAAACATAGCCTGGATCTGTGGCTGGAAGATGAAGCTGGACAAATTAGGCCGAAAATAACACATGTAATAATATTTTTATTAGAGTGAGTCTAATCACTGGAATATACTCCTGGGGTAGGATGGATTCTCTGGCTCCTAAAGTCTTTACATCCAGACGGATGACTTTCTGGAGATAGTCTTTAGCAAAACACAATTTATTGGACTCGATGCAAAGGTAACTTGGTGAAATGTAATGACCTGTGATATATAGCAGGTCAGACTGGATAACAGAGGGGTCTCTCCTAGCTTGGAGCATTACAAATCTATGAACACTTAAACTTTAGGAAATTACGACAGCAAGCTGTAATATTTTTCTCTGCTGAGATTTCTCCAAAGCTCCTAAATAAATCATTACATATAAGACTTGCTAACCAGCATTGATTTTTTTTTTTTCTTTGAGTTGTGTTGGGGATATTTTAATCTTTTTTTTGGAAGAATGATTTATCAGATTTTCTTTTTCTTTTTTAAGTACAGTTAGGAGGCTCTAACACTAAACCTTTCCAAGAAAAGGGAGAATTCCTATGTTGTAGCTGAGGCCTTGCCAAGCTATGTAACTTCATGGTGTTTGGTTTTTTAAAATCTTTCCCATAGCAATTTGCACTTTCCGTGTGCCTTTAACGTCAACTCTACCTTGCTGTTGGCTGCCCAACCCCTATCACAAAATTTATACAAAATACAAGGTTTTGACAAAGCAGGCTGATACAAGAACCGTTTTCTCATAAGAGAGAGCTGTTAATCTATACACTTCTCACAACAGGACCTGGGCTCAGGAATTGTCCTTCACATGCTTTACTTCCTCATGTGAAGGGGGTAGTTTTGCATTTTCAGAATCTCAGAAGCAGCTCTTTACACAGCCTCTCCTTGGAAGATTCTGTGGGGAAGAAGGGAGGCTGAGTATAGCTTAAGAAGGAGGGTTTTGAGTCCCTTGTTGAGGAACCAAGTGCTTAACTTTAAACAGGTGCTGAAGTCCATCAATGCAAAATAAATAAATGATCTGTGGAAACATTACAGCACATACTTAAACATAGCCCTGTGCTTCCAGTTCTAATGAGTTACAGCTTCATTCTATGGAAGCACTTGAGGAGCTGTGCAATCCAAAGTGCAGAAGTCCCTTGACTTTAATGGAATGATTTGTGTATTCAAAGCCATCCACCTCCTAAGTGTAGAACTGGAATAAAGTGCTCTTATTAGCAAAAGGAGGCAAACTGGGAGAGTGGGGTGAGCACACACCACCTAATTTGTTAGTGTTTCTTAGTCACAGCAAAGAGATCTATAAGTCGTGGGGAGGTTGGAGGGATGTGAGGCCTTCAGGTGTGATTTTCTTTGGGGAAGGTTGGGGGCATTTTTAGAAGAGAGAAAAAAAGAAAACCAACTCAAATTTAAACACTTTCCAGCAGTTTGGGCATAAATAAAAGCCTAAATCTTAACCTGGTGGAAACTAAAATGAGTTTGCCTGAGAAATTCAATGATTTATCGGTAAGCAGGGAATGAGCTGCTTCCTAACTCCTTAGGCAATGGATTGATGGCTGTTTGGTTTGTTGCTAAAGAGGTAACTGTTGTTGATTCAATTCTTGTAATTCTTCCATTGTTTCTCCCCTCTCAAGCCTATACTTAATGCAATTATTTAAAAAGGAAAAAAAAAGGAAAAGAAAATTTAGCTCTGTTTTCTTTAGTTTCTTTTTTTTTTTTTTCCCAGAGATTATTAGTCCTAACAGTACCTTAACATAATCTCACAGCTGACTGAACACTACCCTCTGACCTTTCTTTCCTTGGGGACAAACTCAGGTTTAATTGACGTTTGTGTCTGTGAGCTCTGCAGAGGAGAGATTAGCGGTGGCTTAGCTAATTAGTATTTAAATGTTCACTAATGTTTCAATGAATTTGTCAATTACAATCTTATTAAAAATTGATGCAAAGTCTTCAATTTTTTTTTTAAAAAGCAGCAATGTCAGAGCTGATTCAATTTCTCCAGAGGATTAAAGAAGAAATCAAATCTGCTATTATGATCTTTTCAGTCATACTAGACCACAAGGAAAATATTTCGAATTGTGAATGGCCCATATGTTTCTCAATGTGTAAAAATGTTGAATTCTTGTTGCTGGGTTGAAAAATTTGAGGATGCACAAGCTGTCATTTGGACAATTTGGAAATATTCACACTGCAATTAGATGTGTTGATGTCCCACTCTCCCTACAAAGCCTTTGCAGTTTGAAATACCAGAAGAATTTTCCAGACAAAATTTAACACATGACATTAGAATAACTCTACTGGTAATACAGGGTATCAGTCTCTTTAGAGTTGCCCATGGTGTACATGATACACGTTTCACCCAGTGCACTGAGTGTGATCTGTAACTGTTTTTAGCCAAAGAGCTTCAATTTCGAATTAAATCCACACTTTACACAGTAAATGATGAAGGCAGCTTCTGGCTGTGGAAAATCTTTAACTGATCAAAATAGGGGCACCTTGTTATGAGCAGAAAGTTTTCTTCTGACTGTGTGAATGAGGGAAGATAACATAGCAACTTGCTTAGAACCAATCTCTTTCAACCTCTTTCGACTAATGTATTTCAGCACACAGAGCAAGTACGCAAATATATTAGATTTGGATCAAAGTTTAAAATTTGGTGCCCTAAAGAGAGTCTTTAAAGATATTTCAGAAGCCATCTATATAACCTAAATATACTTGACTTGGCTTTTTTTTTTTTTTTTTCCCAAAGATGCTAAGGTATTACAACAACCCAGCAAGTTTGGTATATTAGGAGTTTCAGCCACTTAGGGGTTACACACCTTCTGCAAATGAAGCTAGTTTATTTGGAAATGTAGCTGAATGTAACTGTGCATTTGGGTATTCAGGAAATATAAGGAAACATTTTCATGTGCACTAAATATTCAAGAATACTGGTGACGGGGAAGCCCAAGTTCATTGACTTTCCATGGCAGCTCTAATTTGAGCAGCAAGAATGTATGTTATTTTGGGGTGGGGTTTTTCTGCTCATGATTTAAAAAGGAATTAATCTATATTGGCGCAAAAATACTTTGTTTCCTGTCTAATGAGCAACTCAGAAAAGATGCTTTGGATTCAACTAATGAAGAGAGTGTTTTTAGGTTTACCTGAAAAAAAGTTACATTCCATTTTCAGATGCTTTATTTACACTTAAGAAAACAAGAGGTAGTCCAAAGTTTCAGAACAACACACATACTTTTAGTGTTCTTTATTCTAAAGCACTTAGAATCTAATACCAGTCTCCAAGTTGTTGTAATTTATCCACATGCCTTCCTTCTGGTATTTTTCCTTGATGAACTCTTTTTTCTGAGAACCTGTGTCTCTTTTGGAGAGAGGTGTAAATTCATAAGGGCCTGCATGATTTCCAGTTATCCCTACCACCTCCAAGTCTGATGCCATGGTACAGACACATGGATTCATTTGGGTCCTAAGGGTCAGTCGGTAGTTTTCCAATGAATCTCCTTGGAGCTCTCATTAGAATAGAGGTGTTGTCACTGAATACGTGTGGGGAAATTCTTTGACTATAGCAAAGGAAGAAGGAATAACATGAGCTCCTCTTCTCACATCTAAGCAATGCTGTTATCTCCCTCCATCTCTTCTCCCACTCACCACCTTTTGGGTGTCCTCTCCCTCACTCCTCTTTACCCCTGTCTCAGGCCTCCTTCAGGAAAGGCAGCATGCTCAGGTCCAGGAGATGCATCAGCAGGGGTGTCAGCAGCACATGGTGGGTGCAGACCTGGGCAGACCCAACCCTGCATTACTAAAACTCTCTGTGGTCCCTGACTGTAAAGATACTAGGCTCTGTCCTTCCTAAAACATCCCCCTGCAACCCAAGAGCCATTAGTTACAGTTATCAGGGAAAGAGTTTTGGTGCTGAGTTTGAAATATTGAACTGGAGACATGGGGTGAGCAAATTCACCTCTGCATCCTACAGGGCTGTCTGGCATCAAAAGGTCCCAGCCCTTCTGCTGGAAAATGGATGTCTGAGGCAGTTGCAGGGCACTGCCCTGCCTCCCTGAAGCCCTGATACCGTGGGTGTTAGAAAAAAGGCTTGATAGGGGGAAACATAAACAGATAAAGACATCTGGGGACTGTAGCCAACAACTGTGTTCTGGCACCATGAGCCAAACCGCAGCCTTGACACTGCAAGGAAGATATTTGCTGGAGTCACTGCTCACCAGGAGGAACCCAGAGGGGGCAAGAATCTCCCATCTCCACCAGCTGATGGAGGATGGGAGAAGGGGTGAGGGGCAGTGGCAGCACTTAGCAGCCCAGACAGGTTTTGGGAAGGGAGAAGACACCAACACCAGGTTGTGGCTCCAATCAGTCATCAAAGGGACGTGACCCATCCCCAAATTCACATCCCACTTCCTGATACTGTGAGTGCCAGGGAAGAGAGCCCAAATCACTGCTACCACATCCCCACAGTAACTGTGGGGTTAGTGGAATGTCACATTGCACCCAGAGCATGCTGCTGGCAGGGGAGAGATGGCAGGATGGAGCAGGGGATCCTGACCCCCTGCCACAAACCCATCTCAGCTTATCAAGGCACCATATGGTATGGCAAATATGCTGTCAGATGATGGGGAGAAGCTCTGTGTGGCCAAAATAGAAATAAATGGAAATAGGAGAGTTTCCTGTAGCAAACTGACATCCCTTGAGAACGGGTAAGAAAGAAGGAACCAGACTGATTTTGATTTGTTACTCCTTTTATAAATGCATTTGCTGACAGCAGCAGGGCATGTAATGTCTGTCTCGACAGAGACAGTATATCTATTGAGTGGCATATCTGTCTTGCTCATTGCTTTGTGAAATAATACATGCATATTATTGTAATTCCTTTTATCTTGACTTTTTTTTTAAATTGAGAGGCCAAAATGGTCTTGCTGAAAATACAGGTTACAGCTGTTTTTGTTAAAACTGTATGTTGAGGAAAATCAACAATGAAAGTAGTGTCCCAGTTTGGAAAAGCCAGATAGCTTTTATATTGTTTTGTCATCTTCATTCCCCAAAATATTTGTAGAATAGGGAGAGTCAGCCCACTTCCTGGTTTTTTGCATGATGTAATGCGTCGCCTCTAAAGGCAACTTTGTTGATAAGAGATGATTGGCCAGGCTTCATAACAGTCCTCTAAGAAACGGGTCACTTTATCCCAAGATTGGGCAGGAGAGGAATGACAGCTCCATGAGGCAGCTCATCTGCACTTCCAGAGGAAATGCATAAAGCCAAATTTTTAACTAAGAAATAAAACCAGTAATATCCATGAAGTCTAAATCTGAGATAATAAAATACTGGATTCCAAAAATAAAATACAGTAAGAATCTGTTGAATTAAGTGCCAAATTGTGTGTAGCATCGATTTGCTAATTTAACTTTCACGTTTTTAAATGCTCTGCCCAATCCTTTTTAGAGCTGAAAGTTCTGCTTTTTTGGGACTACCAGGACAAGATGTGGAAACATATTGCCCAGGTCAATCCGCTTCTGTCAGCTATCAGGTAACACATGCAATCAAAAAATAAGCATTGTCCTGGTCCATGGAATCATAGGGAAAAGGTGGAAAGACAAAATATTCCTCCCTGTGTTTCAGTGAAATACAATATATGTTTAATCAGCTTCTTTTAGATACAAAAGCAAGCATAATTCTTTTTGTGAAGGCAAAGGGAAAGGAGAAAGCAGGTAAGCTAGTGAAAGGATAACAGACAGATAGGCATCAGCATCCTCTTCATTTTTGAACAATTAAGAATTGTAAATTACATTGAAGCAAGCCTGAAGTCGCTTCTATTCACTGAAAACCCAACCTAAAGTACACTGAAGTTGTAAGCTCCCCTTCAGTGAGATTGGCTCTCAGTTGAAGCAGGCTTCCTACCTTAAATGAAAGTTATAAAATCATCCTGAAATAGAAACTTGACTGGGGAGATTTGGGTGCACTGATATGTGTGAGTGTCCCAGCAGTGGGCTCCCATGCATGGAAGGTGGGCAGCCCCGTCCCTGACACACAGCTGCCTGTGCACGTGTGCTCCAAGTGCAGGGTGCTGTGTGGAAACAGCCTCAGCCGACTGCAACCAGATGGTGAGGGGATGAAAGCTCATAAAGGATGCCAGCATTTTAGATAATTTCCACAGAGGGTTTCTGCTTGGCTGAAGGCACAAGGAAACTCTCTCACTCGGTGTTTTGCACAGCCAAGTGTTAAATCACTTTATATCAGAGCTGAACCTCAACCTCATTGCTGTTAATCTTCTTGATTGGTTAAGTCTTTGCTTTCTGTCAGAAAATCTGAAATCTGTGTGTCAACGATCAGCACATGAAGCCTTTCCGGCAGTGCCCCCCCTTCCACCCCTTTTTCCTCTGCTGCTCAAGGGAGAGAGCATCCTCTCTGTTTCTTGCACTCACTGTTTGCTGACGGTACAGCCAACCTGGGCTGCAGGTATATCCTTCTAATATTCACCCCCAGCCCAATGAGGCTTTTTACTCATGTACTCATTCATCTGTACAAAATAATAGTAGCTGGGAAAATCACAGACTTCCTTGCGTATTTCAATGTATCCGCTCTGAGGATCTGGTATCTTTGTTAAAGGAGAACAGTGCTATGAGGAGAAATCAATCTTCCATCACAAAAGGTCAAATGCAATTCCAGCTTCTACTTGTAAGTCACTGACAGTATTGACCATTTCATCAAAGGTAAAATCCCATTCTTTCATGAACAGGACCTGGTTTGGGCTCCTAGGTGAATGTCCACCCTTAGCATCAAGAGATATCCTCCCTAGACTGTGTAATCACTACTGCAACCACCCTAGGAGTCATAGTGTGGGTGAAAGTCTCCTCCCTGCCCACCATACACTGGCTAATGCTTCACTCATCCTCAAGGCAATTCATGCAGGGCACCCAGATCTCCTTCCAGAGAACATAACCATAGCAAACACCTGCCCATGTTGTGGGTCTTTCTTCCTAACAGCAGAGGAAGTGATATTCAATGAATTACAAAGATGTTTTCTTCTCATGTCAGAATTCATGCCTTCTTGTTCATCAAACCTCTTAGCCAGCCCCTTTGTAACTTAAGCATGATGTCTTACTGGCCCCTCAGTGACAGGGTATTATTTCAGTTTTCTAATTTAATCACAAAACGATTTATCAAATGAATTAAGAATAACAAAAAAAAAAAGGCAGGGTGATGCATGAACAGGCAAATGAATATGGACATTAGGAAGATTAATAGACATGTCTCAGCTACTCATATCAACAAAACTTTGGTGGTGTAAACAGATCATTAGCAAATAAAAGCAGGATGCTAAAAAGGTTAAGGAGGGCAGCCTCTCAGAAATCAAATGAGTGTTTGGAAGCAAGGTTTTCCAACCTGGCCAAACAGGCTGTGGAAAAGAAGCATCAACTCCCAGCACACAGCAAGAGTCTCTAGGACCATTCTTGCGATATGCAGATCACTGCGTGAGATTCACTGAATGCAAAAATTAATCTCTGTGCTCACTGCCTAATGATGATCCTAGTTTGAACCACAGTCACTTCACTGGGTGCCTCGGTGAATAAGGCTGCTGGAAAACTTGCTCACACCGTGTGCACACAGCATGTGCCACTGTGGACCCTTCCTTGCAGCTTGTCCCCTTGAATCTGACAACCACAGCAGAGATTTTGTAGACTAGCTTCAGCCAAATTTGGAAGGCATGCTTCTGGTTAAAGCTGGGCTATTTCATGCAGAGGATAATGTTTGCACTGAATGTCAACGTGCATTTTGGTTTGGTCAGGATAATGCCTAGCCAGTGACCTTATTCAGCCCCAATTAGCTGATAAATGCCAGCCAGTCGCATTCCTCATTGTTAGGAGCGAACAAGGCAATCATGGGAGAAAGGTAGCAATAATAGGAACAGCTAATTAGACTGTGAGTGGTGCACAAGGCAAAGAAAGGAGGAAGAGGGATGTGAGCGTTTTTAGATGGTCTGGCTGCCAGCTGAAGATGAAGTAAGGATCTGGAGTCCAGTTCATAAGCATAAGGCTCAGATCAAGGTTCAACTCCCTCTGCTTCTACAGCCTTTTTTCCCAAGCCCTTTGAGCACATTTATGTCTTGCAGCACAGCACCCTCACAGCTCTGCTCTGATAGGCAACATCCTCGTGACACAACAGACCGTGACACACAGGTGGCAGCTCTAGTCCCAGAAGGATGGGTGATTGCAGGGCCCTTCCTGCTCCATTCCTGAAGAAGGCAGTGGTCCTTGCCAGCAACAACCCAGTGTTCTCACACTAGTTACCTTTTCCCTGAGCAGTGGTGGAATCCAAAGACTACAGTGAAATATGGACCTCAGGTGTCTTAGGGAGATAATAGGAAAGTGGCCTGTTTTCTGGGAGCCCATTCTAGCACCTTTAAGAGATCACAGAATCATTTACATTGGAAAAAACTTAAGATCACCTAGTCTGACTGCTAATCTATCACTGCCAAGATCACCACTAAATCACTAAACGTCTCTATGTGCCAGAGTTCCCTTGGAGACTTTGTGCCCGTGGGATTTTAGTATCAGCAGCACTGATATTCATCAGATTGGAAAAAACCTTTTTTCTGAAATACACTTTTTGAGACACTTTTCTCTATTGAATACAGGATCTCTAGAAGAGCAAAGCATCATTTGTACAATGCAAGGGAATTCTTCATATACTGCCAAGATTTCCAGATGAGGGGAAATATTTTCCTTTAATCCTATTGCCACATTCAAGCCTTATACTTCCTGCACAGTTGCTCCAATTCCAGTTTGTTGTATGTCACTTGTGAGAAAAATGTATACTTATTCCAGCTTAATTGTGCCTACAAAAACACCCAATCACAGTAGAATAATCCTACTGAAACAATGAGATTACCAGTATTTCCTTACCTTCAGTTTTTTTTGTATGCCAGCAGAGAAGTCATTAATATGGCATTTTTAAAAAGTATTTGCTGTGGACTATAGCCTGCTTTCACTAATCCTCCTAAAAATCTGGCAATTTCTATCAAAGTTGCTAGAGCTGACCTGAATTGCATTTAGGCTGGATAATGAAATTTGACCCTCTGCATCTACAGGAAATGTGGTTTTCCATGTGCTGTTTCGGGGGAACCATGTTTCCTGACTTGAATGGTGAGTATTCCAGGGAAAAAATTTTTTCTTGAGCAGGTATAAATCAGTGCATCATGAGAGAGTGGGGATGCAGCCTAGAAAGCCCTGGTGGTTGGAATTGCAGGGAGGCAGGGAAGTTATGTAAGCCTGCAGAGGCTGTCATTGGAGGGGATCCCTGATTTTAGCAGAGAACTTGGGGCATTACCGTGAGACAGATACAATAAAGTGTAAGTCGTTAGGCAGAGAAGATAAAGCACCACTTAAGGGAACCACTGACAGATGGGAGTGTGGCTCTGCAGCTCCAAGCAGGGAGAGACTTGGGTGCTTGCTCCTTCTGCCGCTGAACCTCCTCACAATGCCTGGAGAATAAAAGCCTCATGGCATAATGGTGGTGGTGATGACAAGGGTAATAAGGCTCATGATAATAAGGACAAGCAGGGTTTCCATTTCCATTACCAGAGCAATCGATTGGAGCTTAAGGATTTTTTCTGCCTTTTTTTTTTTTTTCATCTAAAGCAAGTTCTGCAAGGGCCATGAGATAAAACGCTGAAAAAGGCCTTTAAAAAGGTCTTTGGAAACAGTGTGGAATTTTAAGATCTAATCTGTAATTTAAAGAATGAAAACAAATGTAATTGGTGTACAGTCTGTTTCCATTAGGAGCAGGATAGTACAGGGTCCTTTCCCCTAAACGTAAGCTGGGTTAAACATACAAGTGAACTCTTGGGGGTTTTGGGTGGGTTTTTTTTTTTTTGTTGTTGTTGTTTTTTTGTTTTTTTGGTTTTTTTTGTAGTTCCACTCTCTAGGGCATCTGCAGAGTAACAGATTCAGCTTTTTGCCCATTATACACACACACATATATTTTGCTCTCCAGCTTGGAGAGAAAAGCAGCTGGTTCAACAGAGGTAGTTTTAAAACTACGGTTATCTCAAAGCTGCCTACATGCTTGAGAGTGGTGGCATCTTGCTGCCCACAAGAGATACAGGCTGCAGCACTGGGTGGCCCCATGGCACAGAGGGATGGTGTGATGCCCCTGAATCCCCACCACACTCCTTTGCCAACACCTGCCACAACTGACCACTGCAAACAGATAAATCAGCCTGGGCTGGCCTCTGCTGCAGTCCATGCCAGCAAAGTGGGGTAGTGACTGTGAGGGGAAGAGGTGCTGCACGATGCCTGGGGCTATAGAAGCAAACAAGGGTTATCCTGGAGGGGCTGCTGGCAGGGAAGCTGGTGTAAGATGAGGGTGGGGGAATAACCTGGCTCCTGCTCAAGGTAAAACCACCTCTTTCCTCACCAGGAGCTTGGAGCCAAGGCTGAAACTGAAGTGCTAAAGAAATAATCCTTGCCCAGAGCAGTTGGCTTTTTTTCAGGATTGAAATCGTGAGTCAAAGATGTTTTTATGTCAAGACTTGCTTGAAATCTCTCACTGTGGTCCATTTATTTTAATCTGTGGCTGGTGTGGATGCAGTTCAGATGGGTAATGATATTTGGGAGCTTGAGGATGAACTTCACTTCCAAACCAAAATGTCTTCTCTGTGCTCTGCTGCCTATTGCTCATGGCTGTGAGATGCCTCAGATGATGCTTGCATACATTGTGATGTTCTGAGTATCACACAAAAAGTAGTTGTAAGCTGTATCTTGTGGGAATTTATGAATGATGCAGCTTGCTATATTTTCTCAAAAACATGATATACATAGCCATCAGTCAGGTGTCCATGCAGACAGCATTCTATCTGGAGGAGAAAATTAGCAACTATTATGTATTTTAACTCCCTCACACCATTAAATGACCAGATTGTATCTGGAATAGTAAACCTCAAGCAGATGAAACAAAGGAGAAGGAGCAATTTATTTGCTAAGTAAGTATCACACTAAAATATCTATCTTAAGTTCTGTAGTTCAAGCAGGACTGAGCAGAGGTAGCAAATATTTGGTAGCATGGGACTTTTCCAAGGCACTGAGAACAGAGAGTGCTTAGCACATGAGAGAGACCAAGAGCAAAGAAGGGTACAGTACCAATCTTGCACAGGCAAATAGAAATTTTGTCCCTAAAAAAAATAGTCTCACAATAAATTGAAACCTTTGCTTCCATTAAAATTCAGTAGTATAGTCATACCTCCATCAGTTGGATGCCCCTAGAAATCTCAAGATGCAATGTTTTATTGAAACCACTCATGCACATCAACAATATGTATTTTGCAGTGGTCATTACGCCCCTACTTTTGCAACATGTTATTTTTTCCCCCTCTCTGAAACCGTGACTTAATGCAAAGTAATGGCATGTCAAAGGCAAAGTTACAGCCCCCGTCTTGAATGCAATGCTGAGACTCCTGTCATGCGTGGAATGTAATTACCATTAAGGCTGAAAAATGAGGGAGATGAACAGTAGTGGCAGTTTTTCTCAAGTTTACATAAACACTGGCTGCAAGAAGAGGGTAGGAACATTAAAATCAAAGAGCTTCTGTCACATCAGCGCTTTAAATCTCTAAGCGGCTCCTTGAAAATCATCTGGCCTCGGTGAACACAAACAGCCGATAAAAGCTTCAGTTAAGGTCTGCTCTTATCTGCTAATTTCAGGGCAGTCTTGCCCTTTACCCACTGTCCCTAGGAAACTAGCGATTTTGGCACTTTCTCTTGGCTTGCTAAACTCTCTGCCGTGGTAATAATATTAACTAGCTGGAAAAGAAGTAAAAATGGGGTTGAAGGTGTTTGAAGAGGAAATCCCTGTGTCATTCACTAAGCAGCCGTGGGGAAACACTCTATGTGCTTTGGCCATGCATCCTTACGGTTAAATACTGGGTGATGGAGAGTACCACTCCTCTCATTCCTGGGGCTGGGTGTTATCTCCTGGGCACAGGGCAAGCCCTAAGCCTGACCCAAAATCTCTCAGAAATGTGGCAGCATCTCCCTCCCACCCGTTCCCACCGAATCTGCAAGGTTTGTCTCCTACTGGCAGTGCCAGGAAGCAGGAATGCCTTGAGAAGAAAGAAGAGGAAAAGGGGTTTTAAGCGGTTTCTCCCTGCTCCCCAGTTGTGGGGGTAGTTCTTTCCCTGACTTGTGCTGAGTTAACAGCCAAAACACAAGCCCACAGGTTTCAGGTTTCATGAGGGACCTGAAGCTCTCATCAAGTTTGCCAGAGGATGTTTCAAAGGTAACTTGTCTGCACAAAACTGGGCAGATTTATTGTCTCTGTGGTTTTATTGAACGTTTTTGGCTTCTGTTTTCTCTTTTTGGTTTTTTTCATGTGAAAACCGATGGCTTAAGGCAGGATTTGTTTTGTGGCTTTGATGGATTGGAGTCTCCTCATCCTGCCGCTCTTAATGGAGCAGAGCTGTAAAGCACTTCAGGTTCAAAAAATTTGGCGCTGGTAGGAAACACAGGTTGCTCGTGTCTCTGCTCCCTGGGTTTTCTGTGTTGTCCTCCCTCTATTTTCTCTGAGACTGGATCTGGGCATTGTGCTGGAACCACTGTCTGGAAGCCACCCAAGCAAATGATCTGTGCCTCAGCATGGCCCTTTTGCTCCCCAACTTCCCTTTGACTTCTCCCCATACCCAGCAAGGATGGGAGCGGTGCCATGGCTGTGTCCATGGCCCTGTCAGTGTCTCATCATGCTGCAATGGAGAGGAAGAGAGAAGGAACAGGCAGGAAAAAAACAGAAAAAGGGACTCTCTGCTGGCAGTCTGTGTACCAAAGCTCAATAGTGTCTTCATGAAAGAAGGCAAGATGCTGGTCTTCTCCCTGGTAGTCTTTTCCTGCTGCCATTGCAGTCTCTGGCTCTGGTACTTCTGAGCTCCTATGAAAATCTTCCTCTTGAGTCCAAAAAGAGTCTTCTCATCTTCCAAACTGCAGACTGTGTGGAAATTGTTAACAGCTGCAAGTGGTTTACCTAACAGCAACAGAGAAATGACAAGAAAAGCAAAGAATAGGAAAGTCTAAGGCAATCCCGCTTGTAGGTTTTGAGAATGGTACTGATTTGCCACAAAATAATCATGTGTTTTCAATAAATATCTTATTTTTCATTAAAACATTGCTTTTTGTGGCAAGAATTTTTCTTGGCAAAACCTTCTCCTCATCAGCGTCTTGCTCAGCATTTGTTTCTGAGCTCATACAAATTTGTAAGCTCCAAATATCCTGAGAAAAAAGAGGGTTTAAGCCCTCGAATTTTCCAGGTTGAAGGTTCTAGGTGAAGCCAAACTTAAGGTCTTATACTGCAACTGAGTCTTGAAATCACAGAATCATAAAATTAATGAGGTTGGAAAAAACCTTTAAGATCATCAAGTCCAGGTGTGAACACAGCATTCCCCACCATGTTCACCATTAAACAAATATTTCCATGCTCTTTGCAGAATTTGGATCTCCAGATGGGCTGGAGACTCATGCTTGCAGAAATCAGCTCCACAAAGCACATGTTGAGTGCTGTGGCTCATTCCTTATCATAAAAATACTTCTAAGCCCATAATTGCAGAATCTTTTGGGATCTGTCCCACGGTACTCAATAAGCAGAGCCACAAACAGAGCATGTCCAGGGATGGGCATCGGGCTGAGATAAGAGGAGTCCAGGTCAGTGAAGGAGCCCACGGTGGTAAAGCTGGTCCACAGCCAAGCCAGGACATCTAGTCCAGGGCTCAGGGGTAGTGATATATGAGATTGAGCACTGGAGACATAGCTCAGGCTGAGATCAGGGTGGAAGCCTGAGCTTCAGTGTAGATCAGGAGGGAAGTGGAGACCTGCAGAGATTTCTCATGGCCAGACAGCTAGGATGAAGCAATCCACCCAGGGATTATTCACAGATACGCTCACCCTTCAAAGTTGTGGACAGGTGTTTGCAGTCCTAAACCCTGGAGAGTACTCTCAGTACTATAGATCACTCAGGTATTAATGTTCCTCAGCCATAGGAACCAATATCAACAACTTCAATGTTCATTGCTGGTGCTCAGGCAGCAGGACTTCATCTAACCTTAACCCCAGTCAGGTGGGGGGAAATGCCATCCATTAAATATTGTCTTAATGACATAGTTGGTATAAATGTATAAATCTAAACACCACAGCACTCAAGTAGAGTTGGAAACACCCCAAGGGACAAGTATTCTTCTGTACAAGTGAGAGAAAAATTGGATACTTCAGAAATGGTGAGAATGTTCTTGAGAGTACAATCCTTTTTGCAGTGTCACACGACTACGACGGACTGTTATCAAACCACTATGGTGATAAAAGCCCAAAATTGAAAAAATCAAATGGAAAAATTAAAAGAGGGAGGAGGGTGTTAGTAAAGTCTATTGTGTAATGTGCCAGGAATCAGTTTTTAATCAGGTTCTATATGTGGCCACAGTAAAGAAATATGACAATATTCCTCTGCTTATATTTCACATTCTTGCTGGTGGTCTTATTTATTCATGCTGTGTTTTTCTGAATAAAAGCACTGGAGGTGGGCAAGAAGAGGTGGGAAAAGCAGAGAGAAAAAAGCAGGGACCATGCTGGAAAAAGAAAAACTCCTCGGAGTATTCATCTTTTACATAGTACATTCTGCATTTCATTCCATGTGTGAAAACAAAATGCAGTTCTCCTGTTCCAGTACTAATGGACCAAAAGGGTTTGATTCCTTTAAATATAATGGAGTAGGATCATTTGGGTTTTGGGTTTTTTTTCTATATCACTGAATTTTCCACTTTGCTTGTACCAGATTAGTTTATGCCTCTATTTAATTGTAGACAATTTGTCTGTTCAGTTTTGTTCATTTTATAAATCTTTGACCCTTGATCTGTTTTGATACATGTAAAGGGATGTGGTTTAGCAGCTAGAGAAGGTTTTAGTTTAATTAACAGCTATATAAAAAGTTCTGAACTTTCCTAGCACTAGAGTGGCAGGTCTTGGACCACTGCCTCCTGGTTTGTCCCGCCAGCCAGAGTGCAACACGTACAGCGGGATGCATTTCACCAGCTAGCTAAGCAGAAAGGGATAAGCTCCGATCGAAGAGGAAATCATCACTCTGGGAATGACTTTTATGATCTTAAGGATAGGAGGTGAGACAATTTGCATGTAGTGTTTCTGCAGTTAGGGTCTGCAGCTTTGATCAGACACGGAGAATGTGTCCCAAAAGAAATTTTACACTTACATGTGTTTCTCTGGGTGAATTCTGTGCTGCCATGTTAGGCTTCTTCTGGGTAGCTTCTTGCAAAGGTTTGAGTGATGGAGCTTTATTGGTATGTATATTCAAAGGAGGCAATTTAGGAATTACTTCAACATGACTAAAAGGAAAATCTCCTTATGAAATTCTAGAGATGGTTGCATGTTCATTATTTCAATAAGCAGAGGTGGTACCGTGTGGCTTGTCTGAACAAATTAACCTAAAAACTTGTAATTTTTTCCATTTATATTTGCTGGTCTGCTAAAGGATAATGTCTCTTCCTGTGAAGATTGTCAAATTAGTGCAGTTCAGACACTGAATATCAAACTTTGGCAAAGGACTTTGTGTGGACTGAGAAAGAGAAACTTTTGGAAATAAAAGCAACAGCACAAAAGGTTGTTAGACTTTTTAAACAGATATTTTGAGGAACATTTTAAATTACCATCAAAACTAAACTGGGGTTTGTTTCCATATTTGCTTCATATTTATTTATTTATTAATCTGTATGACCTTTTAAAGAAAGGACATAGAAGCATAGAGTGGTCTATAATACCACCTATAGATAAAACCACAGAACAGCCCTTTTGCTACTCTGTGACCCTGCTTCAGCCCAGACTATTGTCCAGGATGTGAAATGCCATGTCATGTGCATGAGATCATAATCTGTGGCATGGGGCACCCAGATGCAGCGGGTTTTTTTTTTCACATACCATTTTTATAACTATTGTTTTTCATTCGGGTATAACATTGCACTTATAACATACTTCATTGCTCACAAACAGCCCGAAGTTATTAATAAAAGGTCCAAGTATACATTATTTATGATTTGATCTAAGAGTGAGTGAAATATAAATTATACAGAAAATTAGAGAAGATTCCCTCTCTCCTTAAAAGCAGTTTGCACAAATGCCTATATCTCCTCAGTTTTTTTCTGGAGGTCACCCCCAGCTCAACATTTGGAGACATGATATAAATGCAGCTCTTTTAGAAGGAAGAAATAAGGTCAGATTTTTTTTTTTTGTTCCAGGGACGGGTGTCCTCAATTAACACTGACAGCTATTTAATTTCATTTAAAGTAGGTTGGTTTAAAACATGATTCTTATCTTGCCACCGTAGGATGGACTAAGTCTCTCTTTTAGAGCCACCCAGCA
This sequence comes from Phainopepla nitens, assembly GCA_013400175.1. Taxonomy (NCBI): domain Eukaryota; kingdom Metazoa; phylum Chordata; class Aves; order Passeriformes; family Bombycillidae; genus Phainopepla; species Phainopepla nitens. The sequence continues at coordinate 185,616 of VXBQ01017037.1, forward strand.
GTGGGGATTAAGGGAACTCAGTTACATTTCTTTCTACAGAAACCTGAGCTCCATTAGCAAAATATAGATTTGAGCAGATACGGACCCAGCATCTGGCCCCTTAGAAATAAGATAAAACTATGAGGAGGAAATTAGAGAAGATCCAAAACCCATTTAAATCAATAGGGAGGTTCCATAACCTTCAGCAGATTTTGGAACCCACTCTCAGAGAAGAGAAGTACTTGTTTACCATAAAGAAAGAAACCATTATCAGTTCATTTAGGCCTTGATTTTGTTTGTCTCTAAAATCTCTTATTTCTTTCTCTAATAGTAACTGGCTCTCTCAGAGAAAAAGGTCAGCAACCTATGCCGTGGTAGAGAGGAGTATATATTGTGCCTTACTAAGAGAGTTGTTCCTAATTTTCTAATATATTGATCCCACCTCAAATACTGCTCAAATTGTAATTAAGTGATGCGCTGGTCTAGAGGGGGTGGAGTAATAAAACTAACTACTGTAATGTTTGGAAAATGTTTTTTTAAAGTAATAGATACTGATGTGCAGTGCTTTGGTCAGTTTGGTTTTGTGGGCTTCTCATTCCTCATGCTGGTTTTTTTTCTTTCAAAAATCACTGATCCTATTGGTAGAGACCTTTTGTTAAAACACAAAAAAACCCCCCAAACAAACAAAAAAAAAAAAAACAAGGAAGCATAGGGAGGCAAGAATAAGAAATATCTCTTATTCAGCTCTAGACAGGCCTTCAAAAAGATTGAATTTACTGAAGTGAGAGGAACTGAAGCTGAACTCATTGCTAAGAAGGTGTAATGTATCATTTTGGTTACATAAGCTCATTGTTTGAGGTGATTACAAAATAGCTTCTTATCTCTGGGATTGTTTAACTCCTGAAACACAAGGCTTGAGGGCACAGCTACTAAATTAATATTGTCTGAGCCATGGTCAGCCAGAAGAAATACCCAGGTCCCAGGATAGTTATTGCATGTGATGGCTTCACAATAGCCTCCTAAGACACCAGGGAAACTGTGAGGAGCACTGTCTCCATTTCTACCAAGATGTAGGGACTACTGATTAGGGTTCCAGCAGGTAAAATTGCCACCACTGGGTGGTCTTAATTCAGATCAGAGCTTGCTGATTGAGTAGTCCAGTCCTAGGAGTCAGCGAGGCTGTTTTCTCTATCACCAATGAAGATACAGAAGAAGAGTTGCAGTACTGCTCTAGATAAGTGAACATGGCAAAGTTCTCTGTCAGTGCCCACAAGTAGCAGCTACATGGCACCTAAAATCAGTACCTAGCATCCCTCTACCAGGTGTGGAGCTACAGCACCTGCATACAAAGACATGCTTCCCTGCATGGGAGAGCATATCTGGGGTAAGGAACTTGTTAAGGGCTCTCAGGTGCTTATGGTTTCATTCTAGGTACCCTTGGGCAGGTGTTGGCCTTGCTACAACCAACTGGGAAGAGTAGAGAAGTTGTGATAGGCCTATTTCCTCGTTAGCAAGTGAGTGGACTGATTTGCTCCTGTCCTTCTGGAGGTCCTAGGGCTGAAAAATATCTGTATTGTTTGTGGGGTTAATAGTGCCAAAGATGGAAGAACTACGGAATGCTACCACTTGCTTGCTGGAACTTGCAGTGGTGAGTAGAGAGGAGATTCCTGTAGCACCAAAAATTCCATAAAATATTTAACTTTTATGTGAGCAGTCATCTACAATCATGTCTCCTGTATCTAGCTGAGAGCTGTACCCACAGAACATCTCCAAGGACAGCTGTACACAGGTAAGCCTTCCTTGCTATGCCATTTTTTTAACATAGTTAGTGCTATGTTGGTCCTCCCTTACTGAAATTGTCCTTTTTTGACCTGAGGTTCTTGCACGCAGTGATTTTACAACTTCTACAGCTGTGGTTAACAGGCTGTCTGGTGCTCCTGAGAAATGTCTTTTAAAACTCAAGTTGATGCTGCATGTTTTAATATAGTTCTGTTCAACTAACGGGAGACTGAGTTTGGCATGGAGGTTTAGGGAAAAAATTGTCATTAACTGGAAAAATATTCAATTAGAATTTTTATTGTATTACAGTGATAAAATTATGCACTATGTGTGGTGTCTCTGCTTCTAGTCAGGGTGTTGGTCTCCTCCAACCTTCTCATCTCCCATATTCCTTCTTTGCACATTTTTTAGGATATGTTTTTGGGAGAAAGAAATACTTCTGAGGATAGTCTTAAAAATAGGTTACTCTTGGGGTTTGATCTGATTTTCTTAGTTCCTAAATCTTAGTATAAAATTTTAAAACACAAAACTACTATTGGGATTAAATTACTTTTAGACTAGAATATTGAAAGAGGCAGTAACAAGCACAGACTCTAGAGTACTGAATTGATATACCATAGAATTACACTATGTCCCTAGTTTTAAAGATGTTTTTTTTCTTCTTTTAGACTTGTTTTTCAAATATTTACTAATTATTAATATAGGCAGGAGAACATTACCAACAGTCTTTCATGTTGAAAACAGTATCATATTGAAACAGATATGTGGAATAAAGAAATGGAAAAAATATGTTGGTGAACAAGGGGTATTATAGAGTTTTACTTTAATTTTTCATTTCCATAAGTGCTGCTACGGTGAACCAGACCAAAAGATCCATACAAGCCAATACTCTGTTAGTAGTTTTCCTACAAGCTGGCTGAACAAAAAGAGAGGGATCCATTTCCTGGCATATTTTGCCAGCTTAAAAACATTAGTGATATAAGGAACACTATTTCTTGAATACACACAGGGGGATGGATTTATATTCCACAGGTTTGCCTAATTCTTCTCCGAATCTTTTTATGCACCTGACCTTCCCAGCCTTCTGTGACAATAAGTCCCAGAATTGAACTATCTGAATGAAAAAGTACTTCCTTTCCTTTAGGATTGCTGCAGGGTAATTTCATCAGCTGCACCTTCAAGTGCTTTGTCAGAGGTAAATACCATCACCTCACTAGTTTTTGGTGTGACATCCACTATTTTTAGGCAGAGTTACTCTTGAATATTATTTAAAATTACTACTTTACTAAAGAAAACATTTCTTGATGCCTCTCTGATGGGTTATTTTGTAGGACCTAGTTTTACCCATCTTTGTATGTGCTGAAAGTCAAATTGTAGCTACACCCTTCTTCATTACATTCTGTCTGGATTGTCCTCAATAACATTGCTGTTATTTCAGTCCTTTTTCAGTTATGTTGTACTCTTCTTCCTAATGCATGCTCTGAAATTTATCTTTGTATTAATGTTTCACACTTGTGAAAAATTGTGTCAGGGAGATGGTGTCATTTACCTTAGCACATTACTTTATAACTGTGAGAGGTCTGTTTCAATAAGGCTGGAGGTTAAACTGTTGTAGATCATAGGAGCAAATAAACCATCTCCTAGAACTTCATTTTTGGGTGAGAAGAGGGGAGGAAGAACTAATGAAATTTAGTATTTGCACTTACAAAGTGCTAAAGCTACTTCAAAGTAAATTATTCTACTTGTCCCTTACTTGGGCCCCAGCATGAATAACATTGAATGAAAACCTATTTTTTTGTGAGGCAGTGGCACATTCAGGGAGTATGTGGTGAGTTGTAGCTGAAATGAAGTTTTTTCAGTAGCTCATTTGGACCAATCGTCATGTGGTACAGAGACTTGAATAACCCCATGGGGTTGGACTTTAAGGTGAACAGTGACCCAAGCTGTGCCTGTCTGAGTTCCCTTTGCTAGTCCTGCCCTAGGGCTCCCTGCAGCTGCTCCAGCACCACCTCCAAAGCTGGGCATGACCCAAGCTAACCCACAGCTGTTAGTTAGCACAAATCATGCTACACCCCTCTGTCAGCTCTTTCCAGCATGTGAGCCCCAGGGTGTACCTGGGATGTGAGGCATGGCTTAGTAGTGGACCTGGCAGTGCTAGGCTAATGGTTGGACTTGAGCTCCTCAGAGGTCTTTTCTAACCTAAATTGCTCTTGGATCCCATGGAATAAGTGGTTTTGTACTTCAATGAGCTACTTCAAATTTCTTACATGGAGGTGTTCAGGAGGTCTTAAGGGCCTTAAGCATATCATATCAGTAGATGGGTGACTGGCTTTTCCAATGCCACAGTGGTTTGCGTTACTGAAAGATGGGGACCAAAAGAAACAAAGAGAAAACTAAATAATACCCCTAAAGTACTCCAAAAATAAATTATTCTATTTGGTACTCAGCACTATGTTCAAGATGAATTCATTGTTCCTTGACATGAAATGGTAAAATTTTTATTAGACCCTTTCATTTAAAAAAAATGTTAACCTGTAGAAAAACTTTACAAAGATTCATATGCAGAGTCTGTTCACTGCTTTTACACCATTTTGAAAGGATTTAAACATAAGAAACTAATCACAACCCAGATTTCAGTTTGCAGTTATCAGGAGTGAGGGGTGTTTGTTGTGAACATCATGACTTTGGTTTTCTTGGAGTATTTGTTAAGGGGGTGATATTTGTTCCAGGCTCTTTCACAAACTGCTGTTTGGCTACAACTGGAACAAATGCATCATCTCAGTTAGACTGGTAACTAATGACTTGTTAGAATTTCTTGCCTATTTGAAATAAGCTTTTTTACAAGACAGAGCACAACATGAAAGATATCCAAAACTGCTTAGAAAATTCTGACAGAATTTTCTATGGCCAAGAGAGGTTGGAAAGGCTAGGACACTTTCAGCTTGTTGGAAAGGGAACATCCTGATAGTCCAGTGCAAGCAAAAAATTAGATGGAGTTCTGTGTGTCCTGGATTCCTAATGAGTCTACTTATCTCTAGCTAAAGATAATCCCATCTTCTTCTGATGTAGCATGAGAGGCTGGGTGATGGGAACATAATCTTCTACTTCTCAATCCTCCTGTCCTAGAGTTCAAGTACCCCAGTGCTTCCAAGTTCTTTGACACTTTTCCAGCATGTCGCTCCCATTCTTCAAGCTTCTTCCCCATCCTCGAACTGTTCTCACACAGAGTTTTCTGTTCCTTCCCCAACTGACTGACATTTCACCACCACCTACCCCAAAGTCCCCCTTTCCTCACCTTATGCATTTCATATTGTGGCAGCCTTTGAATAAAACTGTTGGTACCACAGTGTTTGGTGAACTCTCCTAGGCTCTCCCTCTGTCTCTCACAGCAATTACAGCTGATGAACTAGGTTTTCAAATATTCACTCCCAGCTGTCTACAATGGGAGCTGTTAAATGTTGAAATATTCCCATAAACCTAGTCCAAATAGGACCCTATTGTAATGAACAAAGGAAAATGGTGTGAATTTCCTCCTAAGAGACAAGAGATTGTGAGTTTGGGTGTGCATACTCATGAACATCTGGTAAAATGCTATTTGGTGATGAAAGCTTCCTTCATATGCTCAAGTCCTGACAATGTCACATGCTGTTTAGTCTAAACTTCTATTTCAGCAAGTGCTACACTTTTGCTTTCAGTGACCTTGTACATCAGTCAGAGGGCATGCCACACACACTTAGTTCCACTCTGAATGAGGAGGCTGTGGTTGAAAATTGCAGGTTGGAAACTCTACCACCCCAATACTTGGTCCCCATTGTTGCAGCTAAGCTTGTTATTGTGGAATAATTGTTGTTATGTCGACAAAGCACTGGGCTGGTGACCTCTGCAATATCGAGAGTGCTATTTTCATGAGACTCATTTCAATAGACGTTTACAAGTGACCTTGAACTGCAGCAAAGATACCCTGCTGTTCTTTTGTGGTTTAGATGGGCTACATCACACAGGCATGATGCTGAAATAGATTCCTTCCACAACAATCTCTAGGAAACCTTGACTGTTGGCTGTATTCTGATGTAGCCCTAATGATGGGAACTAAACTGTTATCAGAACTGTGTTAGCATTTTGCTTTATGAAAATTTTTCTATATGTGAAAGAGAAGTGGGGGGGTGAATACTGTACCATCTGTACTCTGGTGTTTTTATTATAACTGTTATCTGGAACTCTGGTACTTGGAGAGTTTTCATTACAGATGTAGGAACTCTAGGACAGGAAGACAGCATCTCTATCTTTTTGCATTTGTGTTTCTGATGACTTAATGCAACAAGAGACTTTAGAACTGTGGCTATGCCCAAATTATATGTATTACTCAGTCCATGCTGATGGAACATTTTCCAAACATGCAGGAACAGGATGCAAGTAACCAGTTCTTTCAGAGATGGGAAGGAGGTTACCACTGGCTCCTCTGACTGCATCAGAAACCTAAGAGAAGCCATTATTTTTTTATTTGAAAGGAAAAGCTGAAGGGCCAAAAACATAACACCTGATCCAAGGCTTTGTAATGGCTGCCTATGACAGGATTTGGAATAAAGACTTTGACCTGAATGCAAAATTAATTTAGGACAGTGCCTTCTAGCATTCTTCAGGTCCCTTCTTATCTTAGAAAGCAATTAATGAGGACACATAGGGACAGATGTCATGGCTGAACAGAGGAGCCCATTGCTTGGGTTTTCAAAGACTCTGTGCTCAGAGGGAATAGGTACCCCAGTTATGACACTTTGTGACTCCTCTTTTGCATGCCTTCTTTTTATGAAGAGTTTTCTGACATGTATTGCTAATATACCTATTGATAAAGTTATGCAGGAAAGTTTCCTGCAAGTCTGTGCTGATGTGAATGTGGAGAAAGGTGTTGAGGAGATAGTCTTCCCCTATATAGACAAAGTCTAGACCACAGAAGGTTGAAAAACCATCATTTAAATGAAAATAGGGCCTACTGCAGACCCACTCAGTGACAGGGAAGGTGTTTTGCTGCTGGAGTGTTAAAATAGAGAACCTGTACTTTCAAAGTATGAAACCAAAGATGTTTTGTTACTTCTTGTGTCATGAGTGAAAGATGCCTGAACTGATTATTGACCTGCTCTATTCCTTTTATTCTGGGGCAGACAATCATCCACAGTGGAGCTGGAGAAAGACTGTATAGTCAGTTATATGGCAGCTCTAAATATATATGCTTGTAGCAAGTCTGAAAAAAGTCTGCTTTTACCTTGAACCCCCAGAAATTGAAAGACTGAGATGACATTTTTCTCTTGAGGTATTAAAAGAAAGCAGTACTTAGATAGTCTTATCCATACAGGTAGGCTATTAAAACAGCAGTGCAAAATTCTTTCCAACTGATCTAAAGAAGTATTAAGAAAGGGAGTGCCAGCAGTGGTGATGTGTGTGTGTATTTATTGATTTTTGTTTTATTTTTTTTAATATACATTAGCTCCTACCTATGTCAGAGATTTAAGATTGGGTTGGATCTATGACAGTGCTTTGCTTCTCTGGACTCTCCTTTTGCTGGCTTCTTCCACCTGTTTGTGGAGTGCTGTCGCCCACTTGCTTGGACAGCCTCGCTGAAAAGGGAATCACATCCTAAGCAGAAATTTTTTAAAATGTCAGATCTTAAAAGAAAATTTGAAAATCACATTACAAGTGCTATGTAAAGCCCTTGTAATTTAGTAGTGACTTTTAAGAGAAAGCTGATGTTTTGCATTCTGTATACTGATTAATACCTGTTCTTAACCTATCTCAAAGATATTTCAAAGGCTGGAATTTCATAGATCTTCAATAATTTCATAGTTCTTGTCCAGCCAGTTGAATTTCTGAAGAATTAACTTATTTGGAGGTTGAAATATTCTATCTGTATCCCTCCCACTAGCTTATGCTTCCATGCACTAAGGTGGACAGGAACATATCTGCACTGTCTCTAAAAATGGGCTTTCTGGTTGTCCAAATTCTACTGAGCAGAAGATTAAGAACAGGAGGATATATAGTATGTGCATATGTACCTGTGTAGAACACATTTAGCTGAAGGATGTTGGATGAAAGGAGCAGAGCAATTGATAATCACTACTTTATCCAATAGAGTTCAAGCAGATATTTCTGGTAGAGATAATTGCTTGGGGTTTCTTTTCCACTTGCTGTTAAGGTCTCAGAATCAGTTCTTGTTCACTCTTTACCTCCAGGATATGTTGAAGTGCTCCTGAGAACCATCATGTCTGAAGTCAGACCAAGAGATTCCTCACTTGGCTGAAAACTTCTGTTTCCCTTGGATTTCTATGTTCAGTGGGGCAGAAAGTCTGGTAAAGTTTTACAATGCCCTCTTTTTCAAGGCAGGCTTTGATGGGGCTCATAGACATACAGTGATTTCCAAGCAGCCTTCCCTCAAAATCAGAAAGCTGTGCCTTTCCACTCTTGAGCCATTTTACTAAAATTAAAAGCATAAAAAAGAATAGGGGAAAAACCAAACCAACAAAATTGAAATCTTTCTTCCCTCTTTTGCGGAATTGTCATGCCTCGATTGTAAATTAGAATTTTAGACTTTAATGGGGAACGGAGCATTTGGCTGCCTCATTTGATCCTAAATCAGAAATAGCATAATAGAGCAGTTATTTTGCGAATAAAAGAACAGGAACTACTGCCCAGAAAGCTGCCAGTTTTCTCCTGTCTTTGCAGCCAAGCCCGTGGGCCCCTTTCATCTCAGCCCCTGCCATAACTGTAACACCTGCTCTGGAGTTACACGGCGAGCTGAGCCGATAAAGGTGGTGGTTTGCAGACCTGAGCACACTGGAGCGCCTGAGCTTTTTGGAAGGCCCTGCTTTCCCTGGCCCAAATCCAATACACCACTTAGACATCTGCTTAACTTTAAGCATGTGAGTATCCCCTTTGAAGTCCTATGTATATTGTTTTGCTGGACTGAGGTCAATGAGCTCAGTACCTTGCAGGATTGAGCTCCTGAATGTCAGATTTGATTAAATGCTCCCCTTTTCTTCCCCCCTCCTCCTCTCCTACCATGAAAGCCTGACCAGAGCTAAAACAGCCTCCGCAAAAATAAAAAAAAAAAGGGGGGAAAAAAAAAAAAAGAAAAGGCAGGCAGCTGTTGGGAAGTGAGCCTGGCTCAGCTGTGGTAGCTTGGTTTTAAACTGTTGCAGATCTAACCAGAATAAAAGCAGAGCAAAAAATCCTATTGGAGGTCTGGTTAAAAATTAAACCATCTACACTTTCCTAAGAGAGCTGGCGAATCTCAGCTAGAAGTGACAGTGATCATGCTGCCTTTTTCTCCTTAAACTCTTGGTGCTCTAGCTTCACAGGTACAACTGCCTGTTTTATCTAAGTGCCCCCTGTTAATTGTCATCCTGTTTCTGTTTTTTTTCTGTGTGGCTCCAAAACGCACTCTCCACAAGAGGAAAGGACCGTGCTCTCTCTCCCCCGGTCTGTTCCTTGTCAATTCGCATCAGTTTAAGGTCAGGAAAGCTAACGGGGAACAAGGCACTGCAGCATTTGAACTCAACCTTGCCTTCCCAAGGAACAAACTGACAATTAGCACAGGGATCAGCATCAAAAAAGAGCAACCCAGCGTGAAGCCTGTCTAATTAGTCATATGAACGGAGGGCTTCCCCTCCACTTCCTCAGGAACACATGCCTGTCAGATCTGATACAAAGAGACTTCTCTCCCTAACATAATACTGAAATTAGGTTGAGAACAGGTAGCCCTGCTTGTTTAAGCAACAGGAGGCTTAGTTGCAGGATCGACTTGCACACCCGTATCCCCAGTTGCAGAGTGCTTGTGACCACGTGCTTTGCAAGTGATTGCAGGATGTTTCCTTCCTTGCAAAATACAGGGGAAAAAAGAAAAAGAGTTGGTCATGTTGCTAATCTTCTCGATTTAATAGCACTTCATGTTTAGATGGAAAAATGAGCAAGGCGAAAAATTAGAGGTGAAAGCTGAATGACAGTCTCCTAATCTCAGAGAATTGTGCTGGTTGAGAGACCCCATGCGTCTGACTTTTTTTTTTTCTTTTCTTTATGAACCAAACATGCCTTGATCCTCTCCAATATGAAAGACAAAAAAAAAACCCATATAACTTCAAACTTCGATTACTGCTACTTTTGTGAAATTTGTAGGATTTGGATAGTGGCTAACAGCTTGAAATTAAGATCCTGTTGCATTCACCCTGTGATGAAGGTGATAACCAAAGCTCATGCAGACCAACAGCTTGTCTAGACACAGACACAAAGAAAAGGAACAAGCCAAATTAATTAAAAGTGTATATTTCATGATTATTTGTTTACATTTCTGAGTCCCACTCCTAACTCAGAGTTTAAAAGTCCTTTATCTTATTCTGTGATTCTGCTGAATTTACTTTGTAAGTGAAGCAAATGAGATGAAATAAAACTGCTTTTACCATGTCCTGAAACTTTTCTGATGTGGGCTGCAGAATGTATGTGGCATGCTTGCAATTCTGAATTTTCATTTTGTACTTGAACATAAGGTATGTTTTAGAATGCTGTGGCTTATTTCTGAAAGGAAAAAGGAGTAAGCTACTTGGGCATACAGAACTTTTGCATGGAGGTAAAGAAACATCTGCATAGGTGCTACATGCACATAGTAAGGAAAGAAGAGACACACCTCCATCAGTGCCACAGTTTAGTCAGTGCATCTGCTGCATTTTTATGATGGTGACGTGTTGCAACAAGTCCCTCAGCAGTGGTTTCCATACAGACCATAGCCTAGACTGAGCTTGCTTCTCTCTCTCTCTTTCTCTTGCTCTCCCATTTCTCCAAAGTACTTTATGCCTCAGTTTCACTGATACATCTGCCCTTTCAGACAAACTCTCTGATCCTTCTTGTAGGGGCTTCCAAACAGCCATCAAAGCAGCTTTGCTCCCACAAAGTACACAAGGCTGCCTGTTTCTGACAGGAAACTGACAACTGCATGTCCAGGTTTGGATTCCTGGCATGGCAGGAGAACACCAGTACCAGTCCAGGCATCTGTATTCAGGTTGCTCCTTTGTTTTTATACCAGAAAAAAAACACAGATGTTTTTTTATTTCATATAACACCGGGCTGAGTCTTGAGAGACCTGCATACTCTTCCTGCCAAGCCATTTACCTCCTGGTACTTCAGGGGACAAAGCTGAAACAGCTTATGTAGTTCTTCCTGTCCTATCTATCATGATCATACACTTATTTGCAAAGAACTTGACCTGTCCCACTGAGAAGTATGATAGAAGGCCTTTTCATCATTAGTTATTGTTATTAATGCAGAAGCATGGGCAACCCTAGCTTGAGCCAAGTATGGGCTCATGAGGAGCACACTGTGCCTAAACAGAAATGCCCAGGACCTTAGAGTCTGTAATTCAATTCTTTGTTTCCTCGTGTACCAGGGTGTGCGTGTGTGCGTGTGGATTCCTCTGACACACTGATTCAGAAGCAATGCCACGTGCCTGCCAGTGAAGCTGCATCTGCCCAGTATTCAAAAAGTGCTCTCTGCTTCGTTCATGCAGATGCTCCATGTATTAATTAGCTGAAATCAGATGCTTGTTGCTTTTAGCAGCTTGTATTTGAATAGACACTTGGTGGCACACTTTCTCTGAACAGTGCTGTGGGAATGCTTAGCTGTTTTGTTAGTGGCCCTTTTTGTTATCTTCCCTTGTCCTTGGCATGGTGTGTTTGTACAGGCTGCCAGCCTTGTCCTCTGGCTTTTGCAGCTTACCTGGAGAGGATGAGCAGGTGCTTTTACAAAACAAACAAAGCAAACCTTTCCCCACAGATCCCTTTCCAGTTCCCAGAAAGAGAAGAATATTGACAGAGTTTTCTGCAAGTTTTGATGACCACCTGTGTGGTTCCAGCTCAGCTGAATTTCACTGTATTGTGTGAGTGGTATAAACAAAGTCCTGTTCTCATGGATTTCCTGGGCATTCCTTGCTGCTTCTGCATTGCTGCTTTCTAGAGGGTACAGCACTCTTCAGTATTCACATATACTCAACAAAACACCAATGTTTGCTTTAGCTAGTCCCAGTGACACATATTTCTGTTACTCACACATAAGGAAGAATCTCACTGTGTTAAAGAAAAAGTATTTGTACAAGTAGTAAGAAAATAAGTGCTTTGTGATCTTTTCTAGTAAAAATATTCATGGCTCATAAATAGTATTTACCCCACTGCCCATCTCATATGAATACTTGCCTAATACTATTGTTCATCCATAAAGCTGATTTTTGCTTCCAGCAGAGTTCAGTGGTGTGAGCTGGCTAATACAGGTATTATCTCTCTGAGAATATGCATTACTGGATCACTGAAAGAAGAATTGTGTGTATATTGCGCTGAAATTTTACAATTTTATGCGGTGCATTGTTGCCTTCCGGTGCTTGGTGGACCATCGGTTGAAATGCAGAAAAAATATAGGCAGTACCCAAAGTCTGTTGAACTTACAACTCTGATCATCTTTCCTTCATGCAGTTTTTAGTAGCTGGTACTTCAGCCATGCAATGGACTGCACAGCGCTGGGCGTGGGGGCCACTAATGAACCAGCAGTAAAGAACTCTGCCAAAATCCACTGCCATCAGAGTACAAATGTAGAGACATGGCCACATTGTCAAGTGTTTCATACAGCTAGCCATGGACAAGAACTGAGGGGAAAGGGAAAGAGCAGCAGGGCAATAGTAGGTTACATATCAAAGATGTCTGTCATATGATGAACTGGTAACTAGTTCCCTGGTGTTTTACCTGCAGTTCCCCTAGCCCTGCAAGTTAACAGGATAATTAACAGGATAATTAACAGGATAGTTGTCCAAAGCAGTCTTTGCTTATCTGCTCACTCTCCTTACTTAATGTATTACCGCATTTGCTGCTCTGCAAAGCTCTGAGGAGTTCTGTGAGTAGGAAAAGAAAGAGGAGATTTGGTTTCCAAATACTCTGAAGCTCCATTTAAAACCAGAGAGTGAGTAAAGGCTTCCCATCGCTCACATGGGAAGGTTTCAGATGATACAATAGTGTCTTTTTCATCCTTTACAGCTCTGGTTCAGGTCTGTTAGCCATTTCAGCAGTGTCCCTCAGAGGGAACGTTAGCGATTCTGCTGCTGCTGACTCACAAAAGGCTCCACTTCCTTGACACATCGCAGTGACTGCACAGAAAGCCCTTCTCCATGTGAGCCATGCAGCAGCTCAGCCTGGTTCTTGTTATGTTCCTCTCCATACCACTATACTTCTGCATAGATGCAGTACCCACCCAACTAGGGTCACGTCTGCTGCTAACAATCTGCCGACATATTAGATAATTTATATGGGTTTCTTCACTGCTGCCAAGGGCAAAATATTCCCACATATACTGGTTTTTGTTATCTTTTTTTTTTTTAAGCCAGATGCGGGTCTAGCTGCAAAAGCAGGGAAGGTTCCTGAAGTATTGTGTGTTTAACACTGCCTGGTCTGCTCCCCAGAAGTGTAGGATACGAAACAATGGGCAAGTAACAGTCAGGATTTTTCCCCTTGGCATGTCTGGTGGGTCTTTTGCTTCTTTGTTTCTTCCTATACTCACCTGATGTGGATGCTATGCAATTTACTGTCACTCTCTTTTAATTGAGGGAGGTGATCTAATCTAATGATTCACCTGCAGGATCTTCATCTTCAAGACTGAACACACAGACAGTTTGCAAGACGTTTTAATGTCTCTCACAGAGTTTTTGACCCCAAAGCACTGTCTTTGTTTATGTAACGCAAAACAGGTCTGGTTCACTGTTGTGATATTACCATGAGGGATCCATGTTTGTTGCCTGTTTCTCAAAACTGTTCTCCTTAAGGAAACGAGGTTGAAACAATTCTACCTATCCCACCTCTTCTCCAACAAAACTTCTGAACTACTTGGATAACTTCAATTTAATTTGGAAACAAGGACAGCATGTCAATGAATTTCAACATCTACTTGTTTTGTGACTATAAACAAACTAATATATGAGGCCAGAATTCTCTTCATACTTCCATTCTTGGAAGAATTACAGCATGGCTTGATTATCTTATTAGAAAATTATTGACATAGCAAACTTTATCACAAGACATAAATTCATGGGTGACCAGCCTTCACAGGTTCTACTACTTTCTACTACTGATCAAAATATTTCTTTATGTCCCCTTCAATACAGGCAATGGAGAAACTATATCTAAATTTGCCCACACTACTGCTCCACTGCATCACAAAGAAATAGCCTGGTTCCCAGAAACTGAGTATGGGGTAGATGCAATCTTGCTTCTTGAGCCTTAGCAGTTGGTCTGGTCTCCCAATACATGGAGTTTTGTCAGCTCTGAAACCTTCTTCCTTGCTTTGATAACACAGGTTTCATTTGTTAAAAGCTCCTGTTAATAAAATCAAACCAACCAACAAAAACCCAAAAAAAAAAAAAGTAAATTCAAATGATGCCAAAGGAAGCAAAACTAGCTTTAGTTGTTTTGCATGTGCTACTATCTCATATATAATAGTTTATACCTTTTCCAGTCCCTAGCATGTGAATAACTAAACAAGCTTGTTAGGAGCTTCACTGTAAGCCTTCAAAAAGGACCTCACCTAGACATGTCTCAAGCTATTTGGTATCAGTGGAGCACATTAATATAAAATCTGCTGAACAGATAGTAAATCTGTTTTCTGTCTTTCTTCTTAAGAAGGGAACCCAGCTTTTGTAAAATCTGGGTTCCATATGCAGAGCCAGCTATGAAGTCTTTCCTTTCACAGGAAAAGCCTGCACCAGTGTCCTCAAAGTTTCATCAACTCTGTTATGCCTCTCATGTCCCTTCCTTCCCCCCCCAGGAGATTCAAAGTACCAGTGCTTTGCTCAGGCCTGCCTCTTCTTTACCAGAGACAGATGGTGATAAGTAGGTTTCCTGTCCCCACTACCTGTTAATAAACTGGCACATTGAAGGACCAAGCTGGAGAGCCCAGCAAGGAACTGCAGGTTCTGGTACCAGTTGTACGAGTTAACAAAATGATGTGACCAGGTTATGAACAGCCTATTAATATAATTCACTCTGAGTTTGGCTGCAAAAGTTTGTAACAATCCTTCCCCCCTGATTTATGGCTTTGAGGGGAGGTTATTTTAAGATACCAAGAACTAAGTTCAGGAATATGGCTAACTGATGAAATGACCCCGTCTTTACTAGATGGTACGTGGCATGTTTCCTGTGGATAGCTGGGCTAAATTCACCAGCAACTGTGTGTTAGCAAAGATCCATCTAAATAGTGGCTTAAGAATATATAACAGTGACACACCACAGGCAGAGCACTACAGAATGATCACTCTTTATTAACTCCTCTGGGTCTGAATGTGATGATGTTTCAGCTTTATGTCAACATTTATGAGCTCTGAAAAAGAACTGGCATTTCACAGCAGAAACTGCTTTTCTTTAAAATAAAATTAAAAAAAAATCTAAAGCAAAATGAGAACCAAAGTGAGTTACAGATGTCAAGGACTATAGGCTGCCAGTGATGACATGAGATAGCATTCAGATGACTTAGACAGTGCGTGAATAAACTGAAAATTCTTTTGTTGAAAAAAAGACAGGAAAAAGAAAAGATGGTTTTCACTTCCTTTCTTTCTCTACTGCACAACCTTCCTTCTCTACCTCTGTAGCCCGTGCATCCCTCTCTTGTGTTTCAGATGCACTCAAAAGTTGGTTCTTTTTGGTTCTCAATTCTCAATTTTCTACATTTTCAATGTAAGCCCTCTGATTTTCATGACAGTTGGTTCTCTGGATTTCAACAAGGTGCCTTTGTAAGAACGCACATTTGTGTTAACAGAACAAAAACACAATAAGTGATATGGATACATTTGAGATCCCACTCTCTGCTAAGTGGCTGCATCTCCAGTCCCACCATCACTACCATCTACACCACTGTTGGTGGGACAAGTGCATGCTCCTCCTGTAATTCTACCATCACCACCATGGAAAGCACAACAGACACAAATTTTAGGGCAAAAGAGCAAGGTCCAGAAATAGATGAGAAATAACGAGGTTAAAATGATATTCAAAATTGTATGTACTCAGTTTTTAGTGGAGAAGACCAGCAAAGTGATGGTGACCATTGTGTTGTGCTTGTGACTGGTCTGCACCCTTTCAGTTCTCCAGTGCTCAGGTCACACACTGGAGAAGGATCAGTCACAGCAGATTAGCAGATGTCATCCATTTTAGTGACAGCAGAACTAAGTAATACTTTTTCTGCAGTAGTTGGTAGTTTCTCTAAAGACATTTCCAAATTCAATTGCTGTTGGGTTAATTCCTCTTCTCTTATACCATACTGCAGACTGGACAGCTGCCTCAGCTGGTGTCTGAATCTTCAACAAAGAAGAGGTCAGCAAAACTATTTTTCAACATTTAGCAGAAATCTACTGAAACTGTCAATTTTAGAAAGCTGATGGCAAGTTGTTTGACAGATGCCAAGTGGTAAGAGCCCAAATATACTATTGGGAATGTTTATTTGTGGGCATAATCTCCCCTGTCAAACTGAAGAAAAGGAAACCATGCAGGTTTCAGATATTAAGTGACAGATTTCATGCAGTCTTTCCTTCTCTGGAAACGTGAGTGCATGTTAAACATAGAAGTGCTTTTCCCAATCCCTAGGAACACATCAGTGCAAAAAGCACGCAACCCTTTGAAACTGAGCTGAGAAAATAAAGGGTTCAAGTATTGGTTGCTTTGCTAACAAAAATATTCAAAAACCTCTCTGAGAACTGACCTAATTGAATATGATTGTGTCATTAGCTGTTGGTGGGTAGAAAGGTCAGGTTAAAAAATAGACTATATTTTCTTTGTGAAAGCTCAGAGGGAATCTGCAAATCAAGGTGCCTTCCCAAGTGCCCTGGTCTATAGGCAGTTCTGACACCATGTCTCTAGGTGGTACTTTTAATCAGCAGACCCTGATGCCTTTTCTGCAGCAGGTTGGTATCACTCTGCTTGGCTTTGGGCAAGGCAAAGCAGGAACATAGAGCAGTTGCAGCTGTGGGCTAGAGTCTAAGACCAGTTGATTCTGACCTTGTGTTCTAGTTACCACATTGTACTGATCAAGATCAATTGTGGCATTGCCAAGGAAGGGTGGAGGCATCACCTGAGGTACAAAGCTGTCATTACAGCTGTAAAAGTTTAGCTGTGCTTTTCCTAGCATTTCCATCCCTGGAACTTAGCACTAAATCTTTTCTCTCTCACTCTTAAATCTTTGGTCTTGGGGTTTTTTCCAGTACCAAATATCCGATATGTCTATATGTCTGTTTATTTTGCCAGACTTAACCTTGGGTTTCCCTTTTTGACATAAAACACCTGTTTTAAAGTACTGGCTAAATTATGTCCAAACTTCCCCCTTTTATCCCTCTTATAGCCTTACTGTACACCATTATCTTTCTTTTATGGTGCCAGCCTTGGTTTTACTATCTGCTTAGTAAATCCACATAATTTATTCTAGTAGGCTAAAAGGAATTTTCTCTTCAATTCTCATTTATTCTAGGTGTTTTTAAGGAATCCATGCTAATCACAGTTAATAGTTTTAGTATTTTGCACACTATATAAAGGTGACTATCACTTTCCACATGATCACTTGCATCCAAGTGTTTCAAACCTGAGAGACAAGGTTTGTCTTGGAACTGGCTTCCAAAGCATTCCTGGTGTTAGAAAGAAAAAAATATTAAAATTCTTGTACTGTACTTTGATTGCTGTCTTTGAAACTGAAAGATGCATGACAGGTTTCTGTACTCCATACTTGCTCAAGAGTTTCTGTAACAGAAAGAGGGATGTGAACTCAGGTATATGAAAAGGGGTGATACCATAGACTTTTAAAGAGAACCCACTCATTTCAGCTTTTCTGAGACCTAAGCTCTTGATCAAATCCTTAATTTGCCAAAAAGTGACAGTGTAAAATATATTTCTTGACTTGAAATATACTATTCTAACCTGTTTAAAATAATAATATTGGAAAAATGTAATGAAATGTATTTTTTAATTTTACAAATATCTTTTTTTTACTTTGAAATCCATGTACAGATGGACTTAAAGCTTATGACTTCAAGCTGATTTTCATAACAAAAATATCTCTTAAAGAGAAAAAGACAAAATGTTTAACCTCAAATTTAAGAGACTATCATGGAGGCAAAATAAGTTGCCCCCGGTCCTCAGCAGTGGTTATGAGGAAAGACAAGGAGGCTGATCAACCTCTAATGTAACACAGGGCTGCCTTAGCTATTAATTATCAACTCTGTTGTGGCAGGATTTGGGTATATTGGGTAGCTATGGATAGAGAGAAAGGCCAAATCCTGCTCCGAAGTCCTTGCAGTATCCTCCTTGCTTGTGTAAAAAATTCTGTGATCCTCAGGACCAGAGAAGTGATTTTCTCTCTATACTCACCACCGGTGAGGCCACACCTTCAGTATGGTGTCCAATTCTGGGCCACTCACTACAACAAAAACATTGAGGTGCTGGAGTGTGTCCAGAGAAGGGCAACAAAGCCGGTGCAGAGTCTACAGAGAGCAAATCACATGAGACAAAAGGAGGCTCAGGGGTGACTTTATCACTCTCTCCAACAGTCTGACAGGAGGTTGTAGCAAGGTGAGGGTCAGCCTCTTCTCCCAGGAAGCCAGTGACAGGACAAGAGGACATAGCATCAAGGTGCACCAAAAGAGGTTCAGTTTGGGCATCAGGAGGAATTTTGTTCACAGAAGGGGTTGTCAAGCATTGGAATGGACTGTGAGGTAGTGGAGTCATCATCCCTGAAAATGTTTAAGAAATTATTGGAAATGGGACATAGTGCTATGGTTTAGGTGACAAGGTGGTGATCAGTCAAAGATTGGACTTGATGATTTTGGAGGTCTTTTCCAACCTAAATGGTTCTATATTTTTTAAAAAAGCTCCTCATTTACATCCCTAATGCTGGGCCAAAAGAGCATGCTGGAATGCAAATGTAGGTCAGTCCTGGTGTAACCAAAGGTCATCTAAATAAAAGCCCAGGAAAACTGATTTTTCTGCTGTGGGGAAAAAAAAAAAAAAAAAGATGCAAACTGATAGTAAGTGTTGCCTCTTTTTTGTTGGAAAGGAGCTATTCTCACAATTTTTTAATTCCCCTTGTTTTTATCCCTGAGACATCCAATGTACATGACTTATACCCATTTATGAACTGTATCTGTGATTGTATTTTTGGATATTTCTTCAGCACAAGCAGCAGAGCATTATCTGATTAGTTAAGTTTCATTCGTGTTTCATAGTAACAGCAGTAACAATTCTGTCAAATTTTGTTAACCTTTCCTGTATCTCGAGGAACCCAGCCCAACTTCATATCCTGCAAGAATGCTTGAGGTTAACACATGACTTTCTCTTGTCTGGCTGTATTTTAAACTGCCAGATTTGAGCACTACAAGACCATAAATGTTCTTCATCAGCAAAAACTACACACTCACTTATATTAAATATAAACTCATATAATCTCATGTCTGTCACAGGGCAATGCTAGGTTCTGCGTCACTCAGAAGCCTAATTGATTTGTATTTTCATTACTGCACTCGTTATTAGTGAAGGTTTTAAGACCAATCATGAATACTGTACTATGGGCAACAATAAGTTAAGCTCTAAAACTAGCCAAAAATTCCTGGTAAGGTTGAACAGAAATATTGGTTCAAGCTCTTCTCTGATCCATGCTAAATGAACTGTTAACTTTAAAGGGGCCATAATTTCACCTCTGATCACCTGAAAGCTGATAGCAACCTACTTGGCTTGTAGCCAATTTTTTTGGTGCAAATTCCAGATTGATTAGATTCCTCACTTTGATATAACTAATGGAAGCAAGCTGGCTTCTCCTGCAAACCCATGCAGGCAGGGCAGGAAGTGCTTACCTCGTAGGGTTGTCTTCACACTGCTGAAATGAAAACCCTCTCGGTGTCAGCCTTCCAGCAAAGTGTATGCTGGGAGTTACACAGACTTGTGAACTGTTTTCCCCGTGTTATTTACGACCACATTATTTCAAATAAGCTTAGTTTCCCTCTGCGAGCTTAGCTGTTGCCAGATAAATCAGCGGTATGTTATGGGTACTGAAATGTTTTTCAAGCCTTAATCCCGAATGCTTTCGAAACTGCAGGCTTAAAAAAAAAAATCCTTTTTATGCCAGAACACCCCCAGTCCTGTTCCCCATACTGTTGAAATAAGCAAAAGCAATGCATTTTACCATGCCACGGTGTGGGAATGCTTCTCCCTCCATCCTTACCGTGTGGAAATAAGCCAGAAATATCTGGCATTTGCAGTGCCTGATGGGTCCAGCAGCAGGACCCTCTCTTCACTCACTGGGTTTCTGTGATCATGGCTGCGAGACTTCAGGCAGCAGAAGGCTGCTGGAGCAGCTCTTCAGTGACAGCACTGCTGCTCCCAGACCGTGTCACACGCTATGTTACAAGCTCTGCATGAGCTGGGAGAGTTGTAAACCACAGCGCTTCTTCTCACTTTCCAAGCTCACTAGGCCAAAAACAAAACCTCCTTTGTTCTATGTTCACCTTACTCCTCCTTGTTTTCTATCTTTTAATTTTCTTTCTTTTTTTCCTTTTTTTTTTTTTTTTTTTTTTTTTTTTTTTTCTTTTTTTTTTTTTTTTTGTTAACTACCATTTTCCTTTACATCTACCAGGAGAGGTGAATGCAAATTACAGATACATCACTGAGCAAAAAATGGAAAAAGCACCACTACTGAAGTTTTTGAGAAGTGGCTGATAGCCTTCTTTCAATGCTTTCTACCACTGGGCTTCAAAGCAAAACTCGTTTTCTTTACTCGTTGTCTTTGGGCGTATTCTACTGCTGTATGTTCACAGAGGGAAAATATGCAGAGATCAGCAGTTTCAAAGGCAGTCTCTAATTTTAGGTCCTTAGCTTTGGATATTTTGGGACAGAACTTCGGGCACAACAAAAAAATTGCAAGGAACTATAAATCTAGATGAAGTAAGTAACACCCAAGACATCTCCATCTGGAGACCCAAAATCAGACTCTTCCATTAAAGAAAAAAAAGTTTTAACATTTTTCAGAAACTTTTTTTTCCTAGTTGTTGAGGTTCTATTCTTCCCAGAACTTCCCACTATTCCTATTTTCATATTGCCATTACAGGCAACTCTGAAACTCTCCTACCAATCCAAGTGCTGCAAAAGTCAAGGGAAAAATCTGCCCTTTCTCATAAATGTGCACATGGTCATCTTTAGTGCTGTGTAAAGTCTGATGATTTTTTTTAACCAAAAATACTCCTTGAGACTTTTTTTATTTAGCTGAAATTGTTGTAAATACTTCTAAACTGGCAATTTATTGTTTATTAGTATTCTTTAAACAGGCAATTTCCAACAAACAGCAAATAAATTAGCTGTTTAAATCTCGTTTGCTTAATAAAACTCAAAAGTTCTGATTTATTGCTTTTTAATGAAAATTAAACATGAAATGAGGAAAAAGACAAAAAGGCCTGAAAGAAAATGAAAATAAAAGAGGTTCACTTAAAATATCTGTCACAGAAACAAGAAAGAAAAGAAGAAATAAGTATTTTTTCATATACAATGATCTTAAGGAACATTTTACGAGCTGTTCAACTGCACAATCAAGTCACACACTAGCAAGATTTACTCTAACCAAAAAACAATGTGAGTGACAGCTTTCCTGAAGACTGCAAGCCCAAAATTTCAGGTGGAGCACTGAACCTGATCAAAGGAGAGAGAGCCATCATGTCCTTGCAGTCTGCCAGGAACTGCATCTTGACTTCCATCATCAAGGTAAAAGTCAAGAAGCAGCTCCGTCCTATCTCAAGGACAGACAAATAGACAGATATACATCTGCCTGTCAGGATATCTTAACTCCAGTGAGACTTCAACAGTCAGGAACTAGAAGAGATTTTTCCAATGCTCCAGCAAACTGCTTTCATATCATTGGCATGAATTTTTATGTCTTTAAAATGAGCACTGAAATAAAGAAGTCTTGTTTTCCACTAAAATTTCGGTCCAAAGCAGTGGTTTCAGCTTACAGTAAATCTTGTGAAGTGGCAGACCGTGGGTTTCTTGCATTGTTTCATGGAAGGCAACTAAGAAAAGCACCGCTGGGCAAGTTTAAGTGTATGGTACTGCAGATGTATGTATGTGTATAGAAAAGTGAACACCAAGCACAGTTTGTTCATCTTGAATAATATAGAATATTCACATCTGCTAAGTAAACAAGTCACATTTTATGATTTATAAAATTTTTGAGTGTTCTGAAATTCTTTGTGAGTAAAGAAATTAATAATACTTTTTGTGTAAAGAAACCAGACAAACAGATTTTGTTCCAAGCCATTGAAATGTAGTTCTCTCCAATGAAGAAGCTGGGCAGACAATTCTGTGTTTTCTGTTGTCTTTCTTAAGACCTGTGAAGGAGCTTTTCTAAACTTACCTTTCTCTCTAACACACTAGCCTTTCTGCTTAATTCTGACAGTTAATTAATATTTCCTAACTCTGCAAAACAGGTGGAAGGGCTCCTAAGAACTTTGATCAAGAATTGAGCATAAAATGGTTGTATAAAAAATACAGTGTTTAAGATGTGGCTTTTCATCACACTTCTGGCTATTGATTTAAGCCCCAAAATCCAAAGCTGGCACTTGGTCCCTTCAAGCCTGGTATGCATAGCATAGGTCCTGACAGTTCTGGATATTTGGGAGGGATGCCTCGTTTTGCTTTAGTTTTCAATTAAGTGATGTTGGGAAAGATGAGCAAGACAAACTTGTGTGTTAATTATTTGTATCTATATGCCTTTTGAAAACCGCAGAGGCTCATGATTTTTGGTACGTGTGACATGAAAGGAGGCAGAGGTTCTCTCAGTGAATAGAGTCAGGAAGGCCCTGCTGCCTCTGCCTGGCAGAGCTGGGTGGGAGCCCAACCTTGCCCTCCACCGCCCTCTGGTCCAGGACAGACTCTCCGGGGGCAGGATTTGGTGCTGGCCGGCCGCCGTGGAGCATCGTCTTCCCGGGGCTGCGAGAGCGTGACCCCGCCGTGGGGAGGGAGGCTCTCAGTGCCCACGCCCCCCGGGGCAGGCACGGCACCGGCGGCTGCGAACCCACTCACCCCATGACAAAGATTTCGCAATATTGGTTTAGATGATCACATCCGAAGTCCTGTATTGCTTGGTGGTGCTTCAAATTATAGCTGCAGAGCGTTAGGAGTTCAAGCCCTTAGTGAAAATTTCACCAGCTTTCAGTGACAGTTTTAAATCGAAAAAAAAAAAAAATCTGTGGAGTACCCAAACTCGGATATTTATTTTTAATAAAAAATGTCATCGCTGTCATGAAATACAAACTTTAGGTTTATACGGAATATCGTGTATTTTCTGCACCTGAAGGGACATTAAAATCTCACTGTGTCCAGCTGATGCGGCGAGGTGTGAGAAGTAGATGGTCTTGCAAGCTGTGCTGTACACAAACCACGCTACACACACGCAGGAGAGCACGCTGGACTAGGTGCTGTACGCCTACGGATGCGCTTCTCCCGGCGCCTTTGCGGCGGCGGTGCGTGCGCTCCTCAGCTTGTGCCACAAACAGATTTGCCACACGGCTCTGGGTCGGGAAGGATGTGTTTAATGATCCTCCTGACTCCTGCGTCTGCATCTGTCCGTGTGTCCGTGTGTCCGTGTTGAGTTGTACCCGGCTGTTCGCGCTCTCCGCGGACAAAGACGTCTCCCGTTCAGGAGCGCGGCAGCCTGCAAAGTGTGAATAATTTTCAGCGAGGAGTTACACTAAATGGGAAAGCTTTTAGCACATTATCCACTGGCAATTGGACTATAATCTAATTGTCAGCCCTCGGGTCTTAATAGAGCCTTTCTCTTTCAACCATTGGATTTGCATCTGGGAGATGCCTAATAGGTTTAAAATGCCTCGCATTTTGCTCCAATAAGCCACTTTCTCGCTGTAGGTGACATTGAGATGTTTTTGTTGTGAAATTGGATCTCGAGTACCTGGGCTTCTGCCTTGCTGGCGCGGCTCTTTCCGTGAAGGGGAGAGCGCGGAGCGGCGGCAGGGGAGCGGTGTCCCCGGCCACAGCAGGAGCGCCGGGGGCGCAGGCTGCTCCGCAACCGGGGAGCGCAGAGAGGGGGAATCCGGCGGACAGAGCAATAGAATTACGTGCAGCAGAGGACAAAAAAGCTCCTGAAAGCAGGGCTGATAGTCTCGTGAGGTTGCAGGGGAGCAGAGGCAGAGCCGGGTAGCGCTGTAGCCATGGCTTCTTGTAAGGCAGAGATGCGTTCGCGAGACAGGAACGGGCGAGCCGGAGACCCTGCCCGAGCGGATAAACACCGTTCTTTATGCTGGACAAACTGTTTTCATCTACAAGGGTGAAAAATAAGAAAGAGCAAAAGATTTTAACTCTTCCCTCCCGAGGCAGGAGTGGACTCAATCCCAAAGTAGTGCTGCAGGTTACCTTGGAAGAGGGGGTGCGGGCTGGAGGGTGACACACACTCCGGGCAGCGCCGGGCCAGCAGCGGTCGGGGTGGGACGACGGCACGGAGGGTCTCGGCGGCGGCACCCCGCACCCCTAGGCTCCTAATTAAAGGGAAACCTGGTCCCTGCCCTCCGCACAGGCTACGGATCCGAAGAGGAGACGGGGAAGCAACGGAGGAGGAGGGATGGGATGCAAATGCCAGGTTAACAATGCCAAGGGACAGTCGGGAGAAGAGCAGGTGTCAGCTCGGCTCGGTGCCGGGCCCGTTTTCGGGGCGCAGCCCCGCGAGTGCCGCAGCGCAGGTTTGTCTGCGGCGTGAAGTGTGCGGCGTGGGGGCTTCTGCGGGAACAACAGAAAAAAAAAGGCGAAAAGGCAACGGCCGCTCGTCACTAGGCGAAAGAGGTGCTTAAAACCCGAGCGTGGTTCCCGCCCGGTGTGCGCCCCTCTCCGCACACCCCGCCCGCCGGCGGGCCTGCGCGGCCGCGCAGAAAGGCGCAGCGTAGGAGCTCTTGTCGCACGAGAGAAGAAGCACCTGAAACCATCCCTCTGGACCCTAGGCTGCTGCGGGTTTCTGGGGATTTTCTGTCCCTCGCGTCGTGATTTTGTTTAGGTGAGGAAAGGGCCCGGGAGAAGCAGTGCCCATGATTTTCACGGGATCGAGTTTTCTCCTTGGCTTTTCAGGGATCAGGGAGGGGTTTTGGAGGCGGGCTGCAAGTTCCCTGTTTGAAACCTGACGGCGAAACTGAGACCTAATCCTGGTTAAAGCTGGGTACCGGACGAGCGCGATGAGGCGCGCAGCGATTACCGCACACTGTCTTTTGCTGGTGAGCAAGAGAGTAAGGAGCTTTTTAGGCAAAGGAAGGTGGGAGGGAAAGAAGTATTTTTAAAGAATAATGAAGCCTAATAAAATGTCTCTGCCCCAGCAGGCTGACACCAGCGACAAACACATGGATTTGCTAGATTAAAAACAAACTGCAGTGTAGATTGCGTGTTCTTCGTATACGGATAAACAATAACGAAGGATTTAATTGAAACGGGTTCAAACGAGGCAACCACCCTGCTGGGGAGCAGCAGGGCTGGTAACTCTGCTCTCGGGAGGGGGTCGGAACAGTGGTGACAGCCGCTCTGTGCCTGGGTGCGGCGGGGACTGGCAGCTCCGGTTCGCATCCCCTGGGAAGAGAGCGAGGATGTTTTTAGATACATTCACTTGGTTGGGAAAGCAGAGAGGCATCAAGAGCGCTGGGGTAGCGGCGTGTTCCCCTGCCACCCCTTGGTCTCTGGAAGCCGGCCCGTCACGGAGAGGGCCATGGGCAGGGACGACAAAGCAGCCCGGGGAAGCCGGGCTCTCACCCTCTCCGCACCCGGGTTGCCTGATCCCCACTTCGGCCCCGGCTGGGGAGGGAGCCGTCGCGAGGATTAGGCGGCCGGAGCCGAGACCCAGCCCCTGCCCACGGGGAAGGAGGGGGTGCTCTGGACGTCTAGACAGGGCTCATTTCCTTATCGGAGGCGGAGCAAGGGGAAAAAAACCCTAAAAAAAAAATAAAGATCTTCGTGGGATAGAGCGAAAAATCGCATGGCGTAACTAAGCAAAAGAAAAGCCATCCCGTGTGGACCGAGCCGTTTAAAATAAAATAAAATTAAGCTTCTGGTTTCTTTCCACCCCAGTTTTTTTACCTCCAAGGTGCGAGCAGAGACCCGCAAGCCCCCAAAGCCAGTTCCTCTCCCCGGGGGAAACCTTCTGCCCGGGGGTGACCGGCAGCCCCGTCCCATCTCCACGGCCGAGCCGCGGCCTCGGTTCCCCCTCGCCCGCCGCTCCGCTCCCGGCTGCGCTGTGCCCCGCTCACCGCGCAGCGCTCCCCCCGCTCGGCCGAGTCCTGCTCCCCCGGGTCAAGGCAATGACCCTGCGGGACTGGAAATCCCGAGGCGAGGGAGAGCAGAAATCGGTCCGGAGCTGCCTCAGCTGCCGGGGCTGAGCCGGTGTTTCCCAGGCGGACGCACAGAAATATCCACAGCCACCCACCGCCCCTCTCCCCTCAGCCCCGATGGACGGGGCAGCCCCTGCTAGGGACAGGTATGTTACGACCTCACTTCTTGGACACTGAAATAAGCAAGGGAAAAAGAGAGGTTGTTTTTTGGGTGGGATGTTGTTCTGGGTTTTTTGGGGGGATTTTTTTGTAGGATCTGCCCTGTTTCTTTGACGGAAGCTTGTGGGATTTATTATCCTTACTTGCGCGGCGCATACACTAGGTAGGAAACCAAAGGAGACTTGGGCATCCCTGTTAACCACCGGAGGAATGGCGAAGAGAATAACTTCTCCGGCTCTTTGTACCCTCCTTTGTCTTTCTTTTCAGGCAGGCCGGACCCTGCTTTGCAGGCAGGGCCAAGGGAGCGCACGGCCGGGAGCTCGGGACCCCCGTCCCGCCGCCCCTCGCACGCCGGGAGGGGTCTCAGGGCCGGGGCTGTCGCTCAGGGAAACCGGACCCGTAGTTCACGGGACGTCCCTCGGGATAAAGTGGCAAAGTGTTGGGGGGACTTTTTGTTTGTTTTGTTTTTTT
>VXBQ01017037.1:216137-273339 GCA_013400175.1 Phainopepla nitens
TCTCTCTCTCTCTCTTTCTCTTTCTCTCTCTCTCCCTCTCTCTGTTTTTCCTCAAACCACGCAGAACAATTCGTTGAGAAATCCTCCTGCGCCCAGCCTTTGAGTGATTTATCCAGCCTGGACCCTCACGGGGATTTTAGCAGCAGCCCCTCTTCTCTGTGCACCGAGCCCCTCATCCCCACCACCCCCATCATCCCCAGCGAGGAGATGGCCAAAATCTCCTGCAGCCTGGAGACCAAAGAGCTCTGGGACAAGTTTCATGAACTGGGTACCGAGATGATCATCACCAAATCCGGGAGGTAAGGCTGGGCAGCCCCGGGGTTTTTCTCTGAGCATCCTTCGAAAAGCGGCTTTGGATAGGGGGAAAAAAGGGCAAAGTTACGGAAACCTCGCAGGTTGTTTTTTTGTCGGGCGAACAGCACGGCTGGGTTAAGGGGAGGAGGAGGAGGGTGAAGCCCCGAATTTGCCGCAGCCCCTCGGCGGGCCCGGCCCGGCGCTGCGCTGCGCTGCGGCGGGGCCGGCTGAAAACCTCCCGGGGCGTCCTGGCGGCAGGGAAGAAATGCTGTTTCCCTAATAATCAGGTTTGTGACTAAAATCCCTTGGGGATTTTGAGGCGCTGGCTTGGTACAAACCGAGGGAAACGCGGGGTCGCGGGGAAGTGATTCTATCAGGGCTTGGTTTGGTTTGTTCTTTTCTCTCGGTTGCAAAAATGCGCAAAAGAATTCCAGGCTTTCTTCATACCTCAAACGATGTCGTTTCTTCAGTAAAACTTGTGGAGCTTGGGTCAGTCAAACGCAGCCTGGAGGAGCCAGACGTCTTTTCGAGTTTTTTAATCCCCAAAGTTTCTTTTTACTAACATAGTTGCCTGAAGATTTTTTTTTCTAACTGGTGAGCTCTATCGGTATATGTTCTTTAAAAAAATACATAGAAAACATGCAATATAAAGCATGCAATTTAAAGTTCAAAATTTTAAACTGTCAAAAATTATTTCACTCTGTTTCCGATCTACAGGATAAACTTACACTTTAAAATCGTGTTTTGTCAAAAGTTTAGTACAAAAAAGAAATATTTTAGTTTTGAAAATTCCGTTCAAAAATATTGTGAGCAGGCTTAAGAAAACACTCATCTAAAATACGTGAGAATAACAACGGAAATAATTTCTGGAATATTTCCCTTACACTGGTAGCATAGATCCCGTAAAAAAAAAATAATGAAAAGAAAATACAGGTTTCTAAATATCTATGTACCTCAGCTACAGCTATTTTCTGAATTCGTTGTGTCCTTTTAACTAACAGGCAAATAGTACATTTCCCCTTTTCTTTTTCTCTTTTACCATATTTTTCTCTCTGCTTCCCAAATATCATTTCGATTTCCAGCTGCTTTTTGTCTCCTTACTAGAGAGACACAAGATTTAACTCCCATCATGTGGAAGCAAAATCAATAGATGCTTTAGGTTTTTTCAGGGGATTTAAATATAATTCTTACTTCTAGCAGCTTTTCAGATGTTCTTTATTTCTGTTCTCTGCCCAAATATTTATTTTCTGATTGGCCTTTTTTTTTTCAGGAGAATGTTTCCTACGATCAGGGTTTCCTTCTCGGGAGTGGATCCTGAGGCCAAGTATATTGTGTTAATGGATATAGTTCCTGTGGACAATAAAAGATATAGATACGCCTACCACAGGTCTTCCTGGTTAGTGGCTGGAAAAGCTGACCCTCCTCTCCCTGCAAGGTTTGTAGATTTTATGATTTTATTGTGGTCTTTTATTTCTCCTTTTTTTTTTTTTTCTTTCCTTCAAGAAATATCTTGTATTAATTTTTCCACTCTGTTTGCAAACAGTGCTCTGAGATTTTGAGTCCATGTTCAACAAAGTTGGTTACAAAACTCTGATTACAATTTTTGTGTTGCAGAATCTGGCCTCAAATCTCTGCCTGAGGCTTGATTTGTACCGAATATTCCAAGACACAGAGAATTTGGTTACGAGTTCTTTTATTCATATTGTTTGGTTTTTAAATATTTTTTTTAATGAAGTTTGTCATGATTCAGATAAGAAAACTTAAAAAAAACCATTGATTTGTCTCTTGGATTTACCCCCCCCCCAATATTTGACCTCATAATTCAAAGCCATCGAGGCGCCACCAGCCAAGCCAAAGTAGGAATAAATTGCAGCTCATTGCTGTTTATGCTTGAAATTATATTATTTCTGTAACGTATCCAGCATTTGCTAGCCAATGATTTTATTCTTGATTTTAATCATCTCTTAGGCAGCAGGCAAAGTACAGATCAGTTCCTCAGCACAGTTACTCTTCTTTTCGTTAAGAAATCATGACATATTCTGAGACAACAGGAAAAAAACCTTCTGTAAAGTAAACTCTCTAAAATAAATTCCCTTTTCTCTACAGAAACAAATGCATTAGAAATTTAATTTCTAAAGTCATTCCATTAATGCAATTAATGACTGATTCCTTTAAGCACTGGGCAACTGGGGCTGCAGCGCTGGGCTGTGCAGCGGGAGGGCACTTCAGGGGAGACCCACACTGCATTGTAGTCAGCCCAGCACTTCTGTACCTACTTCAGTCCCCAAGTCCAGTGAGAGGGCAGCACATGTCGAAAGGCTTTGCTGAGTCAGAGCCGGAGATATGGAAATAACGCGGATGCCTCTCTGCCTTCAAAGAAACTTTTTGTGGAGGGCTCCGCGCAGGAACACAGATCTGCTCCAGGTGGCTCAGCCCGGGGTTAAGAACTTGCTTATTACAGAGGCAGAAATTATAAGTGAAAGACAAGAAATGGAAACAAATTTTTTTGGTGTGTGAGTATAGGCACTGAATTCTGCGCGATTTCCTTATATAAATAGTTGAACTGAAATCTTGGTGACTGGTGATCTCTGGAAGGCTGTTCAGGGAAGTAAACAAACAAAAAGCGCAAGCAGAGAAGCTGTGATTAAAGACAGCAACCTAGGAGTTATGTCTGCTTTGTTTTCATGGCCAAAAACTCCTTCTTGCAGTGTGGTTAACGTCTGAGGGCTTCATTTGACGTATTGTAATGGGCACTGATCAAAACCCAAAGAAAAAACACAGATCCTGCTCCAAAGGAGTCAACATCAAAAGAGGAAATAACAGAAGAACAGAAATAGTTTTAAGGCAGGGTTTCCCCCTTCTTACTTTTCTGTTCATGCCCCTTTTGGGACACCGTTAAATAGATTTCTAATTCACACTCTCTCTGGCATAGACTTACTCAACAAGGAAATACTAGAACATAGGAGACTGGAATAATTGGCAATTGCCCTACTGAGTATTTGATAAAGCCTCCTTGAAGTTTAATATTATTTTTATTGTACTGTGGTGACTTTTGGGAGTCCTCAGCAGATCAGTGTCCCTATGTGCAGAAGCATATCTGTGCTGTTTCATTTTCAGGATGCTTTGCCCCTATATGTGAATGCACACCTTTCCTACTTCATTTTCAGGATGCGTAGTTAAACAGACTATTGGTCAGAGCACAGGCAGAGACAGCTTTTTCTTTGTGTGGATGGTACTTACATATACATTTATGCACTTTGTCCTCCTAATACTTCTCTTTGGTGGGAAAAAGGATGTCAAGAGGTTCAGTGTGGCAGTGTTTGCATTACCAGGGCTTCTTCTAGAGTGTTAACGCATCTTTCCAGGTGGGAGGCATCAGTCTTGCTTGAACAGATTAAAAGTAGTTCTCCTCTCATCTTGAAACAAGTTTGGTCCTGCTCTGGTAACAGAAACCCTTAATGAAGTTATGATTTCTCGTGCTCCAAATACAGGGATTTAGCTCTCCTTGCCTGAGGAGCGTCAGTGTGAGGTGTGTGTGTGTGTGTTCAGTGTCTGGGTGCTGGTAACAAGGTACTTACTCCCCACACACATCACTGCCTGCGTCTGCCCAGGCACAGTGACATCAGGGGAATAACTCAGGAGTTGCATTGTGCCTGGCTGTAAGATTTTGCAGGATTGAACCAGTTCGAGAGTTTTACTCTTTCCATTATAAAAACAACTTTCAACACTACGACAGTTTTGCTGGGTTTTTTGGGGTTTTTGTTTTTTTTTCAAATTAATAAGTATTCTGTGATTCTGTTTGAAAGATTAGCCCTTCAGGGAACTTTCTATTAAAACCAGTTTTATCCTTGTCTTCCTGCTGTCAATGTTGAAGACAAGTTTATGTTGCAATGAACAAGTTTATGTTGCAACGAACACTTAAATAAAAATATTTTTCAGAAAGTCTTTTGTAAATCTTCTAAAGTGGTATCTGGGGATTGAGTTCCTGTGTGATATTTTGTGTTTGTCTTCCACATTGTTAAGACTGTGGGAAGCATCAGTTCAGTAAGTTTTGCATGTACCTTTATTTAATCTTCCTCCTTTTTTGCCTCATTTCTTTCCCTCAAAAGTTTGTCACTATTGTTTTTTAAACTGTATTTGTTTACAATAATTTCTTTAATGAACTTAGTGTTTACAGACTCACTGAGAACTCTAGGCAGGAAACCTTTAAAAGGTATTATATTTTTAAAATTATTTGAGACATTATGGTAAATAAAAGTAGCTTGCATGGGGCTTGTGGGACCAGACCATCTGTTAAACTAAATAGAGGGAGTGCAGTGCTGCATTCCAAAACACACAAGAAAGAAGCAGTACTCAAGCCTTGCATATATCATGAAACATTATATACTGCAGAGCAAATTCACACCCAAATATGGCTCCTAAATCTTCTGTGAATCGAAGCGAGGAGCCCTTCACATCTGGCTGGCCTTAGGCAGCAGATCCCAGGCAAACTTCTGGGAGAGCCTCGTGTGCCGTGCTGGAATGTGCACATTTATCTCGCTGACCCGTTTGCCCGTGCGCACTCACGGTCTTGCCAACAACTTCTGCCTCAGAAATCGCCGTGCCAAGTGCTCAGCCCTCTTCCCAGAGGTGTGTCAGCTCAGGCTGTGGGAGAAGTGTGGGGTATAAGTGTAGCTCACCGGGTGGGGACCCCGTGCAGCAGTGAGATTGTTGGGGTGTAGCAAATGGGCAAAGAAAAGTAAGGTCTGTTACTGCTTTTCAGTAACTGACATTCTGGTGCCCATCCTTCAGTGACTTTCCTCTTAGCACTCTGCTTACAGGCACTTGGTAGTTTTAAAGCTGTGCCAAGCCTTAACCATCGGTGGTGTAAAACAATTGTGCTCAGCTTTTCAGCACAGGGAGGTCTTTACTCGTTCTCTGCACATATTTGAAATACTTTGGCTTCTTGGTCCCAATTAGCCAAACCTTGCTGAGTCTGACACTCTGCGATCACAGTAAACATTATTAGCTATCCAGACACTCAAAATTAGGAGTCAGGCTCCAAAAAAAAAAAAAAAAATATTACAAGGCTCAAGGCTGGCTGAAAAGTTGCAAGGCGTGTTTGGGACTCTTTCTGTTTTGCCTTCCCTAATTCAGGGCTCTAAATATTGAAATTTTCACAGTTTTTTAGACAAAGGCAAAGTCAGTTTCATGAGAGCTAGGATTCTTTTGACATAACATGATTCCAGGTCTTGGGATTTCAGAATCATCACCATTTTTTATGAGCTTTGCAGTGCAATCAGCAGAGTCGATAGCAGTGAGGATGCCTGCATGCTAGGAATATTTTATTGTGACAGGAATCCTGGCTCAGCATCCCTCCCATGGACATAGCTAGAGCAGCCAAGCTGTGCTTTGGATCAATGTAAGGAAAACATCCTGCACATCTGAGGCAAGCTGTGCTGGTAAAACTTTAGTTTCACTGTGTCTTGGGGATTCTGCTGGCAAAAGCAGAATACAGGATCAAATCTCCTTCCTCTTGGAGCAACAGGACTGTTCTCCCCAGTGTCTTTAGTATGGGCATTCCTTGATTAGGGATCAGCATGCTCTATTGGAGAGCTACGCCTCACCGTTTAGTGGTTTTTCCATTCTAAAATCGTAGCTCAACAACAAGGACAAATGTTTATCTTCCTAACCTGGCAGCTCACTGCTGCCCCACCCACCTAATGGAAGAAAGTAATTTGTGTGGCCAAAGACATCGCCCAAAACAAGAGTCAGGCCCTCAGTGAGTGATAACCAATGCAGGCAGCAGCAAAACAGGGTTGGTTTGCTTTAGCTGAAGATCTAGTCCAGGTCTTAATTTGCCATCACAAAAGAACAGTTGAGTTAATAATTTTCAGCAATACATTATTCCTATAAAATCATTGCTCTTAAATGGCATGGCACTTGTAATTAGGGTAGTCATAACGTATATATCATCATATCTGCATGTCTTCTTGCTTCCTTTTCTTCTGCTTAATTTCCCAAGTGTAGGATTGTTAATAGCAGAGTTGCAACTAATTTTTCATGTCAGACCACTGTGCTGGACTGCAGCCTTCAACCTCTTATAAACAGACGTCACCACAGCGAATGTGTGATCGAGTGCAGGTTAAAATCATTATCACGGCTTAATGTTACATATAAAGAAAAATGCATTTTTATCTGCATTCCCCCATTATCTCTGTAATGACACCATGTTTTTTCTTTTGGAGTTGTAGTCATTGTTATTTTAAGTGCTTGTTAGTACAGCTGTGGGGAAAGACACGATCAATTTTTCATTTGGGAAAAGACACAACAGGGAATGTTAATGTCTCCATTTTAGATAGCGGGATAAAATAATAGGTATGGTTAAGGAGCAGTCTAGCACTCAGACACAGGATGCTCAATTAAGTTCCAGTGAATTAAATAAGTCATCTGCTTTGCTGTCCTTCATGAATAGCTTTATTTCAGTAATTCATTAATTTGGGGAGATGGTGTCAGGTTCTAGCAGCAGATTTGTATTACCCTAGGCTCTCAGGAAATCCATGGCCATGAAACCACTGCATATCCCGAAAGCAAAATGATATGTGCATTTTAATTTCATACAGAGGTGATGCCCACACACAAGCTCAGAGGTGAGATTTTATTTTGAGCAGGCATTTTCCCTGTGTTTTTTAGGTTGTATGTGCACCCTGACTCCCCATTCACAGGAGAGCAGCTGCTGAAGCAGATGGTGTCCTTTGAAAAAGTCAAACTCACCAACAATGAACTGGATCAGCATGGCCACGTGAGTAGCTCTATGGGTGAGAAAGGGAAAAGAAACCACCAAGGAACTGCTTGCTTGTGCCACAGGGCTAAATAGGGGAGAGACTGCCACGGGGAAAGGCTGCCATGGTCCCCATGTTACACCTCTTTTAGCCAGCCCTTCACACCACGGTGATGAGAGATGTTGTGTGAAACTTGCATGTGTTTGGTTTAACCTGTTTAAGGGTCCTTTTGGGATCCTTTCTTGCTGAAGAACAGGCAACTTTCAAAGTCAGGATTTTCTGTAATATTTCATAAGGTAGAGCCTGGATCAATGGTTCACATCATGCTCCTACCTCCATTAGAGGCAAAACATCCATCAGGGACAAAGTTCAGGGTGGAGCTGAGCACCAGAGCAAGGGATAGAAGGAAGGCAGATGAGCCTTTTGTTGTGCTCCTGCTTGCATTTTGCCGTGACTTGGCAGCATGCTCTGCCATGTGCCATGGCCAGCAAACCCATGTGCTTTTATATGTGTGCTTGGAAGCTCCCTACAGGTCACTTCAGGCCACCTGTTAGGGTTGGGTCTATCAATAAGAGCTCTTTTACTTCCAGACTCCAGCATGGGCTCGGAGTCAGAAGGAAATACTGACCTGACACCGAAGCACGGTCTACAGAATTACAAAACATAAGTGTGCCTCAATTGCCCTTGAAATAAACTGTCGGCTAACTGCAAGTCAAGGTGCCAAAGGGTGGGCTTGGGCCTCTGAAGGAGACAGGTCCCAGCTCTGATTGGTGCCAGTTTGTTGTCACAAGTCCTGAGGCTGGAAGATGGTAAACAGGATTCAGAGCTGCTTGCCCTGGGCTCCTGCTTTGCTCCACCAGTGGGGACAACTCCTTTAGGAATCTGACTGCCTCGTGGTAGGTGGTAAGAACAGGTATCGTCTGTTCTGTCCTCTCCCTAAAAGTGCCTGTAAAAGTGCGGGAACGACTAGGTAGTGCTTCCAAATTGCAAAGAAAGAGTTAAAATTGTTGCCTCTGGGCTCGGTGATTCTCTCAGGGAAGGCAGAAGGAGCAAGGGGACGTATTTGAAAGGATTATTGGCTGAGAACAGGGCAGGGCAGCTCAGTTCAGAAGAACAAGCATAAAGGCAGTGTTAGTAAATGAGGTGTTGGGAAGAGAGGAATGATTTTAAATTCCAAAGCATGTGTAGGGTAACTAATTGGTTCAGCTGAATAATTGCAGAATACAATGTATCAGAAATCCCTTCCCTAGTGTGGTATTTATTGCCTGGACTGTGGGAAGCAGTGGCCGTTTGTCTCAGCTGTGTTCTGTGCAAATGTTTCTCATCCAAAAGCGAATTTCACTCATTTCAAGAACTGAGGATTGAACCTCAGCCATGATCATTTAAAATACATCCTGGAAATAACAGCATCAAAAAAAAGCTGAAAACCTCAAACAGATAATCAAAAGAAAGCCCAGATAGATGCCGCTGGGTCGTTCTTTTGTGGAGATCCACCTGTGGGTATATTGTTCTTGAACCCAGTTCCCACCGTTGTTCCCTTCAGGACTAGGAGAATGGTTTTGCTTTTTTCCTCTCTTTTATTTCATGATCTGTAGAAGGGCAAAGCTGAAGATTTGTGGGCTCTATCAGCGAGTGATGATAGAGCAGTATACGTGAGCACTTAAAAAGAAGCATTTTTCATCATAACAGGGGCCATGTGTGCCTCTAATAAAGGGCTCACAGCAGTATATTGCAAGCTAGTTAGGAGAGCTGCAGTTCCCAGAAGCCCAGAGGAGTAGAAGGAAGAAGTAGGTCTGAGGAGCTGTCGGGAACAGCGACATGTGGCAGAGCAAGAAGATGTAATCGTCTCAAATACAGGCAGCAGGAGAAAATGACCCTTAGAGTTTGACATGCAGCCTTCCCACTAATTTCCGTAGAAGCAGAGGTTGATCTCATTCTTTACATAAAGGCTCTGGGCAGTCAGCAACAATGGAAAGTTTTGTGTGTCCAGTTAAGGATAAGCCCTGAAGGCTTGATCCTGTGTTGAGATTTGAGTGACAGATGTTATCCCTTCACAGAGCATTCTCTTTTTAATATTTTGTGGAGGTTTATGTTCCAAATTAGGATGTCAGGTTTTATGTGCTGCCTTACTGAAGCTATGTGAATGCCATCATTGGACGATCAGTAGAATTAAGGAAGAAATCATTCCTCTGGAGCCTTTAAGGAGGGATCACTGTGCTATGGCTCATGGCATTTCCAAACTCCTGTGTATGAAGAGAATTGAAACACCTTCTGAAATCTCTGCCTTCAGTTTGAAAGAGCCAGTCTTCCCTTTTTAATTATGTTTGATAAGGTGTGTAGGTTCCTGAGGAAGTTTGGATGACCCAAAAGACACCTTTAAATACTTGTTACAGGTAGGGAAAATGGATCCAACCTGATTCCAGTTTGTTCTAGTTGCTTGCTTTCTTCACTGTCCAGGAGACAGTTTTGGGTGTGAAGGTAATTGTGGTTTATTTGTAGGGTGGTTCACTTCCTGAAAAGGATTCTGTAGAGAAGAGAGGCATTTGTTTGCTCTAGCATTTGTTTGTTTTCTCTTATTCCGAGACTTTTGGAGTTGGCAAGCATTTCTGATTGTGTACCTTCAGCAGCATGTGTAACCCCAGAGTTATGCACATATTCTCCCCAAGCCTCAGGCAGAAGTCTTATCTCTGTGTGCATGGCATACAGCTCACTCCATGGAAAAAACACTTTCCGATATCCTTACCAGAGGAAGGAAATGGCTTCTATCTCTAGATTTTTACAGCCGAGCAAGTAATTGCCATTTTTCTGACTGCGAAATATTTATGAAAGTGACAATTTTTCTGTGTGATATTTTTCACACAGAGTGCTTTCTTTAAGACTTTTCATTGCCCTTTATTGTAGTGCCATCATTTCTGGTTTATGGTGAGGTGAGCCACGAGTGTATACACTACTGTAATTGGTTTTTTGGCATTTACTCAAACACATGAATCTATGGAAAAGCAAACTCAAAGCTGTGAACATGTTTAATAAATAACTGTGAAAGCAGGGGGTGTGGAATAGCCACAAGCAGTTATGCCCAAGTTTTTTTAGTCAACCTGGCAGAAGTTAGGAACCTTTGTGCTTTCAGAAAGAAAACTTTACATGGTAATGCTATTGTTTGGTGAATATGGAAGCGGCATTCACAGCACAGTTCCTGAATTCAAAACCACCTTGGAATTTTGCAGCTGGCATCCAGATTGCCTCTGGTGACTGGTCTGTAGCCAGTGGGAGCCAGATGCCTACAAACCTGCCTGACCTTACAGCAATCAGGCTCCTGTAAGGCGGTATCCTGGTCATCTCTCCTGACTCAGGCTGTCAGCACAAAGGTGGATGGGGTGGCTGGGAGCCTGTGGCTGCCAGCAGGTGTGTGCAGGGGAGCTGCCATGAATATATGGGCACCTGATGTGTCTCTTGGGACATGCCAGCAGAATTGTCACTGAGCTGGCATGGAGGATTTTCTGATAGCTACACTATGCAGGGGGGACTGCTTGGAATTTGAAGCCACTCTTGGAAGCTACTCTGTGAGGAACACCCTGTGGATCTAACTCCTTTGGGCTGTTTTTATATGGTCCTAACACAAGAATTTGCATGGATATTAAGGAGTGTCTTTGTGTTTCATCAGCAGCTTGTGCTGGAGTGCAGGTGGAGAACCACACATACAGACCCTCACATGAAAGAAATGGTGACATTTACCTTGGTCATGGGTCTTTTGTGACCTCCTGGTTGCATTCTGAACTTGTTTTATACATGAATGACCAGACTTGCCCCTGGTGGGAATGAGAAATGTAGAGTGCCATGGCAAGGGATGTTATCTATGATGTGCGCTCTATTTTTTGGAAAACTTTCATAAGGGATTACATGGTCTTGTTCGAGAAACGTAGTTCCTTTATCACAATTTGCATTCAGAGAGGAGTGACAGGAAAGGGCATGTGTGGGAGCTGCTCTCAACTTTTTCCTCCTTCCACCTGACTGCTGCTCAGATGTGATGCCTTGATATGGATATCATGGCCATGAAAGGCAATGGAAAGCACCAAGGTCTGGGGCCCAACCCCCCAGTAAGCTCATCTCCATCCACACACTCTGCTTTAAAACGTCTTTTCCATCTGCTTAGAGTGCTCCAAATAACTAGGATGGCAACAGAAAATGTTACAAAGAGAGGGAAAAGTGCTAAGGGTAATGAAGGCAAGGTCCATGGCCGTTATGTGTGTTCCTACATAAAATGGTGGCGTGCTTTGAAAAAGGATCTGAGCTGGTTAAAGCAAACATGCAACATTTCAGGATGATGGTTCACTGTCATTGTAATGTCTTTCTTGTTGCTGCGTGCCTCCCTGCAAAGTCCCAGTGTGAGTCTTGGCGATATTTGGCCCCAAAGGAGCAGCAAAGAAAAAAACTGATGGAAATTCTAGCCATGATAGAGCTGTCTCTAAGCTCTCCACTCCAATGCAATGTGCAGCCTTTCTCATTGACTTAGCATGACACACTGCACCCGCTCCTGCTATGTTTCAGCTGAAGTTAACGCTTCCTGAGGAATGCACATTAGCTATTCCAGATGTACGGAGCTGACTGTAATGTCGTTATGGCCCCTGCAAAATAGAACCACCCACACCATTGCCAATTTTGTCTTGTGACTGTGATTATATCCAAAACAAGGGCTGGTGTGAGCTGAGCTCTCTATTTAATTCTTATATTGTAATACTGTGGTTAGAGGCCGCCAAACAGGCCTCCAGCCAGTGGCAACTGAAGCAAGGGGGACTCTTGGTTTGACTCCAGTGAACGTTGAAATTGGTTGGTTGGTACCTTAGGTTTAGAATTGTTTTGGGAGCTCGTAAACAATTATTAATGAGGATAGAATAGCAAAACCCAGTCATTTGGGGGTTCCGTGTTGGTTTCCCTCCTTGCTTGCATTTTTGGTAGTCTGCGGTGAAGAGCACCTCTGAAAGAGTTTGTTTTAAAGGTTTGTCACAGTGAAAGGCTACGTGGAGTTTTACTTTTGGTCAGATGGTTTGTGCTGCTGCTGGTAGGTTTTTGGATGGGTCTAATTTTTTCCGTCTTTCTTTTCCTGAGGAATTGGTGACTGTTTTCATTCTGCACCTGCATATTTTTGCAAGTGGGGACTCTTGGCCATTAGCTTTCGGGAGTTGCACATTCACACCTGCCAACCAGGGCACACTCTGGCAGTGACTAATTCTGTATGTAAAACACCTCACCTGTAGGAACAGGTATTTATCCTTCAAGAAAAGCATGCTCACCAGTGGTGTAGGAGAGAGAGGAGACTAGCTCCTGGGATGCCTGCTTTTCCACCTTCATTTCCTGGAACTGCCCAAAGGAGCTGGAGAGTTTGCTCTGAAAACCAGGCCTTGGCTGGTTAGATTTCAGATACTTCCCTTGCAGTGTTAATTAGATCTTGCCCCACCCCACATGGTTTTATTAGCCTTTGAGGGCCCTGTCAACCTTCCTCTCAGGACAATGCTCTGTCATTCTTCCTTGCAGATCATTTTGAACTCCATGCACAAGTACCAGCCAAGGGTCCACATCATTAAGAAGAAGGATCACACAGCTTCTTTGCTAAATCTGAAATCAGAAGAGTTCAGAACATTCATCTTTCCAGAGACAGTTTTTACTGCTGTTACTGCCTACCAGAATCAATTGGTGAGTAGAGCTGCTAATTTCCACAGATGTAACTAGATCCCACCCTGATGAAAATTCCCTTCTGCCCAATCTAAACTAGGAAAATTTCTCCCGTAACCTACCTTTCCATGCTGATCTTATTCACATTCATGAGTAATTCCTGAATATACAGTAGTAGTACAGACTTCAAAGAGCAGTAAGGATTATTCATGAGAGCAAAAATGGCAAGTAAGAGGCTTTCTTTTGTCTTCCTCTGTGCCTATACAAAGCTGCTTGCATATTAACATTTAGTCATTTTCTAATTATAGCTCATTAAAGAACTGTTCTTATTTGTAGTGATCTTTCATGCCACAAGCTATGAGCTGAGAGAGATTCTGGTTTGCACATGATGATTTCATGGGCTTAAAAAGTTGACTAATTAAGATGTAAGGCTCAAATGTAGGGAAAAATCACTCAGAGATATGCTTTTCAGAGGCTGCCCAGATTACATCCAGATGTTTGAATTTCAATTTGCATGCCAGTGAATAATATATACAAAATGGAGGAGATCATAACAATGGATTGCTAATGAGTAATTTTAGGAAGTCTATAAACAATCAGAGAACAGAGGCTCTGCTTGATGGTGGATTGGGCTTTAATATTTAAGTCAGTGGAAATATGCTGTTGCCTTCAGAGTGTTCTTTCAGGGCTTCCTGACTATGACTTCAAAAAACCCCACCTATTTTGCTCCTTAGTTCCCTCAAGTTAGGAAAAATATAGGCACTGTCCAAATATGTGGGCAGGCAGCATTACGGAGTTAATGTACCTGCTGGATTATTTAAAGAAACAGGCATTTCCTAATATGAAGCAAAAGCAATTTTGAAATGCTATGAATAAAATGAAACTACTGCATAGGGTGCCAAGGAAGCTCTGAAGATAATATTACTAATATTAAGTCAGTCCTTATGACAGATCCCACTTCCTGCTTTAAGACTTTAATATATTGATTTAGACTTAGATTTGTATCTGAATGATGTAGAAAATACACTCAGCACCTGGCAATCTCAAGAAAATAATGTTTGGAGAGGCAGTGAGGATTTTCCATGTAAATTTCTTTAGAAACCAACAAAATAGTAACAGGCACAAAACCAGCTAAACCCAGAATTTATTTCTGTAGGATGATATTTACACTAGAGAGGTTTCTAAACTAACCTTCCCAACACACATACATTGAGTCCTGGAAAATTTCTCAATGGAACATCTCCGGAACCCCTAGAGGTTGATGTTGTCGTTTTATTTATGACTAATGAAAATGGAGCCTTTTTTCATTTTTGCCATTTCTTTCAGAACTGTTTTAAGGAGGGATTGATTACATTTCTGGAGGTTATTAGATAAAAGCTAAATACATTACACTTTCAACAAACTATCTCATAATTTAAGATTTAAAGGGCATGCATTTATTTAAACAGTCAAACCACTGCCACAGAGTTGAATTGTAGGTCAGATTTCATTTTAAAATGCTTTCTAGCAGATGTTCTCTGATTGTTTGTGAGACAGTCTCTCAGGAAAAATATGGCCATAAATGATTGTGAGTCTCATCTGGCTTTGGTGGATACAAAAATTTCTCCTGTGTGATGTCATACCAAAACTTTAATATCAGGAAGATGGAAGTTTGATTGGTGAAAATATGCTCAAGAGATGAATAGACATCCTTATTGTTCTGTAGACCAGTTGGCTTGGTGTGTTGGTGATCTCAGTCAATGGAACTAGTTAAAGCTTGTCTTTTTTCAAGGTGCTTTTCAAAATGCTGCCATGAAAATCTTCACTGGATGTGAGGCACTAACTTGCCACTCTGCTACATCACCATGAGCTGAGGGCTTATGGATCTCTTGGAAGCAGAATGAGCCTATAACTAACTCTCTGAGCTATTTCAAGGTCCTTGTGACAAAGCTTCAAGGTTGTTTCCACCATTTGTAACTGAGTGATGAGACAGCCTCAAACCCTCCAGCAGCACTCAGGTCTGGGGTGTTTGACCACTGGCAGGCCATTAATTAAAAACTCAAAACTTCCCTTTGCCAGCATGTCCCTTCCTCTCTGTGTTTTCCTCAGAAGACCTCTTTCTCAGAATTAAAAGTTGGGTCTAGTTGCCCTCTTTATTTTTTTATATTTTATAAAAATATGTATCTGTCCTCTTTGTTCTTTTTTATTTTTGGGGAGAAGCCACCCCATTTTGAAATATATTTGTTTGATGAGAGTGTTTCATTGTTTGAGGATTTGGAAAAGATGCCATTTTTTTTTCCCCTTGAGTCTTGAGGCCCAGTTATTAAAAATAAGATTGTAGCCTCTTCGATTCAGGCCTTTTTTTGAGGGATTTCAGGCTGACAAAGCCCCTTAATATGAAATGTTGAGAGCTGTTGATGTTCATGGGCTTAAGCTAGAGTTGGTAGCATTCACTGGCCTGCAGGATGGGTCCTGTGTTTTGTCTCATCAAGCTCTAACTCCCACTTACAATTTTATTTTTAGCTCTTGGAAGAAGTGTGGCTGGAAAATCCAAATATTACAATGATGTCTCAGGTTTTATTCACCAAATCTAAATTGGTTGGATAGACAGAAAATTTCCCAAGAACAATGATGCATTTTTTTTCTTGG
This sequence comes from Phainopepla nitens, assembly GCA_013400175.1. NCBI lineage: Eukaryota > Metazoa > Chordata > Aves > Passeriformes > Bombycillidae > Phainopepla > Phainopepla nitens. Next base: position 231,488 of record VXBQ01017037.1, read on the forward strand.
TCCTCAAAAAAACATTTAAAGCCACCACCATATGCCTGAAAAGTTTCACCACAAAGGGGAGCTCAGATGTTTTTGGGCAGGAGGGATTCCTGGTCAATGGATTGCTCAGTCAAAATGGAAAGGCTGACTGAATGACTGGGCAGGTTTATAGCTACCTTTGAAGAAGGGAGGAAAGTTTTTATTCATGATCTGTGTGTTTTCAAGACTGTGATCTTGAAAAAGTTTCAGTGGGGTTACTCCTTCAATATAGTGTCTGTCATTTTAAATCTGAGTTCCCCCCACATTTTTCCTTCCCTTCTTCAGCCTCTTTTCATACAGAACCAGTTAAACTGCCCCTATGTGGTGGCTGGTAGGCCTGGCTGAGAACATTTCCATCCCAGTAAAAAAAAAAAGTGGTGATGAAGTGAAGCCATGGCTTCAGGTGACTGGGGCTTGTATTGGTTGATGAGCAGCTCCACCAGGCAGGCTCAGCTGTCAGCAGGGTGATTTGTGCTGCCTGTGGAAAAGACAACCTGATTGATGCTGGTGAAGTATTTGGAAGCTGTAATGCTGTCCGTGGGTGGGTTCCTCCTGCTCCAGGCAATAGGGAGGCTGAGCCTGCTGTGCCCTTTGGTCTTTCCACTGCCATATGTGCAGTGCACCCTGGTTTGCCTCCTCAGCTTTGCAAGGTCTCAGGAGCAGCGCACACGCACGGGGCGCACGGATAAAATTAGCAGTGAAGCCACAGGGGATGGATTGGTTAACACTTTGTACACTGCACTACCCTAACACTGCATTCGTGTAACGTCGCTCTTTTCTGTGTTCTCATAGATAACCAAGTTGAAAATTGACAGCAACCCTTTTGCTAAAGGATTCCGTGACTCTTCCAGACTCACTGATATCGAGAGGTAATGGGGACTTTCTGTTTACTTTCCATGCAGATAAGATAAAGAGAAGAGAGAGTTTGTAGGAAAAGCATCCTTTCAACTCCTGAGAACCTGTGCGTTTTAATGTTATCTTGCTGCGTATAGTAAGACTCCTCCACATCCTTTAAAAATACTTATAAACTTTATGAAGAAAGAGCTGTTTTGAGTTTTGACATCTGTTCCAGTTGGGGCCAATATATTCTTCTTCCTCAGGGGGCTTCTTGAAGGGTCAGTTTTACAGCTTCAGAATGAAAAGCTTTTTTCTTATCATGCCATTTAATCCTGTTGAGAGCTGTGAATTGGGTCAATGGGAAACAAGGGCAGTGGTCCTGTGAAAAACATCTTTACAGCTCCCCACTGCTCAACATAGTGGAAAAGAGAGAGGAGAGCTCCCAAAATTCACTTCAGCAGTCCCAGACACCAAATTGGCAATTACTGCCATGAGGATGACTCCCATAACTCCCACTCTGACAACAAGGATGCCATTTTTATTCCACCAAAGTTGCATTACAAGCTGCATCAGGGGAAAGTTTTATCTGGAAACTGTTTTGTGTGTATACAGCTCATTACAAGCAACTGCTGCCATAGGGACAGAAGCATTAACCCACAGCTGAGTTAGGAAATTAACGTAAATCTCTTGGTAGCTTTCCAGCACGTCACATTTTTATGGTATCATGTCAAATAACTTGGCAAATGAAGCAAATTAAGCTGCTTGTGTCCTTTAAGCTGGAAGAGAACTCGATGGAGATGGATATAGCACATCCAATTTTTCCTATGAGCACAAAATCCTGAAAGAAAATTTGGAAAGGCCAAAACCCTCCAGGCTCCTATGTGGAGATATCCAGATGTATCTGTGAATCATTTTTCACAGGTGCATACAAGGGACAAGCGGCTCAATGAAGTCATAGCCATAGAGCTAGAGAAAGTCTTTACAGCAGTTCAAAAGTACATCTACCTGAGCAGGCCCATGGATGGGAAATAATAGCGTCCTTTACACCTTACTAGTGGATCACAAGCGATCTGTTGAGTAAATGGGTAAAAGAAAAGTAACTTGGGGAAAGAAAGCTAATAGGCTGCAGTGCATAAATGCAAAGTTGTTGAAAATTGTTTCTTAAGTGAAAACCTTCATTGAAAATGAAAACAAACCAAAAAAAAGAGATGCAAATTTAATAAAAGAGCATGGCCTGCTGTATTGACAGAATACTGAAGTAAACAACATCGAAAGCTCAGGTTCGTATGCCATAAATAGTCAAGGAAGGACCTTTCAGAAGAGGTTTCCTTGTTTTATGGACAGGAGACATCTAACAACACAGCTTTGCAAGGGCGGAAAGAGTCTGGACAGATAAGCTGGGAGAAAAACTTAGTTACCTCTGTGCAGATGAACTGACTATCGTGGTGCTGGATATGAAGGGAATTTTTCCAGAGGACATCTTATTATAACAGCACATGGCATGGAGTCAGAAATGCTGAGCATAAGCTGAAGTGCCCTTTTGTTTATTGATAAGTGTAAGAATAGAGCCTGAGACAGGCAGCCGAGCCCAGGCACAAATGCTGCCATGAAAGATAAGGCAGACAAATGTGAAGCCTACATTAAAGACAAGAAACAGAATGTGAGAAGTATTAAACTTAGATTAAAAATCTGGATTTGAGAGCCCAAGTTTGGGTCAGGTCCGATTTTGACTTAAATTAGAAAGCTTAGCCCTGATAACTATTACAATAGCATTTAAAAATTCAAAACCTTCTCCACAACACATAAAGTTATGAAATAATAAAAGTGTAACATGCAAGTGGGCTGGTAAGAGATTGTTTGCGAATTGCCTAAGCTATACAAATGGCACAGAAATATCAAGGGGTTTATTTGGTTCTGACATTAAAATACTCAGGCAGATGAGAACATCATTATCTAAGTGCCCACTGGTTCTATAGATTTCATCTTAGCACCAACAAAATCACTTAAAGAAATCTGAAACAAAGCAAAGGAAATAGCAAAGTGAGAACAGGAAAATTTTTTTTATTTGATGTCCATTGCAACATTAATTGCAAATAGGTGAATCTTAAATAGTAAAGTATGACTCCTGCTCAGTCTAATGGGAAACTATAAGGAGAAAAATACTTATTTTCCAGGGAAAAGACTGTGAAGGCCAAAACACACTTGCACAGCTCTTGAAAACTGAGTAGTTCTCTAGAAGCTGTGAAAATACTTCCCCTGCACTGCTCAGCAGGCGTGCACTCAGCACACGCGTGCGTAATCTATGGCGTGGCGGGGTGATCCTAATGGCCTCCTGTAAAGCATCCCATGATGTTGGGGCCAAGACAGCACTCATTTATCCTGAGTTCCAGCTTCTCCAAATGACCTAAGTAGTGTGAAAGCGCACAGAGCTTTGTATTTCATTTCCAAGTATTTAAGCCTGCTTTTTCCTAAACAGCCTTTGGGGAGGGAAACAAATCAGATCAATTGATCTTTAGAGACCTAAAGAAATTAAATTAGTCTGGAGTCAGTTACTGCACTAAACCATCCAGTAATTGGATTGCTTCTTGTAACTGATTGAAAACAGCCTCTATCTGTAACAATATAGGGAGCTTTTCTTTATAGTAGATCTGAGAGAAAAACACATCTTTTTATGACATGATGACAGAAATTGCACTTTTTTAACCTAATTGAATATGATTTTATAAATATGTGACTTTAACGATTTCAGGCTTCCCATTCTAGATTTACGATCCTTATGTAAGAAATTCAAGCTGCAAATGCCTTTAGGTTTAAATCTGTTGGCATTGCATGTGTTGGAGTTGAAATAATATATGTAAAGATAGTGAAATTTGCACAGCAGCAGAGGAGGTAGGCAACAGCAAAACTTTTGAAATACCCTATGTTTTTTTTGTTCCTCTCTAAATACCATAGAATGGTTTCCTTGTACTCATAGCTATATGCAAGCCTTTTAACTATTAAAAATATATTTGGTGAGTTTGGTATATACTGAATTTTTTTGTAAGATGCAAGGTTCCTTTCACAATCAAATCTTTCCCTGCATTACTTGTGGTAATCTATTTATAGCAATGGGGCAGACTTTATCTGGGGCTACTGTGATTTAGATAAGTTTCTGACTCACCTTTTGATCTTTTTACATGGTATTTATGTGTCCTCTACTATAAAAAGGCTCCCACAGTGCTTGTGAATGAAAAAAATTGAACATTTAGCAGCAATTACCAGAACGTGGAGCTTAGCATACTGTGGTGTTGACTATGGGATGCCAAATCCAGTAATGAGGCATTTCTGCTGAATTAAAAACTGCCAGAGGCGTAAAGAATGCAGAGGCAGAAACCAACAGATGAATTTTTTTCATCTTGAGTCTGAATTTATCTTTTGAGTTGTTGTGAAGAATTAACTTGTTAAAAATAAATAGATAAATAAAACCATCATAACTACATACCATTCCAAAAATCCAGTGAAAAAGGTGATAATTTCAAGAGTAGGAGCCAAATATGTGATAGGCAAGTTCAGGCTGTGGATTTTTAACTATTAAGGAGAGAGCTAAATGAGTATACCCATCTGCACAAGTCCAATAATACTTCTGGGATACTTCAAGAGGAAATATGGAAAAGTATGGTTGCACACCCAAGTAATTTTTAGGCAGAGAAGGGAAGGCTGGGGGGATGGGGAAATTAGAGAGCAGCATCCCAACTGGATTTGCATGGTAATAAAATCCCAGATTTTCCCCTGAGGAGCTTCATCTCTGAGATGTGGAAATACATCATGCTGGCTTACAAGGCTGTAAGCAAAGTTCATGCTAATGCCTGGGTAGGGGCACTTCCCTGCTGAAGGATCAGTCAAAGCCACGTGCTCAGTGACGGGCTGAGTGCAGCTGTCCTCTTCCCCATCCCTTCCCTGCTCACCCCACAGAGCTGCCTCCCATTCCATTGACTACTGCTGGTCCAGAAGGACTTCCTAGACTCTTGAAAGCCCCCTACCAACAGCCAGAATATATACATGCTCTCTGACCTACCCCCCACATCCATGGTTGAGTAGGGCTTTGTTATAGCTCTCCAATAAGTTGAACTGCCGGCTGATCTTTTATTCTCAGCTAGTTGTCAGTCTGTGAATGTCAGCAACCAGCCATGCAATATAATCTCTGATGTTTAGGTTCAGAGAAGAAAAGAAGTCCTGAATTTAGGGAGAAATACCAAGGACTCTGGCATCTAAACCTGGCATCTAGTGCCATTCCAGATGTTGCTGAGGTTAGTCCAGCCTTCAGCTGCTGCTCCAGATGGGTGGTGGATTGTCTATATTTTCTACATCATCCCTTCCAGAACACTGCAGGTGGCTTGGATGCCTTAGCAAATCTTGAAAGCACTACCTGCCTATATTTAAACACCTGAATTATTCCATTCAAATCTGGTTCATCTGCCTCTGCTTGTTGTTAGCCAGGCAACTGCTCCTTTTCACCCAGAAGAAAGTCCCCTGTGCCACTTAATCCTCTTTAGTTTCCAAGTTTTTAAGCACTCATACTCTGGCTCATTTCCCACTTAGGTTTTCTATCTTCTTACTTGTGCAAAATAGTACAAAAATATTATTCTAGTTGTTTCTGCTCACCTCATGCAGATGTAGTGTGTGCATAACAGGTGGGGATGATGTCAAATTAGATCTGTGGTTTCCACCACAGAGAAAGTTTTCCAGGGACTTCTCCCTACAATTTCACAGGACTTCTCTGTACTCACCTCTCATCATTTGGTTACAGTCAGAAAGAAATAGTTGCTCTACTGCGTGAAGTGGAGTTCCACGGGGCTGGCTATGTAAGATAGTTTTCTCATTTTTATCTGCAATTGAGAGAAGTGGGGTGAGTATACTGATTACTTCATGCCCCTTCTTCATGAATGTCATTACTTTTCCCATGCCATAGCTTCAGCTAGGCTTTGTCACATCCATGCATATTACAGCTCATCTACAAGAGCTGGATTTTTACTGAGAGGTTGACATTGTGGAGGTACATTTTTTCTTCCATAGTCATCAAACCCAAGTTTTTTCATAATTTAAGACTCATTTCCCTTCTTTCTTGTATATATTCTTGCAGTAATGCATCCATCCAACACTTGCCCAGCAGTTTTGACTTTGTGTGGAAGTGTTTTGGGGCTGTGGATTAGCTTTTGGGCCAGGTCACATGAGCCACTGTAGCCTGTAGGCCTTGTTTTTTCCCTGGTGGGTTCAGTTTTAATCTAAGCAGTGGAACAGAACTACTTTGTTCTGCTCAAAGATTTGGTCCATACCATGGACAATCCACAACCTGAACTACGTTCCTGTGGTCAGCCTCTAACATTCACCTGCCAGTGAGAGCAAGTATATACAGAAAATTAATTTGTCTGTAAGTTTGTGCATATGTAAAATAGCAAATAAAAGCCACAGAAGCAATAAAGGCTGAGTGATATATGAACAGTAGTTCTGACAACAGAAGTTTTTCACTCACAGTTACTGTTACAGAAATGTATTTGTTCTTCCTTCTATGTTGTTTTGGTTTTTCAGGAGGTGAGTGGTTTTTGTTGGTTTTTTGGGGGGAGTTTTGTTCATCGGTTGGGTTTTTTTGTTTTTGTTTTTGTTTTTTTTTTTACAGATTTGTTTTTAGCACTTGTGTCTTGGACAAATTAGTCATCTTCTCCCTTAAAAAATAGTTCTACTACAGTGCGACTTCCGACAAGTTTATTTTTGTGCCTTCTCAGCCCATTTATTCCATCTGTCTTCACCTCACCTCACTTCTGACATCTTCTGTTATCTGGGCTTTCTTCCAAACATACCAACTGGCAGCTACAAAAAAAAGGAAACCTTTGAAATGCAGAACTAAAGAAGTCATTCAGGCTGCAAACTGATAATTCATACACTTTATATCCTGTTCTGTATTTTTCTTTGTGTTGGACTGAATGGCCAAGCAAAACACAATTGTCAGTTTTACTATTTTATTATTTTCCTTTTTTTTTTTTTTAATTGACATTGCCTTTCCTTGCAAAGAACAAGAAAAAAAGTAGAAAAAAGCAAATTTCATGACCAGAAACAGGGAGCAGATTCTGGGAATATTCTTACCTTTCTGTTTATCAGCACTTGGATGGCAAGGGGTAAAAAAAAAGAGGTTAATGCTGAGAGGCTTCTCAGCTCTGCTCTGAATTTTTTACCTCTTGTAGCCATTCCTATAGCAATGGTAACTTGTGCAGAAGACATAAGTTCACAGTGCCTGGCTCAGCCACTTGCTCTTTCTCATCGCAGTTTGACTTTAGCGTGTTGTCTTCAAAGACGCTTGAACCTGGCTCCCACTGGAAAGGATGGCTGCCCCTTACATCAAATTTCATCCTCCTTGTAGCCATGGTATAGACCTAAGATAGATACTGGATGCCCTGGCTCCAGCAAGCTACTTCTGAATCAGCTTTTCTCACACCTTCACCAACACTAAATATATTGTCTTAAGCATTCTTGTCCCAAAGGGAGAAACTAGGCTTCCCATCTCCATCTCCTTTCTACCAAATTCAGAATCAGGGTTGTGGTGATCACCAGGCTGCTGTGCATGCACAGCTGAAGTACAGTAATAGCAAAAGGAGCAGGAAAAAATACATCAGAGATGCCTGCTCCCACCTCTAAAGAAGCCCTGTTCTTTCATCTTGATTAAAGATCCTGCTCAGGGTAATCTGGGACTTTATCATCTCCTGAGAGAATTTCTATAATCTGGGTAGACAGCACCCTCACATAAAGCCTCAGCTACTTACCAAGTCAACTCTGTTTTCTGCCCTCTCCTAGTTCAAATCCATGCCAAATCTTGAGTTTGGTCTGTGAAGTGTTAGTGAATCATTTGTCAGTTACATCAGGATTTTCCCATCTTCTTTTGGTCCTCCGAGGCTACTCTGTACATACAGGGCACTGTCAGCTAAACAAGGCCAAAGATTCAGCTTGGAACTGTATAATAAAAGGCATCCCTAGCCAGAAGTTTAGTTTTGCAATCAGTTGCCAGCAGAGGCAAGAGTGAAATGTTTAATCAAGAGGTTAGAACCTTCAGGATAGCAAGATGTTCCCTGTGCACCTGAAACCCTTTCTAATTGATGAATTCTCTCAGCCTTTCACATGCTTTTATTTCAGGTTCCAAATTTGCTGTTTTATTTCTTGGACAAAGGAGACAAGTGCTTCGTTCATAATAAGGTTTATTGACAGGGTTGGGCTCAAAGTGTGCTTCTGCTGGAATGCAAAGTATTGGGATCAGCCTGAGCTCCTTTTCCTGTTATCTCTCTTCACATTTGTCCTTCCTCAGCATCTTCTCTGTGGGTGTGCTTGCCAATACGAGCTTAGTTTTTTCCTTTCTATTTGGCACATGGATCCTTTTTCTCAAGCAGCTTCAGTCCCTAACTAGCTCTTCTCCAGCCTGTCATCTCCTACTATTATCCAGTTGTACACATTGCACAGCTTAATCATAGTAATATATTGTGTGTATGTGCATGCTTTCCCCCCCTCCTCTGGGTATTTCCAAGATATCTGTGAGTTGAAGAAACAGTGTGGAAGACTGAAACTTGTAGGTAGACCACACAAAAGTATTTGACAGAAAGAAGACATCTTTCCTTTATTCAATTGGCAGCTTGTGATCTCTCTCAGAACAAAGTTTAATGCTAATTTCTCGCTAATACAAGAAACTGTGGAGTTCTAAGACACATTAAAAGGTAAAAAATTGTTAGGTCCCAGTATTAGATAACAAGTCTCTGATCACAAACAAAGAAACAGAAGTTGAGTATGAGTAACTGGAAGTCACTTTGTTCTTCAGATTATTTACTGTGGAACAGTGCTGAAAAATATGCAAAAACAGCTTTAAAAAAAACCTCCACCCTACTCTTCACTTGCTATTTTTTGAAATTGACCATAGAATCATAAAGTGGCAAATATTAATTTATCATTCAGTAATTTATAAAATTATTTCCATAAATCCTTTGAACCATATTGAAATATCTGATGTTGCATACAGAATTATAAAGTCAGAGGTAAAAATGTATTTCCCTTTTAGCAGTGTTAATGTAATATTTTGGGACATGAAAACATGTATTTTATTAATCTACTCTCCAGAGCACCATATTTGGTATAACCTAAAGGGTTTATACTTCCATAAAGAGAATTTTCAGAAATATTTTGGGACTTAAGTCATTTTGTACCCAATGGAAACAAGGATATAAGAAGGAATCTGTGTTCCAGATTGCCAGCTTTGTTCCTGCATTTTGAGCTAGATTTCACAGGCACTTAGGACTTGTTGTCAAAGTTTTGTTTCCTCCTACATATCTGCATTGGAGTAAATCCTAAGGTACCTGTCTTTAAAGGGTGGAGGAGGTTAGTCTCCTCTTTCCAATCTATGTGGGAAATTCCAGATGTTTTCATAGATTAAATGAGTTGCAACTGCTGTCCTCTCTATCCAGACTCCAAGTGATGGTCTCTGAGGATGGAATATTGCAGCATGGTGCAGAGGCCACCACACCCTTTTCCTTTGAAACACGATGGGGAGGAAAGAAATCTAAGTGCAGACTTCTGGACTTGTTTTTCTGAGTGGAAGAAACAGTGCTTGGAGGATAACTCAGAGAGGTTTTATGGTTTATGAATGCTTTATGAGTGGAGAAAAGACATTGCTTCTATTTTTTATTTTTTCCTGCTTCCTTTTGCACACTTAGGGGAGCTCAGCCTTTTGCATTTTGTAGGTCTGTTTGGAGGTTTATATGCATCACGTGTTATATGTGGAAAGAAGAGGGGCCACCTGAAAACTGTGGGTGCAGGTGCCTAAATTTTGGTGTGAATCTCAATGCTTTACACTCATGATGAGTCACAGCCTCAACCTCTAAAATGAAAATTCAGTAGGTGTTTTGTGATTATATCATAAACAGCCAACGTGGTTTGCCAAGATAAGCTCATACAGTTTTGAATATTAAATCTCAGCCGCACAAAAGGAACTGTTTCTGTGAGATTAGTTGCTTCCCCTGATTCAAGTTTCCACATTCCCTCTGCTATAAAAACCTTTGCCTCTTGTGCTGATGAATGAGATTAATCTTCCAAAACCTTTTGCATACTATCTGCAATACTACATCATAAAATAAATAAATAAACCTACCACATAGTTCCCTGGTTTCAAACTTTGCAGATTCAGGGTTCACTAAGAAGTCATCTCTCTTTTTCCTTTAAAAGAAGACAACCATATAGAATAATAGAGTTCTCTGTCTAGCATACAAACCCATCTGGAAAGAATTTAGTCTGCAATAATTGTGGGCATTTGATTTAGCTTTAAATCCCTGTAGGTAATTCAAATGTAAATTTATTGGGGTGAGTTTATCCCCAAGCCGCCATTGGATCCAATGTTTTAGAGGTGAAATTGGCCCACTGTGCTAAAACTACAGCCTGCATTGTTTCTGTTGCATCAGGATATTATTACATGCTGTAATCTCTGCTGTTATAAGCAGACCCTTACTAGAAATAAAGTCAATAGAGACAATACAGACAATCACCTGTATTAAATTTATTTTTCAGACCTTTATAGACTAGTAATTCTTTGATTATGAATATGTTTATACACCAGTATCTAAATCACTCAGACAACACTGGTCTAATTTGTTATTCTGTTATGCTGTACTCATATGAAATAGTCCTTTTGGTCAAGTAAAATTCTTTGCATTTCACATTCTGCTTCAGAAGAAAGCCTAATGTTTCAAGAGGCATTCAGCACATAATGTAAACAATGCCATCTGTCTTTTTCTTTGGAAAATCTTCTTTGAGATAGCCCTGATATGCCTACTGTTTTCAATCACTTAAAAGGCAGTAATCCAATTATATCATTCTCTATGTAGGAACTGCCATTGCTTTCAGTCCACTTCCAATCCTGACACAAGTAAATCACTTTGATAAGATCCTCTTTTTATTTATTTTTTTCTGAGGAGGCTAGCATAAGTAATGATGCCAGTGATAGACCAAGGACAAAATGACCATAATGGACTTTCTGTAGGAAAGGAAAACATGTGCCACTGTGATTTATTATGTTACTTGAAAAATATTTTTCCTTGGAATTTCTGGAACAGGCACACTCTCTAAGTGAAGAGCATTAGCAAGTATGAATGGACAAAAGGTAAATTCAGACAAAACCTTCATCAAGTAGCAGATTTCAACAACTATTGCTACTTAGATTTCTTAAACAGGAACAGAAGGTCAAAGCCATTTTGGAAATGTGCCTAGGTCATTTTCTTCTTTGGTATAATGCCACCTACTTACATGGAAATGCGATTGGAATGTGTAAGGTTGGATCTTCCTTACAGACTACTAAGGCTTATCGTGCAGATATGCCTTCCTTCTATTTAAAAATCGTTTGGGTGACTTCAGTGCTTTGTGCTACCAGTGAGGCAGGGGCCTGACAGACACGTCTAACCTCCCAGAATAGACGTGGCACGAGATCGGTAGTATCTGCAGGCTTCCTGCTGCAAACTGCCCTCAGCTCTGATGCTGAGAGAGCATAGTCAGAGCTGAGTTGTCTCTGGACCCACCTGCCTTTGCCCCTGCTTTCACAAAAAGAGGAGAGCAGCAAATGAGGTGGTCATGTGCAATGCAAAAGCTTATTTGAAAGGAGCTGGACCACAGGTGTCTCTTTGAACCCAGACTCATCACTCAGCACAAATAACTGCAGAGTTTGCATTTTCAAATTTATGAAGAGTGCTGGTCTGATATTCACTGTCTGAGACCACATCCAGGAAACACAGTAGGAAGTTCATTCTGCTGAAGAAGCTGGTAAGTGGTGATCCGCAACATTAAAAAAAACACAGGCCAAATCTGGCATTTCCAATGTCATGCTATGAGGTAAGTCTTTTGTTAAGTAACTTTGGAGAGCCTGTGTGAGAAAGGTGTGATCTGGACAGGGAAAAGACATTGTATTTACCTTAACCTTTAACCTTTAATTAGAATGCTATTTAGGATGGTATTGATACATTAGGTTGTCTCCTTTTACAGAGAAAGTGTGGAAAGCCTTATCCAAAAGCATTCCTATGCCCGATCCCCCATTCGGACCTATGGAGGAGAAGATGATCTGGGAGATGACAGCCAGGCAACACAAAGCAGAGGTAGGAAAACGTGCTCTTGATGTAAATTGTGGTGACTCAGTTATGGCTGAGAAAAGCAGTACCACAGGCTGTACTGAGGTACTCTAAAGCATTTCTCTGGTGTGTCTCTCTGCCATGAAGTCATATGATGAAGAAGAATACTTGTTACCTTTTGGGTCTTTGGGACATCTGATAGGCCCATGGCACTGGTATGGGTGGTTCAATTCATGAGGCAGTTCTAGAGACGACCATATAATCTTTGCCTTCAGAAGAGAATTAGTTCTGCTTCAAGATGCCTGCAAACCAGAAAACTTCATTACTGTGGTGCTGAGAACAAGTTAAGGCTCCCCATCTCTTGGGAGGACTTACTAGCTGGGCTCCACACCGCTTGTAAAGTACCACTTAGAGGCGCCACTTGCTGCCCCTCCAGCCTTCTCTGAACAGAGGACTTAGTTCAAACCATCTTCAACCAGCCCATGGTTAACCCACTTTGCCTCCTCAGGAAGAAAATTTGTTAGCTCCCTGAAAAATTGATGTTTAATTGTTATCTGTTATTCTCTTAAATGTGCTGTTCCTGCTGAAGCAATTAGCCCCAAACGCTTTATCAAACAATTTGTCTGCATTAGCAGTAGCAAAAGTAGTAGCAAGACAGACTTGTTCTTTGTGAGGATAATTACTGCAGAAATTGCATCTGTCATCATTCACCACTGGAAATAGATCTCAAACCCTTCCTGTAGGATTGCTGACTAGCACAAATTTGTGTTGCGTTATACCTTGCATGTTGACTTTATGACCTGCCTGATATGCCACAGCCACTTGAGGTAAAGCTGTTCTATCTGTCTTCCGACTGGCAGTGCCCTTGTCTTGTCCTCTAACTTCATTCAGTGCTCCTAAGATAAGAGCATTCTTTCTGGTCATGAGCTCTTTGGGCTTGTGCAGGGAAAACACACTTATTTTTAACCATGCATTGCTCTTCAGCAGAATATGATTAGGTGGGCTTGTTTTCACACATATATTCTAAGAGTAGGTCCTCAGATTATGGAGTTTCTGAAGCAATTCTTCACCTGGTATGATGCCATCCTTTCTCATAGTTCTGGGGAATTACCTTGCTTCATGTCAACTTAGATCCTAGGCCAGCTATTGCTAAAGACAGTATTAAATTCTCCATCGCTGCAAGTGCTCAGAACAAAGCATCTTCTCTTCCAGTGTAATGTCCTCCCTTGGGAGTGACAAAACGAACCAGGTGAACTGCAGTATGAGAGCTGGCCATTGAATCTCTTCAGAAGAGAGTCCTTAGAAAGGTGTCATGGGGGATATACTACTTTATTACAATTAATTTTATGTGTAATAAAAGGGTACAGTTCTGCATTTGCTCGCAATATGGCAAATGAGTAAGTGAGGAAAATTGTGAATCATGGCAAAGAACTTTTTTCTAATCTGGGAGCCATATGCTACATGGACGTGAGCACTCTGGGCAACCAGAGACGTGCACAGAGGGTAAATCATACTGCTCTTACACATGAGTAACTGGTATTGCCTTTGCTCTCTCTTTAGGTCTAGCGTCCTTAAATAAGGAAAAGTCCTCCAAGATACAAGGAGAGAAACAATGTTCTTATTGAAATTCCATAGATGTTTTAATTTCTGCTGATGAATTTTAAAATTACCTTGCATGCAAAACTGATGGATGTTCCCCCATAAAAATAAGAGCTGAGAGCCAAATACATATGCATTGCTAGGTGGTGTGTGTTATAAGCTCTTTGAGACCTTGATTGCCACCTTGGTGGTGGCAAAAGTGGTATGTGAGACTTTTTGGAGTACTAAGTTGCAATTAGAGACCAAATCAGTTGGAGCAGGAAAGGATGCTTGAGGAAGTTCCTCGTGAAAATAATTTAATAGTTAGTGTTGGAAGGGACCTCTAAAGGTGATGTAGTGCAAAGCCCCTTCAGTGAGCAGGGACATCTTCAACTGGATCAGGCTCAGAGCCCATCCAACTGGACCTTGCATATTTCCTGGGATGGGACATCCGGCCCCTCTCTGAGCAACCTGTGCCAGTGTTTCACCACCCTCATAGTAAAAAATTTCTTCCTTATATCTAATCTAAATCTATCCACTTTTAGTTTAACGCTCGTACTCCTGTTGTGACAGATCATGCTAAAAAATTTGTTCCCAGCTTTCTCATAGGCCCGCTTTAAGCACTGACAGGCTGTCATTAGGTTCCCAAAAGTCTACTCTGCTCAAGACTCCACAACCCCAATTCTCTAAGCCTTTCCTTATAGAAGTGTTCCAGGCCTACAATCATTTCACAGTCATTCATGAGAAAGAATCACACACCTTATTCTGCATAAAGCAAAGAAATAAATAGCAGTGATAGACTTGGTAATTACTTCAGCACCCTCCCAGAGCATTCTCTGCTCAGCCAATTCCAGTCATCTAAAGATGGAAGCAGCTAATCCATGGTACGAGATGTCTAATTCCAAAGGAATTAAGAAATAGGAAATATATAAATTCAATGGAAACTCTTTATTGCATAATTTCTCTGAACCTATATCCACACACAGGATTCATAGAGGCCACCTGGAACAGAGCCAAAGACAAACTTGGGCAAATCCAAATTTGCACCCTGCTTTCCCTGTAGTGCAGTAATGCTCAGATACCCTCTGATTTGTCAAGGGTTTTCCTGTGGTCTGTGAGTAATGTGTCATCCTTAGAGTCTGGCTCTGGATCCTAATTTCCCAGCAGTTAGGATTTGGTTCAGTGGTAGGACTTGGTTCAAGTTTATTTCCACTGCTAAATTGGTACCATTTCTTTTTCCTGTTACTGGGCTGTTTTACTTGTTTTATTAAGCAGAGGAAAAATAATTCACAATTTGAGAATATATCCCATAAGAGATTTATGATTTAAAAAAACCCCCAACAATATGCACTTTTTATTTCTGTTGTTTTTTGCTTATAGTTTTGGTTTGAGTATGTGGCTGTGATTGGTTACTTTACTTAATTCCACTAAGTTTTCCTGATGGATAGAAGTCTTCATACGTTTTCTTCTATTGTTTTGATGAACCTCCCTTTTTGAATCAGATTTATGAAACTAGTACCTGTTACAAAATTTGTAGTCTCAGAATGTTTTGCAATACTAAATTGAAATGATATTTTGTCAAATACAAACAAATTTGCCAACAAATTTATTTTCTAAAGTAAGAAAGTTGGTCAAGTAAGAAAATACATAAGAGACAAGAGTTACATTATTGCTTAAAGAGGAATACAAAGAGTTTATTTATAGCATTTGTTGTATTCCCCATTTCTAGAAATCAGACATATAATGGTGACCAGATGCTTATAGGAACTACAGAGATGAAAGGCAACACAGTCATCAGATTATTTGAAAATGACCATGTGTAATTATACAAACAAATTATTGTTTCTCCAAAATTTTACTATCAACATGAAATAAGTAATTAGTTCTAATTTTAAGAAACCTTTTTTTTTTATGATTCTTCAATCTTCATGGAAAAAAAAGTATTTTTAAGAGTTGGAAGAATTGTGGAAGTAGTTTTTGAAACTTTTCAGATTAAACAAACTCAAAGCAAAATGACAAACAGAACACTTCCATTTGGTCAAAAGTAGATAATTATCTTCAGAGCAAGTTCTGTACCTCTTACTATGAATTAGCACTAGTGTTGTTTATTAGAGTACTGTACATAGTTGGAAAAAACAACAAATACTTTGACATTTATGTTTTTAGAATTTTTTGTTCTATGTTATGGAAAGGATCAGGTGTAAAGACGCAAAGATGTAGTATTGACAGGTTTCACTGGGATAAAAAAAAAGGAAAACCTGTAGTGCAAATTAGGTTTTTCTGCATTTTTGCCACACTGAAATTTTAGAAAAAAACCCAGAACAACAGTTCTACTAAGGATCTGATATAAAAATCTACAAGTATGTCTTCAAAACAGGGATAATACAGTGAGTTTCCATGTCAGAGTAGATATTTCAGTGTTTAGTGGCAGCATTACAAGGTGCTTCAGTGTTTAATATCTAAAATGTTCAATGGGCAAAGCTGACTTTACTGTTGAAACCACTGCAACCAGCTTCTGAAAATGGAAATTTGTCTAAGACGTAGTGATAAAGGACACCAACCTGCAAATAATATTTTAAAGATGGAAGTATTTGGGAAGTATTTCCAATCACAACTGGTCATTGAAACCAGGCTTGCTGTGAAAGACTCATTTTCTCCCTTTTCCCTACTTTACCAGCTTTGTGTGTCGCAGTGTCAATGTTAGGTATTCTTTCTCTTTGCTTGCAGGGTCAGCCTTTACAACATCTGATAACCTGTCCCTCAGCTCCTGGGTTTCCTCTTCAACCAGTTTCCCAGGATTCCAGCACCCACAGTCTTTGAGTGCCCTGGGTACCAGCACTGCATCCATAGCTACACCCATTCCTCACCCAATCCAAGGATCTCTGCCTCCGTACAGCCGCCTGGGAATGCCTCTGACACCCTCTGCTATAGCCAGCTCCATGCAAGGTAGCGGCCCCACTTTCCCATCCTTCCACATGCCAAGGTACCACCATTATTTTCAGCAGGGTCCTTATGCAGCTATCCAAGGACTGCGTCACTCCTCCGCAGTGATGACACCGTTCGTATGAGCGACGTAAGACAAGAGGAACACAAGATTTTAAATGTGCAAGTTTGCTATGAAAAATACAAGGGACCTTCCTGAAAGGCCTGTGGCCAGAGTGCTGAACTCATAACAAACCAGCTAAGAAAATGCATTGTGGATATAGATTCCTCTTCTGAGGGATCACAAGAAGAGAGCTTGCAGCTTGGAGCTGCTCACAGATCTATGTGTAACACAGCCAAAATGGATCCCAAAGTCCCCAGGATCTTTGGTCGTGTGCAGCTTGTTCCAAAGGTGCATTATACCTAGTGGGAAGAGATTATCTTTAAGCAGCAGTGTACAAACTAATTGCCTATAGGTCTTTTTTCATATGCTAGATGAATTCTAAAAAAGACAATACTTTTTCTCATCTTCATCTCTTCTTGTGACTGATGAGCATCTAAACAGAAAAATGTATTGCTATAACTTTGAGCATGTTTTAGGCTATCTCAGCATACAATTGCTGAAAACAGGACAAAGTGGAGAAGACCACTGTCCTTTTTAAGACTGGCATATATTCACCAAAACCAGTATTTCTTAGTTGCTACTATAATCACAAAGAGAACGTTATTAACATGTCTTTCTTTCTTTCTTTGTTTCTTTCACAAAACACTTATCGGTTCCAAAAAAAGAACTGTGTTACAGGACTGTAGCAGTAATAACGTATTCTGCCCTTCAGTCTAAAAGGAAGTTTGTCCTATATGCAAGGAGGAGCAATTTTACCATTGGTTAAGGTGTAATGAAGAAAAATTCTGATTTGGAAAAATCTTAGTTAAACTTAGAAACCCAAGATTTCAAATTTTAAAGCAGTGCTTGTTTGCTACGGTGTGTGCCACTGAAGACCTGTTTCCAGCTGCACATGTACCAAGTTAACCCAATTTCAGGCTAGATCAATCTATAGACTCCCTGGATCAAACTGTAAGTAATGGACTTGTATGAGTGGCATTGGAGTATCTTTTCACTAGTTCTAATTTTGTTGGGTTTGGTCATGATTGTTATTACACAAGCTCCTTGGCCAGGAAAATGAGGGTTGTACTACCGTTTTTTTCATGTCCCACTAGAATGGTGGAGTTTCTTCGGGAAAATATCAGTACAGAACTTCGCACAAAATTTTTTTAAATTCATGCCTGATTTTCAGTTAGTATTTGGGGCTCTCATTCAAAGTACTGTCCCCTTTTTCTAGTATGTTGTGTCTGATGCAATGGGGGAGCTGTAGAGGTGTAAGAAAATAATGACCTTGTCTGCAGAGAGCTAGCATGAATTCTTTGCACTGCTGGAAACAGTACCAGTGTGATGTTGGTTTTCTGTGTGGCAAGAGCTGGGATTCCACTGTAAGTAATAAGTTCACAGAGAATTTCTGTGTCGAGTTGCAACCAAGCTATAGATGATAACACATCTACTGACAAAAAAGAACTAGGATATATAATCTCATATACTACAGATCTCTGTAGAGCTGGAACACAAAACAGACTTATTTCCCACTACTGTCCTCTACTTTTGACCATTCTGTTTTGTTGTCATATGGTAAAAAGCAGAGTGCTTACCCATCTCTGCAAAGTGCAAGGCAAGGCACATGCATCCCACAAAAAAAGACCATCATTATGTATTTTCTAGTAGCTGAATTCAAAATCTTCTCAAGTTGGCCATTTCAATCACCTTTTCAACCAAGTTATCTGCAATATCACCCTAATTCCCCATTAATCACTGTTGGACCTGCTGATGAAAAATGACCTGGGCCAATTTGCAACTCCTGTGCTCTCTATCAAAATAAAAATGAAAATTTATTTACAATTCAGACCTGCTACAAGGAGTTCCATAAATTATTATAACAGGCCAAGCTCTGCAGCATTTAAATGGCTCAGAATCAGACACTGAATTTGCCTTGGTGTACCCAAATATTAGATTTTGCTGTAGGCTATCAGATTCACAGGAAAAGTGCACGTTGCAAGATTGTGCCTATTTGTAACTGATCTTTATATAAACTCCCTATTTTGCAGAAATTAGGTGATACTGACCCTACAAGAATATAATTCTTCAGGTACACATGACTCTACAGAAACAATAATTACAGAAGAAGTTTGGAAGAAAGTTTTCCCTTCAGTTGTTTGACTTCTGTTAGAGTTGTATGAAGACCTAGGATGACATGTACTGAAGCCCACAGGGAAATTCTGTTTCTTTTATCTGGTCCTTCTGCAGTTTCATTAACCTATCTGGAGTTGCAGGCAATATGGTTAGGTTCAGAATTCAAGCCAGTAGTTTTACTGCTGATACTTCTATCAGGTAAGGGTCGAGTAGGCAACTTTTACATGACTCCAGAAGCAAGTTTGAAATAGGTGGGCTGATTTAGGCATGATCAACATGTGACATAAAGGCTGCTCATACATGACCTTCCTTCATGAAGCAAATTCAGAGAAATAAACTGTAGAATATTTTCAGCCCTGTCCCCATCCCTGTTCTGTGAATACTAATATTTGGCATGCAGAAATGCTCCTGATACTGTTTCAGAGAAAATTCTCCAGGCTCTTTCTGGAGAATGAAACTGGATTTTGACAACTTCATTCACAAAAAATATGAAATGAAAGAAAAGTTCTTTCCACTACAAATTAAGTGTTATTCATACCTGAAATAACATGGCAGTAGGCTGTCCCTCGATGTAAAAACCTGATAAAGCCAACTCCGCACCCAAATTCTCTCCGATGAATTTTGTATTATAGATGATGAAGAATTTTCTGTCAAAATCCACAGCTTGATTTTTCCAGTCAGACCAAGTCTCTCTCAGTGGGCTCATCCCCCCTTGTGCTGCTCTCTGATGGTTTAATTCCTTTGCAGCAGAAACCCACTGGGTTCCCCACTAATGCAGAATCACAGGCAGGTGCCAAGCAAGGGAATGAAGGCAGCTTGTGTCAATTTCCCCAGGCATAAGATCAATAGGTATGTCCATTCCTCACTTCCTCTCCTTTGCCCTCCCAATTCTACTGACAAAACCTGTTGCATAGGTTTGAGGTTAAAGAGATTAAGTTCACAGAGGCCACAGGACATCCAGAGAAGAGGTCTTGCTACCTCACAATGTTTCTGCTCCATGTCCCGCTCACCTTCCTGTGGGCCTAGGGAAGCATGGGAGTGATTCCAGGAATAAAATTCCTCCCCAGCTGAAGTCAAATGGAAATTTATTGACTGTAATGGGGGCAGGATTTCATTTTACACTGTCATCTAAAAATAAAGTCTGACAGTAAGAACAGTGACTTAAATGACAGCAACAATATAGGAACAGTACAGGAAAGATTAAGACCCAAGTACAAATTAGCTTTAGCACTGAACTCACAACTGGAAGAAAAATGAATGCAAATTTTTAATTAATTGGTTAAAGAGTGAAATAACTTCTGCTAAAAAAAAATAATATTTGAAAAAAATGAAATTATCTCAACCACTTTGGCAATAACTCAGTAATTTATTTAAGGACTTGCTTTATTGCTGTCAAAATTGTATCCCTTTCAGGACAGAACATCTGTTGTTGGTAGATGGGCTGGGAATGCCAAATATAATCTAGAATTTATTTTCCAAATACAATTCACATTTTATATCCCATGAGAAGTGCTCTTCATCTCTATGAGCTTTTTTCTTGGCTCAGAAAAATTGAGCTGGTTTATGTTGCTTGATTTTGTTTGGGGTTTTTTCTTTGGGGAGAGTTGTTTGCCCTTTTTTAAGACGAGTAGAGAGAACATACCTGAATATGCTTTTCAAAGAGAATGATAAGTTTTTCCTTGGAAGTGTTCCAAGTATTTTTGTGGTTTTCCTGAATTACCATTTTATCCATAGATCGTCAACACGTTCCAGTCTTTAATGCAAGAAAAGCATCCCATATATTAACAAAACTGATTTGGATGGACTTTTCTGAATTGTTTTCCTTCTGCTTTTGGAGCTCTGAGAATCTAGACATAAAACCTCCCATTTTTAGTTTATCTCTTTGGTTTGCAGCATTGCTTAATATAGCCTGAGGCACTGTCAAAGATAGCAAATCAATGCCTCTGGGTTTCAGTCATATTCTTCTGGGTCCAAACTGAACAACAAGCATAGACCAAGTAGATAAAGGTAGAGTTCCTAATGGAAATGCTTCTTCATGAGTCCAAGGATGGTAAGTTGTACGGTAGCTAATATGCTTGGTACCACAACCTTCAGAATGCAATTGCAGAATTTCTCACAGACAGTTTTACCCATGGAGGCCGGGACACAGCATGAACACGGACACATGTAAGAAGATGTCGCCATTTCTAGCATCCAGCAAACACCAACTGGCACTTAAAAAGGAACCTTTTTTAACTGAAAAGTGTTTGGGCTGGCAACTTGATTATGTAGTACATCCTCTTTGTATGTGTGTACTATACAGAAACAGAAATATCAAAGAAAATTTTTGCAAAAGCTTGGAATAATTTCCAAAAGTGTAAGTTGATATAAATGGTGGTAATTTACTCCTATATAAGGGTAAAACAACAGTGAGATCAGTATAACAGGCCTTCTTGTCTTGAGGAAGTTGTGGCCACAGTGCATATACTCATCATCTGCAGGGGGATGACATTCACTGCAAGATTAATTTTGGTTTTGGTGCGATTTTATTCTCACCATTCTTTACAGAGCATTTTCTGCTGCAGGAGATGTGGTTTCTTTACTAACCACCTACTTGCAGGCCAGAGGATTTATGTATTACTCTGTAATCTAATGTCCTGCATATAATCTTTAGATTATCAAATGGCAACTTCTTTTTTCTTTATTTTATCTTTTTAAGAGAAAACTAAGCAGTGAATTAAATAATTTCTGAAGTAAGTTCTTCTGATAGTTTAAGGACAAAAAATACAGTTTGCTGTATTTTACCTTTAGCACATTTAAACAATCTTTTTTTTTTTTTTAATTGTACCTTCAGAAACATGAGGAAAGATTTGGTTTGAAAATAAGGAAGGTAAAAAAACTGGATGTAGCCTCTTTAACAGAATGTACCACAGTTCTTCTGTTTGCTGTGTTGACTTTTGTTGTTTATAATGCATTGCGTGAGCACATTCACCATGTACCGAAGTGTGTGTTTGTGTGTATGGGGTGGGGTAGAGGGAAATCTTTTTATGGAAAAAAAAGTTGTGAACATAAACTATGAAGCAACATCTAATGAAAAGTTTCTTTTTAAGTGCAATATATTTATTTCTGCTAGAAATATAATATCAACATTATGTAATATTTGAAGCATTAAATGTTATTTGTAAACAGCTTAAAATTATATATATATCACAAAAACTGTACAGAAGTGCAAATGTGTGGATATTCAGTTTCTTTCATTAAAATATTGGGTGTTTTGATATATCATTCTTATTTAGCCAAATCTTTCTGCTTCTGTTTTTTTTCCTCTAACCAAGTTGCTGAGGGCAGTGGAACCAGTCACAGACGTTTCTGGGAGTATATGAAATTTTTTAGGGCTGCTCATCTACAAAAGGTAGTCTAAGTCTTGGATTCATATGGAATGATAGTTGTACTGTAGTTAAATACAATTGTAGCGTGCATGCAAATTATTTCTTTTTCAAAATGCTTTGCAATCACATTCATAACAATTCCTGGGTTTGCCAGCAGAACCCAAATAAATAGCTGAAATATGGGATCCTCAGAGTCCCCAGGATAATAAATACAGACCTAGGAAACACAGTATAGGAAGAGGAATTAGGTCTGTTAAGTCAGAAGTGCAGAATGTAAAGAAGTGAGGAGTAAATTCCTCTCCATGAATGCTACAGGCTTTTATATAAAAGGATTTTATTTCAATTATAATAGCACATATTAAAGAAAGAGAGAGTTACCTGAGACTCTAAGATATTCAAAGAGGAAAGATAGTGACACACAATACAGGATTACCCAGAGCGTATAAGGAGCAATACTTCTCATTCAAGGTCTTCTAGAACAGGTTGAACATGCCCCAGTCAAGAATGATATGATTAAAGCTAATCTTGCCTTAGGACAATCAAATGATCTCTTGAGGTGCTTCCAAGCTTCCTACAAGAGCCATCCCTTACAGCAGCTTCTGACAAAATTCTCATGTTGCTCCAAAAGTCTTTGTTATGCACCCACAGTTTATCTTGTCCCCAAATTGAGATCAGCTGCTGGCTCTTTTGCAACTAGGTCACAAGATCCTCGGTTAGCAAAGAAGCTCAGTGGGATGGAAGAGCTGTGAGCTTCCAGGGAAGAGTAGCAGCAGCATCCTCTTGGTTTGCAAATGAAAGTGAGGAGATAACAGCCTCAGGTAATTCAAATCTACCTTTAATTATGCTAAATTGCAACCACGCATTCATGTATCTCATTAATGATTGGAAAGTATGAAAATTAGGATAGATGGCTGAGTTGGTAACTCTGTATGATGCCTTTTGTCTCTGTATTATATTTTTATGGCATCTTGGTAGCAAAACACCTGTATTCTCTCATGGATATTCAATGCTGTGAAAGTCTTTTGCTTAACCTCAGGCTAAGGGGGCTTTCTTGATTACAAGTAACACCAAGCACGTGCATTGACACTTTCCTGAATCAGAACTATTGGCTGTACACTGGTTCAAGACATAGTTATGCCAATGGTCCCATTGAAAGCAGCAGGCTTGCTTGTGTAAAGTTAAATCAGTGCTTAAGCGTTGCAGTGCCTCTACAACAGCAAAACTCATTGTGCTTTGCAGAATCAAGACCTTTGGGAACAAGTTGTCTGTGCAACAAACACCTCTATAATTGGAGCCTTTATCTGCTATTTTCCAAAGAGAAACCGGGAGATTAAACCAAATGAAGATTTTGAACTGTCTCCTGGTAGGGTTACTTTGAAGAGACTGACGAGTATCATCACAACTGTAGGCTGCCTTTTGTATGACATTTAGAAAACAGATTTATATCCAAATTATCTATTTTGGAGATAAGCAGTGCAGAAAAAAATTATTTGGAGAATGCTATTTTCTAAACTCACTGTGCAAGAGCACAATGAATGCATGATAATAGTAGGCTTGAAATACAGAGCAATAAAAAATATTTTGAATCAAGACTATTTCAAATACACATAAAATATTTAGATTATTCACCAACAGTTCAATATATAAAAACTAACAATAACCACTAAATAACTCTAAAATTAATCTGCCAGTGGTCTAATGTTGAAGACCTTTATTAAAGTTAGTCATTGATGTCAAGGTCGGTCAGTGAGGCTCTAGGGATCTTTGTAGGCAGTACAGAAGCTGGTCCTTGTTCTCCAGAGTAATAATCAGAGGGACCAAGAAAAACCTGTGGGGATGCCTACTAGAAAAGTAGCACAGAGAGGTTTTTTTGAAGAGTAGGACAATAATTTCTCCCAATGCAGAGAGTATTAGATATATCACCACCATAGCACTTTTACCTCTGTTAATATAAAATATAATCTGACACACAGACACATCAAAATCCAGTATTTTTAAGGCTTTTTAGGATGGAAAACAGGTCTATTGCAGGAACTGCATTGACTATCTAATTTGATAAATTAAAATCAAATAACCATTCTCAAGCAATAGTTTTTGCCTCTTGGTTGACTTTGAATTGTTTTTATTCCCATGGTGAAGCCTATCAGGAATATATGCAGTAATTTTGAGTTGTTTTAGGGTGTTGAGAATCTCCTGGGTTTGAGTCAAGTTTTCACAAACTCCATGAGTACCCCCTTCAGAGGTCTGTGTTCTCCTGTGTTTGGAGAAGGGTAGTTGCAGAAATGGTTGTGAGTGGAATGGTTGTCCTCCAGATATTCAAGGGGCACTCAGCTAGCTCTTTGTCTGTTTAAATTACCAACTGCAAAATAGCTCAAAGAGCAAGATGAATTAAAAAAGGGAAAATGCTTGCAACTGAATCTGTAATTGATGATATTTAGAACAAATAATCCCCCAAAAGGAGGAGGTGATAACAGTTCCTTGGACAGCTGTGACTTTCCTCTATTTAGATGCTTAACTCTGGTCAGCTGTTCTGAGAGAGTCATAGAAGAAACAAAGTACATACTAAAAAATCTGTCTGTCACCTGTGTCAGAAGTCTGTTATCTGCGCTTTCAAAGGCAATGCATTCATATGGCTTTGTCACCTCAAACTAGAATGATTTTTGTGCTATTTACATGGGTCTCAGTCTTAAGGCATCTTAAATGATGTCAAAGGAATTATATGGAATTGGTGAAGTTCATGACGCCTTTAGTCTGCACTGTCAGCTTCTAGGGACAATGCATATATAATTTTAAGTATAAATACTAAATCATTTAGGTATTTGGTGTCATCAGACACCACCCTCTCTTTGAGTTCTCACAGAGGTGAAGTAAATTGTGATGCTTAAACTGGTAATCTGTGCTTAATAGGGGTCACTGAAATTGGACTGCTTTCAATCAGGGGTTTTTCTATTGAAAATCCCACATGATTTTCTGAAACAAGAACTCTGTGGTCTTCACTGGTCTTCACTCTGCTGTAAAAATTGAGTGTGGGAAAGAGCAGTTTCTGTTTATCTTAAAGACATGGTTGATACATCATCACAAATCAATTATTATTTCTTCCTGTGCTCTCTCATGGATTGATCCCAAGGCAGCCAAAGGAGGGATTACTTTTTATCTTGATGCAAATTGTTGGCTGTAAGATTTGCATTGATAATATCTGAACACGTACTGAGGGCTTTGGAGTGGCAGGCTTCAATTACCTTCTCTCTGAATGTCATAGCTTTCAGACTTGAGACACCAGTCATACTACTCCTCTCCAATGATATTACAAATAAGTTAGTAGTACTCAGGGGATTTATCAGCCTGACTTTATTTAATCTCTCCATTTTCAGTTAACACTGTCACCTCAAACAGCGCATTTCTAGAGGATGATAAGATTGTTTAAGGTGGTTAAAGACTTTGGCCTTCCTTGCTCCTTCATTTTACAATGCACTAGGAACCTTGTACATTTTTGACTGAACATATAAAAGCCTAACACTTGAGCCCCCATAATTTTCTTTACAAGGTTTTAAACACTTCCAAGTTGTTCTTAAATGAATTAGTATGTGTTGTAGAGCCCATCTAGCACTTAAGACAACTTGGCATGGTTTCCAGTAGTTCTGGACGGACAACTACTTGTGTTTTCAGTCACAGAAAATGTTTTCCTTCCTATATACCTGATGAGGGAAAAGGCTAACAAAGAATATTATCAACTGAGATTTCAAAGTCATTACAAAGGTAGATGCACAACTCACAGTAATTTTAGAAAGACTCGTGTTTCTGAGGCCTGTTCAGAAAGTCTTTGCTATAGTGTTTGTTATTTTAAAAGGTTTATGGTTTTTTTCAGACCAGCCTAAACATTTTAACATTTGTTCCTGAATAATTTTAAAGCCTCTTTTGCTCCATACCATAATATCATGCCTTTGTTCTTCTGTTCTTTCAACCTTGGCCAAACTGTTAGAGAACACATGGATACTTCCTTTTCATTTGCTAACTCAATAATAAGAGAACTCATGTGAGCTGAAGAGGTTAATTTACTCTTTTCTTTCTTTGCAGAGTTTTGGATGTGGGTTTGGGTTTTTTTGGGTTTTTTTGTTGTTTTGTTGGGTTTTTTTTGGTGGATCCTATTCTTCAGAGCTGAGTTCTTTTTGGCCTTGCTTGTAGAAGAATAGTCTATATATTTGTCTCAAAGGCAGAGTTGCCATCATGACAATATATGCAAAACTGAAATTTGCTGTCCAAAATTTGAGGGATGGGCTCAAGCTGTCTCAACATAAAAGAAATCAGGATGTAAAATGACATGGAGAAGCATCAGCATGGTTTTACCACTGCCAGGAACTCCCACCCTGCTCCTGAGCAGCTGGTGCCATTCGGCACGCAAAATTTCCCCAACAGCAAAAGCAAAATGTTTTCCTCTTCAGGAAAAACATAGGCAGCAAAGCAGGCATCAGGTTTGGGACTGGTTTGTCCCCACCTTGCCCACAAACATATAAACATGCAGAGTATCTGATGCTGAGGAAGAGCCTCATCAGCTTGTGCCTTGAGCTGCTCAAGGCTGTGGATTCCCCAAGTGACCTAAGAGCCTAGAACCTAAGATCTGCCATGTACAAGTCTCTCCTTCACACAGCAAAAACTTATGGCTTAGAATATTTTTAACACTTGTATTATTCTGGAAACGTGAATCCGCAGTGCAGCTGCGATGAGATGGACATTTTCCCCAGAATGGACACACTGGAAAATCCAGAAAGATGTAAATAGCAACTGTCCGGATGCAACAGTAGAAATAAATTGGAAGCTGATCATAAGATCCAAGTGGGTATTTAGAGTTAGTGTAAATAGAAATACCAAATTAAGCAAATAACATGTAATTTTGAGATGAATTGCCCTATGTGCCAAGCGCAAAACTTTGCACTGACTATGCACTGCATGATAACACGAGAATAGGGCAGACATTTTAAAACCTAAAATCACATGAGAAATTGCAAACCACAAAAAAGAATACTAAAAGTCACATGTGCAATGTGACCGTAAACAAAACTGCAGTATGGTTAAAGGTAACTCTAGCTTAGGAAGAAGGTTTCCATAGCACGTAACCTGAAGGAAAACCAGATCATACATCCTAATTTCAGCTATACCACATTCTAACTGAAAAAAAAAATTAAAAGTACCAGTGTAAGCATGCCTGAACACAGGAAATATGAATGCTTATTCCAATTTTTTTGTTAGAATACACTGCTAATTCCCTGTTTACTGCTTTGGTTCTGGAGTATGTCCACATAAAATAAGTTACTCAACTGTGGCTTAAACCAGTTATCCAAACACAGAAAAGCAACAAATGGGACAGCAATAATGGATTTCTGCTTTATCTGGGATTCATGGCAAGTGCTTAACATGCATCCAGATGGAGAAATTATTTAGAGAAGACAAAAAAGACCCCAGAAAAGGAAACAGAGAACAGTGTATCATCTTCATTTAACTAATGAAAGCCATAAGAATTAATAAGTGCACCAATCTGTTGGAATAAAATTGAGAAAAGAAAGAGAGGTCTGCAAAATTTCCCCCACCATTGAATATGACATAAATAATTTTAAAATGAACAATGACTTCATTTTTGTTTCTCTCCACACTTCACTGATGTTGAATTAACCAATGCCTTAAAATAGATTTCTCCATGTGAAGTCACTTTGAAAATTAGCTTTTAAATGAAATGTTTCAAGCTAGTGAGGAAATCACAAGCTAAAGGAAAAAAAAAAAAAAAAGAGCAAGCTTTGCAAAAATGTTACGTGATGGTCTGCACTTCTGCTAGTGAAGAAAGTAATGACTCCTAAGGATGAAAAAGTTCAGGCATAAACCTGATCCTATAGGTACTGTGCATCTCTGTGATGGAAAGGACCACAGGCAGGAGCTTGTTCATTTAATACAAGTGTGGTTTCAGCTGTTTTAACTGGATTTCCTTATTTATATATGCAAGACATTATAAACTAGTTGTTCTTCTTGCTCCAGCCAGACCCACATGTATCTGATATCCACAAGTAGAGCTATAAGGTATAAGACTACTTTTAAATTTTAATATGGGAAGGCTATTCCCCATAATCTAATTTTAAGCCTAAAATATTTCAAGTAAGCATTAGGAAAACCAACCTTTTTCTCTCCAAAGCATCCTCTGATTTTTATTTTGTAATTTTACTGTGAATTTTGTGTTGTTTCACCTTGTGTTGCTATTAAAAGCATAGACATGAGAAACAGAATTTCATGAGAACTCCACCTTCCATTAAAAAGAAAAAAAGACAGGAGGAAACTAAGGTGGAATAAATGTTTCAAAATTCAGGATTCTAATAAATAACCACCTTATAATTATTGTTTGGACACTTTTTCTTTTCTTTTAATATTTGGGACTGCAAGCAGAATAACTTTTGCTGTTGTTGCTATGTCAAAAAATAAATTTATTTCTAATATAATTTATTCCAATTACATAACCAAAATAAACAGTGATGGCAAAATGACTTTTCACTGTCACTCTTTACACAGCCTTTAGGACTCTTATAAAAAAGGGCTTATGGATGGTATTTGGTTGGCTGCTGAACTGGACAAATAGGGGAAAATTAATTCAGAATTAAATGAAAATTCAAAAATCAAATTTGGAGGAGTATAAAGGGCTGATTTAAATGACGAACGAGAAAACCCACACATTTTGGGTAAACGCACAGTGTTGTATTCGCTGGAAATATTTGGCTGCATCCTCAAGTTAATCACAACTCTTTGTTAACTTACTAAATTACATCAGTTTCAATTGAAATACTAAAACACTTTCTCACCTATCAAATAACTTTTTATTTTCAACTCTGATATAGTTTCCTCTTTTTATTTCCAGCTGAAAATCATTTGGCCTGAATTAGAAACTCATTTCCGCTTCCAGGAACCAGATCTTTCTTTTGACAAATGCACTTATCACTGAACCTCTCAGACATGTGGGGTCCTAAGACACTCCTTCACGTGACTATCAAATCTTTACTGTATTATACACTGCCACTCCATCATAGCTTTGATCACTTGATGCAGGAAAAAGCCAAAAAAAAAAAAAAAAGAAAAGAAAGGAGGGCAGTCACCTGCATGATTTCTTGTCAGGCATCAGCGAGTTTCAGTGAGTTTCTCACCCGTGCCCTAATACTCAGGCTTCTCTGAAGGTACACAGACACAGGAATTTTTCTGTTTGGTTGCTCCCAATAGAAAACGAATGGTCTTTGGGTTATTCTACACCTGTGAGGCAGGGGCCACCTGGGCGAGCAGCGCGCCGCCGTCCCGCGGGCGCCCTGTGCCCTCTGCCGGCGGCACCTCCGGGAGAAGGCAGGCGGGAGAGCAAACAGCGAGGGGGAAAAAGCGCAAGTCAGAAAAAGAGGAATTTGTGTACGCCGTATTTTCCATGCGCCCCACATGCCGCCTCTGGCATCGCCTAAATCCCCGCTGCCGCCCCTGCTGTGACCTCGAGCCCCTGCAACACAGCGGTAACTCAGGAACCGGGGAACCTCTTCTGCCACTGCCGCACAATTTCACTGGAATGCCTCGGACTTTTTCAGGAAACGATGTCCCCTTTTTTTTCCCCCATACACAATATGCAACACTGTCTGCCTCGGCTAAGTTTTCCCAGATTTTCTACCAAGTCCTCAAGTACAAAATCCACACGGTGAGTGAAAGCGTGCTGGCCTGCATCGGATATCTATTTATGTCTCTTAAGTTGATTAAGGCTTTTCCCTGGTTTGTTTTTATCTCAGTAGTTTTGTTTGCTTGTTTTCTACTTACTGGTTGGATGGCATCCAGGCAAGTCATAAACGTCTTCTTGGATTATGAATGGTAAGATACAAATTTTTTTACTCTCATTTTCAGCAAATATTACTGTTGTCTGCAATAAATGAGCCTGAACAAGAGAAAAGAATTAGCTTGTATCTACATGTACTACTTCTAATTTCTTCCAGGTAGACAAAACAAGTATTTTGCTCTGTATCTTAACAAAGAAGTAATCTTTAAATACTTTTGGAACATGCACTCAACACCATACCAGGCAGAAAATACACAGCCTGATTTTCATTTACACAAAAGCCAATTTATAAAGCTCAGGAAGCCTCGCAAGGATTAAAGCAGATGTCTGCACCCACTTAGAGCTTTCTTTCCACATCAGAGTTGTGTAACTGAATAGTTGTTCAGGACTTGCTGCTGCTGAACCGGGTAGGCGTGCCACACCTAACACCCTACTCAGGGCAAAACTATGTAGATTGCAGGTTTGCATAAAGATGCATGTATTTTCTTTTGTGGCAATCTTTTTCATACATTTGCAGCCCTTCACTTCGGGTCTCTGAAAGCATGCTGACGGTCTCAGCATTCTGTCCCCTTCTCCTTCCAGTGATTGTGTTGATCTGAACTGTCAGTAATACAGAAGCCTTCAAATTACAAAGCCACACCCCACCATTTTGAAGTGTAACATTGAATTAAGTTGAAACTGGCTATATAGTAAAAAATCATTTTGTATAATTAGACAAATTCATATATGCATATGCAAACGTCTTTTTCTGTAGGAAATTGAGTAAAAATCATGAGCATAAGGACTTATTTTCCTCTTTAATCTTCATGATTTTGGATTTTGTATTCAAGTGGACACAATGAAAGAAATGGAATCACGCACTGAAAAGGATGAATATAGTCTCTGCAAAAGGATGAGGTTGTCTCAGCTGAACTCCCTAGTGAAATGGGAATAATTCTCTTTTAATGGAAATGCTGAAGTCCAAAGCATGTGTCTACCCCAGCCCTGCCATCTCTGAGGAGTAAAGACATATGACTAGTCTTGAGTTTGAATTCTTCCTTCTTCTTCCAAGCCATATTTGGACAGCTTTTTAGAAACAGGAGGGCTAAACCCCAGGAAAAAAAAAATCCAATTCCATTAGTGCTAAAATTACAGGGACTTTAAGAAAAGGATAGGGCAACTCCAAAGAGCAGAGCAGAGATAGGACAGAAATAGACAGGGTTTATTAAGGACCTTACAACAGGAGAAATGTAAGAAAAACTTGGAAGTGCAGTTGCAATCTTTCTTTTTGAAAGGTGGGTATGAACTTCTTTGCCTTCTTTGGCTTTCCTTTTCTTCTTGCACAAGGGGTACAGTTGTTCTATGAAATTGAACAAGGTCAAGGGCCAAATTCTGCACCTGAGACAGGGCAACTCCGGTTGTGTGCACAGGGAATGAGAGGCTGGAGAGCAGCGCTGTGGAAAGGGACCTGGGGCTCCTGGCTGACAGTGAGCTGGACATAAGTCAGCAGTGCTCTGGCAGCCAGGAGGGCCAATCCTGTCCTGGGGAGCATCAGGCACAGAATTGCCAGCCAGGCAAGGGACTCACCTTGATTCCTGTGTGCAGTTTTGGGCACCATAACATAAAAAAGACATGAAGCTGTTAGAGAGCATCCAAAGGATAGCAACGAGGATGATGAAGGGCCTTGATGGGAAGCCATATGGGAAGCAGCTGAAGTCACTTGGTCTGTTCAGCCTGGAGGAGACTGCGGGGAGACCTCACTGCAGTCTGCAACTTCCTTGTGAGAGGAAGAAGAGGCGGCAGACACTGATCTCCTCACTCTCATAACCAGCAACTGGACTTGGGGAAACATCACGATGCTGAATCAGGGGAGATTTAGACTGAATATCAGTAAAAGGCTCTTCACCCAGAGAGGGGGTTGGGCACTGGAACAGGCTCCCCAGGGAAGTGGTCACAGCACCAAGCCTTGTCTGATTTCAACAAGCGTTGGGACATGGTGTGATTCTCAGGGTGTCCTGTGCAGGACCAGGAGTTGGACTCCATGATCCTGATGGAGCCCTTCCAACACAGCATTTTCTATGATTCTGTGACTGTAATTCAGGTAGTAGTGACAATGAGGAGCGAGGGCCAGAAACAGGCTCTTCACAAGAGCCTATCTGGGACTTATTTGTGGAAATCCTGAGTAGGAAGAGACCTTGAGTCAGTTCAAAAGAAGACAGCAGCAAAAATCTATCACAGAAGAGACAGACAGACCTACTCTTGAACAAGGGCAATAGAGTGGATATGATTCCATGAGAAAGCAACATTTATTGTATCCTGAGGTAGAGAAGGTACATACAAGGATGCCTTCTCAATCTGTTGAATTACATGAGAAATTTAACCATGGCTGACTGGCTTTTACATGTCCGTGGGAGTGTGATGTTTCAGGGTCTCCAACCTACTATAAGCAGCAGGTCAGAGGATGCAGGTTCCACAGCCAAGACTCGCTTCAGCCCATAGATTTTTTTTTTTCTACCTGTAGCAGTCCTTTAAAAACGTATGAAACACTGAAAAGTTCAGAATCTTTGTTGAAGTTAGGCCTCTGTTGCACTTGCACGTTTAAGGTTATTTTCTAATATGACTTTTCTTTCCTCTTTCCTTCTTTGTCTTCCGACTTCTCATTTTCTTTCTCATTTAGTGCCTATTCCTCTTCAATCTCATTCCACATACACATCCCCTATTCTCAGTGCTACTAATCAATCATTGTCACTGCTCTCTTCCTTCCTTGTTATCACCTCCTTTTAGACCATCCACTGTACTGACAAAGTAGATCTGTGGCAGACCCAGTTGTGACACTTCCGTGTCCCTTTAAGACCCAGGCTAGTTTTCAGCTGCAAACTCAGTGTTACTGCTTCCTATTTTCTTCTTTTGCTCTCCCACCTCAAAACAGAGGCCCAAGAAAATATTACAGGTTTGTCCCTGCTCTTCTTCTTCCAGAGTTCTTTCTCTTTTCTTGGTTTGTTTTTTTTTTTTCCCTTCTTTTTCAAGTATGGGCAAAATTTGAAGCTGTTGCCAATGTATTCCACTGTTGAAGACTGATAATCTCCAAGCTACACAGAGCCTTAATGATAAACAGCAGGGTATCTCAGGGTAAAAGTAGCATTTTCCTCGGTATATTAGGAGCTGGGTGGTCTCCAGCTCAAAGCTGAGTCAGAGGATATTTCGGATGAATTTTTTTTCATAAATACTCATTGAGGGATTAGCCAGTGTATAATAATAATAGGTAGGGCAGGAAGGGGTCTTCAGAGATCATCTCCTTGACTCAAGCCAAGATCAGTTTATAATTAAACCACCTCTGGAAGATGCTTATCTTACTTGTTTTTAAGAGGCACCAACAATGGGGACTCCACAGGTCCTTTAAAGATTCTGATGCTTAACTATCCTTTCTTTAAGAATTGGTTCTAATATCTAACCTGACTCAAACTGAAATTTTAGCCCTTCACTCCTTATCCACTGCTTCTGTCACTTCTTGTGCCAACCTTTTGCCTATTTGAAAACTGATATTACACTCCCTCTGATTACTCTTCCCCAGGCTACTTTTTACATCTTCCTTGTGTAGACTTCAAGGTTGTTTTCTGCTGTGTGTATGTGCTTAGTGGAGGAGGCATCTGCTTTGCAACTACCATGGCTGATGTAAAATAAGGATGACAGCAAGGGATAAAAGGAGATTAGGCAAGTCCCTGTCTTTCAGTGGGTCTACATGTTTCCTGAAGTGCAGTGCTCACTGTCAGACACATTCCTTTAGCTGAGATCTCCCCAGTACTGACTAAGGTTAATAGATGACTGCAAAGTAAGACTGTCATCATCTATTTTGTATTCTTTCTTCTGCAATTTTTCTAATAATGCTGACAATAAGGCTCATAATGAATGCTGAAATGTGGAAGTTCCATGCTGCCTGTAAAATGGAATTCTGCATACGGTGTGCTAACATGAAACTACTTTAAACCTGGTACAGGCAGTTTGTGAGTTGTTAGTGGGCATTGAAGCTTCTTCTCTTTGAAAGGCAGATAGAATTTTTCCAAGTACCACCTCAACAGAACGGAAAGTTTTCTCTAAAGAGAAAATAACTTTTAAAACTTTATCATGTTTTTCTGACTGTCATTCTGCATTCTGCTCCTTGACATCCTTTTCTCCTTCCATTAAGTGGCAATTTAAAAAGCATCCTTCCCATGAAGTATTTCTTCGGCAAAACGCAGGATTACTAGCGGGCCACAGTTTCCTTGCAATGCAGGCCTGGGACTCATTCTGCAACCAAGGCTTCACTCAATGAAATTCTCTGTAACTTTATGACATGACAGTTGCATGGGAGAAATGGCTAAAGATAGGCCTGTCTTGTGAAATAATGCCTTCCATGCCCAGCAGCGCAGGATTTTTAGTATACTATAGATGCTTTTTATATATACTTGCATGGAAACATACACTTCTATGTGCACACTTGAAAGTGCATTGTTTAGTGAATTCTCCTCATTTTGCTGTGGAGCAAGCAGGAGAAAATGAATGCCATCCTATATTCAGGCTTCCGTCCACCAACAATATATACCTTGATATATACCATCAATGTAATCTCTCCAGAAAAGAAATCCTCTGAACTCCCACGTGTCATCCCACAGGAAGTCATGCTACAAGATCCCTTACTGGGAAACAAGTTGTAGCACATTGAGGAACTGGAGTGGTTGCACCTGCCTTTTGAAACAGTAAGTCAGCTGCTGCTGTCTAAGCATAATGAGTTGTTCTGTCAGTCTCAAAAGAAATTGAGAATATGAAACAAACAGTATATTTTAGAAGGAGTTTTCCCCCTCCTCTCACATAATCTCTTAAGTATTAACAGCTGCATGCTTCTTGAGAAGGGGGTGAGGCTGGAGATTTTTGTTGACTATAGATACTTCTTTTGAATTGTTTTTGGCAACATCAAAAGTGAGTAGGATTTTCTAATGCTAGGGATGGAATGGGCAGAGCAGTCTATGCCTTGTGTAAATGCCAGTGGGGCCTTTGGGGTGAGAAAGGGAGTGTCACCAAGGGTCTGTGGTTACTTGTGAGCAATGGTTGGTGGGAGAACAGGAACGGTCCCAGGCTCTCTCATAGGACAGTCTGTGGTGCTCCAGGCAACACTCACAGGGAAGTGAAACTACCTACATTGCCACACACCACTCATGGAGAGAGTGAAGGCAAACACAAATTGAAGAGGAGCTTGTAAAGAACACCTCTGTATGTAACAGGTAATTTGTATCTGCAGAGCTGGAATGATCACCTGGAGCAATACAAATCTGTGGCAGAGGTATTTACAATTTGTACTTGAAACACAGGCCTCATCCTTCTTACTTTGCATGCATCTCCAAGTGCTTCCTCATGTAGACTTAACATTTACAAGTCAGGTGTGATTCAAGATCTGCATAGATTAGTGGTTTAATTTTAATTATCAGCAACTCTGACAAAGCAGCATTAGAGTCAGCAAGAAGTTATAATGTCCCGGCCAATCTGTTTTCTTTTCAGTCAGTCAAACAACCCCAGACTTGGCCTTCTAGCCTAGATGAAAGGGTATATTGAAACACGAAAGAATGCGTTGTTTCACCTGCTGTTGTTTTTAATTATGACGATGCGGCAGCAAAGAGGCTGCATGGGACAGTAGAGGGCACTGTGACCTCAAAAATAAGCTTCAAACTGGGCTGTAATTGAGCCTTTTTGTGAGCACAGCTGATCAGAAAGACAAATGCCCTATTCCAACCGAAAAAGAGCTCTGTTTGTTTCTCAGTAGTTCTAGAGACTACAGAAATAATGTCAAAAAGCAAGGAGGCGTTCGACTTAGAGATGGTGTAAAGGCATGATCACTACAAATTTCCACAGGAACAAATTGAAAAAAAAGGGATGAATTCCATCAAGATCCTTGATACTGTGGCACATCTTGATGTTTCGTGAACACAGTCTTTAAAGCCTGAGTTGGGTGCTATTCTTAATGAAGTTTAAGAATGTATAATGAAGTATTTAGGATCATGTTCTGAGAAAGATAGTCAAAAAGTTGAAAAGGTGAGGAAGGAGATGAGAAGACGCAACTACTATTTTTAGTCACCAACAGAGTCTCCAAGGACCATTTTCAAAATTTTTCTGTGTAAAATTTGTATTACATTTTTAGTTTTGTATGGGTAGAGATTAAAGAATTTGCAGCCTCAGTATCTTTTTTTTCTCATCCTCTTTATAAGGTATTTAGCAAAAAGAGAGGATTCCCTGCAGCCCTCAAAGTGAGTATGTTAGTCATCTCAGTTTGTCATAAAGAATTCACCCTTACTCAGTCATAAGGAAGCAAACAGCATTCCCAAGCCACGACTCTGTCATTTAACGGATGTTTGATGTGTAGGATTATCTTGTCTTTAGTCTTGTCTGCCACGTTGCTCAGTTCGCCAGAGGTACCTTCTATCACTGTCTTAATGTGCCTCCTCTCTACCTCCAGTAACCAGGGCAGCAAAGCACATTCACAAATGAAAATCAGGTTAAGCAGAGTGTGAAACAGAAATGAACTTGCTAACATCTGAACAGGCAAGCTTAGACCCTGCTGCTGTTTCTGATACAGCTGTTTGTATTTCACAGTGGTCCACAAGCTTCTCTTGCCAAAACAGATTTGCCAGTAAATCTCCACCGATGCGGATATACTGACTTCAGTATGGCAACATATTTCAAGAGCCCTACCTGGCTGCTCAGCCAGTTGTTCGCTGAAAAGCTATTCTGTGAGCACTTCCAGATCATTGCTTTTCTCCTGTTTCTAAGTCCTGCCCTTCCTGTATTTCCACCATAAGCGTTGTCTATGTTCTCAATCTCACACAGGGAGCATCTGCCATGAAATACAGTAGTAGCTCAGCCCATGTTCATATGGTCCTGTTCTGTAGTTATCACTTGGCTTCTGCTTGTCGCTGCAAGCTGTTTCATCTGTGTTCTCTGATGCATCCTTTGGCAGCTGCTACTTTGAGACAGCAGACAAACACCGACTCCATAAAAAACTAAGTAAAACCACTGTGGCTAGTAAATCAGGTTAGGGGAAGCCAGGTCCATCACTTCTGCTTGTAAATATTGAGTTCGGTGGTCCTTGGATAACTTACTCTATAATTTGCTCCTCCAAATAGAAGCATAACGAGATGCAGTTGCTGTGGCTGTGAATCATGGCATCTATGCCAAATTAGCATGACTACTCACAGTGGCCAAATGCCACGCAATGAGAATGTGGCGTGTACAGCAAGAGATCTCCATTTAGAAATCTGTAAGAAGATTATGTCATGCAGAGGAGTTAAAAGTCCTCAGAACAGTGAAGAATTACAGAAACATTGCAGGCCTCAGTTGGGAGGAGATGATCACACTCCATGCCTTTAGGAAGGGGCATTGCCAAATCTCCCCAGTCAGCTGCTCAATAGGGCAAATAATTGCCTGTGCTGTTTTCATTGTGCTGTCTGCAGCAAGGAAAGAAGGATAACTGGAAATATGTTAGAACTACCTAAAAGGCTCTCAGTGTAGCCTAAATTTCTTTCCTGAAGTCATAGTATGTAGCGGTCTTTTTTTTTTTTTTAACTATTTTTTTTCAGAGCTGCAGGGAAGCACTTAAAGTAGCATGAATATATGCTACTGGAAACTGAAAGCAAAGAAATAAGAAAACTCTGGTGGAGACTAATTAGGTTTTCTGAGTCACTAATGTTCTTCAGTGTTATTCTGGCAGCAGGAAGTTTGAGACTTATAATCAACACTATATAAACAAAGGAAGTAATTTCTGCGTCAAAGATAGAAGGGCTTTCAGGACCTCTCATTCAAAATACGTGATTTTTTTTGTTTCTTTTGTTGTTGCCAGGGTAGGCAAGCTAGGTAAATTGTTCTTATTTGTTTCTAGTAGAAACAAGGTTTTGCTCATATGAGCAGCTAGCCATACAGACACAGATAATCCAGTTCTACATGTTTTTATATATGTATAAAAGTTAAAATGCAACAGCAACTTTAAAAGTGAGAGAAGATACATATGAGCAGACATGTGCAAGTAGAGATCAGATTACTAACCTGCCGGGAGCATACTTTCCCCTCCTTAGAGTACACCTAATATATGTTTAAAGGGGTTAGGTAAAGGGGGAGTATTCGTATCCTGCAGAAAGTGAACTGGTCCCACAAAACTGTTAAATAGGACAAGGTACACACTATAATAGTTTGCCACTGCATTTTGCTGGTTTTGTTTTTCCCCAGCAAATTCCTCCACGTACAAACTCAAATGGCAATCCTGCATCTTTATTTCTGCCATAAGAGACTCCTTTGTCTTCTGCACTTATATTCAGCCTGGTCTTCACAAGAAGAGGTCCCAACTATTTCTCTTTTCATAAAGATCTTTCTGTAAGTAAGAATTTGTCTGCTCTGAGACTGAAGCTCAAGTAGTATAAATAATGAGTTAAGTCAGATATGGCCATATGGCATGGAGCTCAAAACACTTCAACATCTCGGTTAGTTACCTGAGGCTCTGAGCTCCACATTGCTACAGCTCTCTTGCTGTCATCACTCAAAACGGCTCATTTAATGCTAGGTTGAGTACATCTAACCATGCAACAGTCACACAATGGTTTTCTGAAAAGACATACTTTCTAGAACATGCCTTCATTGCATGCTAACCTTGGATTAAATGAACCAAGGAAAGGGAGCCTGAAGTTCCCTAACTTGCTACAATGCAGTCCTGCTATTATTAAGTCTGCTGCTGAACGTGTGAAAGTGTGGGGGATCAACACAAACTCCACAGAAGCAAAGCCCTGTGGTAGGTGGAAACGGCAGCCTTGCCACATAATCTGCAGAATATACTCTGAGGCAGTGCCACTGGAACCAAGCAGAGCAGTACAAGAAACATCATCACAGACTTGGAAAAGGAATCTCTACAAGCACCCCTATTCAGATCACCTTGAAGGTGACTGAAGAGAGAACGAGTTGGTATTGGTAAGAAACTAGAAGTGAAGGTCTCACATGAGGCAAGAGAAAAAGAGAGAACTGGTGTCAAGAAACAATACAGAGGATGAGGATGAGTGGGGGAGAGGAAAGCATGCTCTTGACTGTTCAGTCATAGGTGTGCCCATCCAGCATCCAGAGGAACGAATACTGTTAGCGGATATATAGGAACTGCCAAGGCCAATCTGCTTCACTTGCAGAGGCTTACTCCTGAGTACTGTGAATTATTTCCATTGACAGTGTGTCACTACCACCATCCAGCTGA
This sequence comes from Phainopepla nitens, assembly GCA_013400175.1. Classification (NCBI taxonomy): domain Eukaryota; kingdom Metazoa; phylum Chordata; class Aves; order Passeriformes; family Bombycillidae; genus Phainopepla; species Phainopepla nitens. The sequence goes on from VXBQ01017037.1 coordinate 270,624, forward strand.
GACTGCTGATATCTGTCAGAGTGATTTGGAAATAGGAAGAGACAGTCCAGTGATCATAGAAAATGTGTGAGCAAAGAGATAGAGAAGATCTAGTGGAAACAGAAATATCAGGTTCCAGAATGTGCCTTGTACTGGGACAGCAGAAAACTGTGAAACATCTTATGGATTTTGCTTTCCCTGGACAAAAGAAGTTAGAACAATCTGATTAAGATGATGTCTCTCCTATGTACTTGCATATGTCTGTCAGCAGCCTTGAGAGTTGACAAAAATCTAATTTCTTTTCAGAGATATATCTTTTTCCTTCTCTTCCTTTTTTGTTATAAACAGAAAGATATGAGTTGATTTATTGGAATCACTCCTTTTGCTGTAATGTGCAGGATTAGTAATGAGCTACACCGACTGAAATGTGACGCTGGATATTAAACATTGCACTTCACAAAAAAATATGCAATTCATGTGATGATATAAACCCAAGCTTTACTTCTTACTGTTTGTATCTTATAGATTGAAACAAATGTCATTTTATTTTTAGACGTGTACTGCTCCACTGCAGCTCTTCTGAAGTAGTGTTGGAGGTTTTCTGTAGCAATTCATGGTTGCTGAATATGGGCACCTTTACATTTAAGCATGTGTTGTTCTGGTTTTGCACACTTATAGTAACTTTTAAAACCTTTAGAATTGCTTAGTAGTATGTGCCTTTGTAACCAGGTTCTGTGGTGATACCTGTTGAAAAAAATTACCTGAAGAGTTTTATTAAAACAGCCTGAAGGTAATTGATCTGCTGCAGGCTGGAGCAGGCCCAGTTAATCTCGATGGCTCAGCCATCCCACAGCAATTTTACGAACCTTAATAATATCAACCCTTCAAGTTTCTAAGTATTCTATGACTCTATTGATTTTGGCAAAAATTGAAATATAGGTTTCAGGAGTTAAAAATCAACAGAACGTATCATATTGCTCTTTTTCTATGCTGGTTATGTACAAAACTCTATCTGGAGCCTGTACCCTTCAATCACTCAGACAACAACAATAGACTCCTTTGCTTACTGAATTTATAACTCCATTGAATTTATACTCAATTAAAATCAAATACAAAAAAGAGCAGATTGTGGGACTTTTTCTCCTGGAAAGCAGGTGGGGAAAATAGTATGTAGTCTTTAAACACTTGAAGGGTGTTCCTTTTATGCCTTCATTTATATTTAGTATGTAATAAGCACAGATAAATGTTTCTTGCAATATGAAACTGCCACACATAACTCATGATGGAAGAAGAGCCTGGGTACTCAGGAGACCAGCTGTCTTATATGAAAAATTGTATTTCTTCCTTGCTTGCTTTTTTGAGATCAGCGTAATACATGTCCTTTGCAGTTATCTCCCCAAAACAGCTAGTGGTACCAGGGTGATTCTCCCCCAGCAAGGAAAGAAATATGGGGCCAAGAGAACTTGTGGACGCACAAGATTTCTGTCAGTCCCACAGGCTGGTTTGTTTAGTACCAGTTTTATCTTTACAACCTTATTGGGATGTAAATGGCCTTACTAATACCACAAAGACAGGAAAAGCCATCTTGTTCTTATACTTCCATTGCCTCAGTAGCTGAATCTGAACCAAAATTACTGTCCTGTGCTAACAATGTGACAGTTATATACCTGTTAAATAATTTTTATAAATGCTTAGTACGGTATTTGCCACATTAGACTCAAACCTTGTGTTTCACAGGATACGAGTCATAAAAATAATACGGAAAAGGAGATGTACATAAAGAGGTTGTAAACATTTTAGAAGAAACCTACATATGTTATGTCAGAGGAAAAAAGTGGAAAGGCTAGGAAAAGTAAATAGTTGAATGGAAAACTCAAATAGAAAACTCGGGAGCAAAAAAATAAGATGGAGTGCAGAGAGATAAAGAAAAGCCTGAAAACAGCAATGAGGAGCACCTGGGAGGCAAGGAATAGGTACAGTCAAGAAAGATGAAAATAAGAAGAGGTCAGGTAGGAAGGAGCAAAACGGATCTGTCTGGAGAGGTTGCAGTTACTGAAGATGTTATGCTCTGCTATATTTCATCAACACTATCAAAAAGTGGTATTTAATACATTTATATATCCCTATCGGATGAGCCGCTGCCTGAGTGCTGTTCTATGCTGAGTAGGAGAGCACAAGGAGGAGGAGGAACAGTGACTTTGCTGTAGCTGGGCCTCGTTCCACAGTTGTGCTGTAAATTCACCACTCTTCAAAGAGAAATAATTAGAGCAGCAGCTTCAGGGATTGCAACTGGGAGCTCCTCAAGATCACTGCTCTGGAAAAGTCACATAACACTTCATGTGTCAAGGGTTCACATTACAGAGTTCATGTGCGACAGGGCCTTTTAACCTGTGAACCCATAGCAAGAGTTTGGCCAGATCTGCAGGGTGCTCATGAGCGAAGAGACTGCATTGCAAAGGCAAACCCACAATAAAACTCCAGAACAAGGTGCAGGAGAAGGAGGTGTTTTCTGCGGTGTGAAAGCCCTATAGCACAAAGCAACAACACAGACCATTTACCTTCTGGGAGTTAAAATTTTGGAAATTTGGCGGGGAGAGGGGCGCCGGGCACTTCTGGAGTGGACTCAGTACAAAGCTGAACGGCCCAGGAACGGGAAAGGCAACTGAGCGAAACACCAAGAGGTGCCAGAGGACGAGGCCGCAGCAGCGCGGGGGGCACGGCAGGTCCTCCCGCAGGG
>VXBQ01017037.1:273828-336110 GCA_013400175.1 Phainopepla nitens
CTGCCCCCTCCCCGCTCCCTCTGCCCCCGCCGGGATGGGAGCCAGCCCTTGCGCCCAGGGGAAGTGCGGTGGGGCTGAGCGCCGCTTCCCGTCCCTCTTTCCGGCAAGTGGCGGTACCCTTGCCCCGTGGCACGNGTCCGGCGGGCGGGAAGTGCCTCTGGCGGGAGGGGAGGAGGGCGGGAGGCGGCGGGCGGTGCCTGGCACGGCCCGGGGCAGCGGCGGCGGGGTCGCGCTCCCGCCTGTCACAGCGCGGGGACGGCGAAGAGAGAGAAAAGCTGACAAAACCCACACAGGGTTCCGCGAGAAACGGGGGCGAGGGAGAGGGAAAGGGGTTTTTACCACTTCAGCATCCTTTGGGGGAGAAGCGCGGAAACGTGCTGTTTGTGTAACTAACTCCTGTTATAACAGTCTGTCTGGTGGTGTTGCCTATCGCCGCTTGCGGTGCTGGCATGACCAGCTTATTTCTGCCGGAAAGCATGGAGGGTTGTGTGTGTTCTTTAAAAGTCTGATTTTCTGCTTGAGCAAATTTGACAGTAACATAGCTATGTAGAGATTCCCTTTTGACAGGTTATTCTGTAAAAGTTATTTCAGAAATTAAAAACCTGATGATTTATATAGTCACGTTAGTAGTCTATCTCTGATGTTTAAAGCTTTTATGTGCAGTTATGAACTTGCTGTATGAAGTTTCTTGCAGCATTTTTGAGGTCTAGTCAAGATTTTTACATAAAGCTAATGTTGCAGAGTTCAGATTTCCTTTTATAGACATTATGCTTAAGTGATGCTTAAGGTGCTTGTGTTCTTTTGGCAGTATTTGTTGTGGACAGAAAGGCCTTCATCACAAAAGCTGATAGCAAGATATGGCTCACGTTCCTTCTGGGTAAGTAGAAGGAATACCTAGTGGGAGACGGGGGGAAGTACTGATCTTTTTACCTTTCTTTCTCTGGAATTGTAAATTTTGTCAAAATAAATTTGAAAATAAAACCTGGAAAAAGAAAAAAACATAGCTGATGTTGAAAAGCGACAGGAAATAACTTCCTACCTGGTAACTTTTTTAAAGCTGTTACTGTAGCAATTGATGTGGTATCACAACGTTTATAGGAAAAAAAATTCCAGATATTTATGGATTTCTTCTCTCCATTAATTTCTAGGGGAAAAAAATAAAAAGGCCTCAACTCTTATTCAGTAATGTAATCAAAACAGCTTGTTTGGGAAGAATTACGGGTGGAAGTGCATACAGTTGTAGAGGATTGTAAATTAAGATGTTATTATCTTTGGGAATATTTTTGAGTAAATAATGAAATGGCTAATGACCGAAGTCTTGAAAAAAAACCCACCTAAAGTATTTGCAAAGGGATGCATTCTTAAAGTTAACAAATGTTAAGTAATAGCAGATTTGTCAGATGCACCATTAGACATACCCTGAAAGGTATTTTAGTAAAGACTGTCAGGGTATTCCAAAGATGCTGGTACTCTTAATCACATCACCAGTAGTCCTGGTTGCCAGAGGGAGTTTCTTCAGTTTGATAAATTACATTGCAAAGTAGTAGCAGGGAAGGAGCCCTTAGCTTACAAACTAATTAATGAATAAAGTGTTCCTGAATTGCTTTACTTACATCTGTTTATTCAGCATTTCCTAGACTTGTAGTTACTTAATTGACATAGAAATGCTAAAATGATGGTCAGAATTGAAAAATGTTTTCCTCTGATTGAAATTTGAGAGCAGATTAGGGAGAGAGCTTTGTAATTTCTGGAATTTGAATTTGTCTGTAAAACCCAGATAACCTATTAAATATTTCAGGGAGTTTTTTTTTTCAGTTGGAGTAAAACCTTAATAGCAACGTATGTACTAGCATACAGTATTTGCAGTAGCAAAGAATGTACATATACTAAATATGAAATAGTGAGTTTTGATTAAGTTTAGTGGAATTTGAATTTTTGTTGTTGCTTTGCTTGAGATTTAAGGCCCATATTTTAAAAACAGAGGCTCCCACAGCTGGAACTAGTTTAATTATAGAGTGTGAATTTTTTTCTCTTATGAATTATCTCCAATTTATGTGCAGCAGTGAAGTTGTCAGACTTTCAAGGGTATTCTTGCACAACATTTCACCCTATTACGTTGTTTGGTTTTTTTTCATAATGAACCATTGACTTGAGGCCTTATTCCTGAAGACATCCATATTATATTGCACAGAATCTCAAAATGTAACAACTTGACTAAGCTGCAGAAGTAGTCAATGCTTGTGGGTTCCTTATAGTTTCCAGTTCTGCTGTATTCCTCCCTGATCACTTTGTGGATATTTGCAAAACAGGAATCAGTTTGTTGTACCCTTCACATCCTGTTGGATTATAGTGTCTCAGCATTTGTTGTTCTCTTGGTAAATAAAGCCAAAGAATGGCTGTATTCTTCAGTATTTAATTTCCAGAATTAAAATCCTTTTTATATGCCATTCATATTGCTTTTCCTAGAATAACACACAGGCAAAAATAGGAAATCTATCAGATTTTACATAATAGCCCTAGTCTGCAAAAATCTTATCGTATGCTTTGCTTTTAGGGCTTCTTAGGCTGGGTGAGAAAATGGCATCTGCAAGTTCAAGTACATAGTAGCTGTGTAAGTGTCTATAGCATTAGGACTATAGTATTCCCTTCCTGTCCCCTCCTTCATTCCCTCTCCAGTAAGGACATTAATGAGATCAGAGGGTGGTAATTTAACAGAGCTGAGCTGCATGTTTTCCATCAGGAACCGGCTTAATGCAGTCTGTTGGAAAATGCTGATTTGGACTTAGAGTGGAAGTCTATGAATTAAGCCCATTGTCTCTTGAAATATGAGTAATTAACATTAATTGCTGTGTGATTATAAAAGGTCTTCACTTTGTACTTATAATAGAACGATACTGTGAAAATGTATATGAAATTCTCCAAAATAACTGTGAATGTATTTACACTTACTGCATTGACTTTCAATAAAACATTTACTGAAGGGAAGAATCAGATTTAAAGACATTGTTTCCTCTATGAAATAAGTGGTATGTCTGGATGTGAAATGTAATTTCCATAATAATAGATAATTTATTTGCATCAATAAAATACTGCATATTTGTCTTATTTGTAACCACAAGAATTTGAGTTAATGAACAGTGCTGGTAACTAATATGTATTGGACTTTACTGTATATTCTTACCTAACGTGTAATCTGTCTTAAATTTATTATTTTTTTATAGCTGGTGTGTGTGTATATGAGAATGTATTTCAGTGTCTAATCTTACTGGGAATCTTGGGAATGTTGCTGAGGAATGAAATAATGCCTTGTGCACATGTGTAACTATTACTCAATAAGCAATAACTAAGAAAGGTATGGGCTGCTCTGTTTCTTTCCATACAATTGCTGCAGAACGTTTTTTGTATGGAGTATGGTTTGCTGCATTGCTGACAGAGCTAATGTGCTTACCTGGAATTCCATGTCATATCAATATCTGCTCTTCTGAAAAAGACATTTGCAGCTTTCCATAAGAACTAATGTAAATGTCCTTAGTGTAAAAATAAGCACTGCAGCTCCTGAGCCTTTCCTAAAATATTAGGTTCTGTTTACAGCAAGCAATTTTGGTGACATTTTGTAGAAAGTATACAAAAAGGTGAAGTTTTAAGTATAAGATTAAGGTCTTCATTTTGTAACTGGAACCCAGGCTTGTCTTTGAAAAACCTACTTGGTTTTTAAAGTAGAGCTGTAAAACTCGGAGGGAAGTTTGGGTGTGGTATAGTACCACCTCAGCTGTGCTAAGTGTTTAGCATGAAGTTAAAGTTGTTAAATTGTAAAAGCAGCTAGTTTAGAAAATTTTTTTAGGTCATTATTTTTCTGTTTTTGTTTTGTGGTGGTAATTTGTTTTGCTTTGCTTTGCTTTGGGGTTTTTTTAAATTGTATAATTATTTTGTCTTACCCAGCTTCACCTTGGATCTCTTCACACACAAAACTTAAATTTTAAAATTAGGTCATAATGCAACATACTACAGTTAGGAACCTTGTGATCATGATAACAACTACTGTCAGCAGCAGCAGCACGTCCATGCTCTGTGTTGGAGGAATATGTGGAATATATATATATATATATATATATATGGAATATATTATTGAGTGTATATACTAGGGCATGAAGTGTATGTGAAGTCCACTCCCATTCCACATAAATTTAGTGGATTTGCAAAGGTGTTTTTCTTTCTCTTACTCCTGCTTCTTTCCAGAAACAGACGACCCTCGTCTTGTAACATGCAGCCTGAACAAATGTACATTCATTTCTCTCAGACTATATTGTGCATCAGCATGCAGGCATTGCTGTGTGTTTTACCAATGTCCCAGCGACTTGACTCATTCCACGTCTTCAGAGAGGCAGCAGCAGTGTCCAGGTGCCAGAAGGAGGGAAGGTGTGTGCCAGTCAGCACCCTGGAGAGGGACACTGTGCTCAGCACCTTTCTGGCCACAGCTGCAGCTAAGCTGGGAGGATGGCTGTCCTCTCCACTTTCTCTCTGCTCCACACAGCCTTTGTGAATAAGAGGGCTCTTCATTAACCTTAAAGATTTTCATGGATTAAGGACTAGTCTGCCAGATCTTTCAATGGCAGAAAGCCTAGAGGACAGCTGAGACCCTTGCAGCCTGGGAGGAACACTGTAGTCCCTCTAAATGCCTTCCCATTATCCCTCACTTGTGCAGGCTTTGCTTCTGTGGTAAGCTGATACGTTGTCAGCGCTGTGTAAATGAAATGGAGTGGTTCCTGCTCTCTCTGGATCTTGTCATGCTCAAGAGGTCAGAGACCTAAACTGTTAACCCTCCATCAGCATTTGTCTCTTCCCTTTGTCCCTCAGAGTACCTCCATTGTTCTACCTACATGGCAGCAGTGCAGATAGTCTTCAAATGGACAAATGGAACTTAATTGTGTGCAGAGTCTATAATTTTTTAGCAATTACAGTCTCAATTAGATTTGTGTTGGTTTTCATGGTCTATTTGGATTTCTCATATTTACAGCACTGTGTGCTCTATAAATTTAAATTTATTTTATGAATCCATTAGAAAAGAGAACAAACAAACATGACAAACAAGGGCCAGTCCACTTTGTGCAGGCTAGTCTAGCTTAGGAATTCACTAAGTCATCATTTCAGGCATGAGTTTTTCATCTCACAAGTTCTCTAGTTCATAGCTCAACTTGAAACTTATAACTTGTGCACCTCTCAGTAAAATAATTACCTAGATGATGGTGGGAGTGTTCATCCTTCCTTTTTCATCATGATGCTGTATCATCTGTATCGCACCAAGAAGCATGAAAGCCTCGGGATTCCAGCTGCTGCTGAATCTGCTTCAGAAACTTTTTGGCTAAGCTGATGTGTTTTCACCTTAAAGCTTGAAAGTTTGGTCTGTAGCATTTCCATGAGTTAGCAGATTCTGAAGAAGCTGCCAGACAATCAGTACACCAGGAGGTGCAGGAGACAGCAGGCTACAGGTGATAATGGCTGTAGAGTGGCCTTAAGCCCTTTCAGGCCACTAGGTCCTACCTTTCGTTTGCCTTTGCTTTGACCTAGCAGCACTGCTTGCAGTGTGCTTCAGGCCTTTTGGCATGAGTTAGTGAAAATCTGAGCAGGAGTTGAGTGAGCAGTCACAGTAGGCATCATAAAAATTCTAAAAATATTTATGCTTATTTTAAAAAATGTGTGTAATTCAGTTTTGTTCTTGACAACTGAAATGTGTGCATTAGATGCTGGTGGGTCAGCTTGAGTGATGCAAGATGTGGGTGGAAATGTTGCCTAGTGCTAAATACCACAAAATTTTCAAAGACCTGGCTGTGGAGGTTAATTCAGATGTTCCTATGCTTCAGTTTCCTGAAGGTCTTGAGCACCTTCTGTGCACCTCTGAAGTAGTACTGCAGTTACTGCAGTGAACACAATTTTATCTTCAGTTATTTAAATGTTTGAGTAACTTTGCACCTTTTGTTTCCTTTACAGCTGTTTTTGCAGGAGTCCTACATTGGTAAGGTTAAATTTATTACTTCAGAGTAATTTGGTATTTTAAAATAATAAAAATACAATTTTTAGTTATTTTTAGAGAAGATTTTGGGGTAGTTTATATTTAGAACTTTCCTCTCAAGATTCAAAGCCTTATCTTTGAGCTGAATGATTCTGTTCTTGTGAAGCTGACGTGATAGATTTCTTAAGCCTGTTCAGAGAAGTGTGAAGCCTGCTTTTCAGGTGAAAAGTTGCTGCTTAATCCTTAAGTGTCTGCATTTAAATTAAAATGCAATAAAATACAGTTTTATAGATAATATATAGCGTTATAATATTACTACTAATGCCATAATAGAATTTAATAAATACTCTTTGTTCGTACTTCTTCAATTTAAAATTATCTGAATAGATGAGTATATAGATATAATACATGAGTAAATTACGATAGCAGTTTGTAAGTAAACTTTGGGTATGCATTGAATATTCTTTGGTAGCTATGACTTAGTACATATTCACACCTCTTTATTCCATTTTAATTGTTATTATTTTTTGGCAGGTGTCACATAACAACTCTTTTTGAAAATGACCGTCATTTTTCTCACCTGTCAACACTAGAAAGAGAAATGGCTTTTCGCACGGAAATGGTTAGATTATGTTTCAGTGTTTGGAAAACTTCTGTCCGCAATATGATCACGGGCTTTCCAAACTTTCTTAGTACATTCTGCATAAGTATACTTATTGATCTCTTACAACTACTGTGCATTACACTTTTACGTGCAGTGTATTTGTGTGACTTGCAGCTGATCCCTACGAATGTATCACTTCACAGTTTACCTAAGATATTATCTAAAAGTGTGGTTCCAGAGGACCCAAAGTACAAAACTGCAAATAAGTTATACCTTGATTTCAGTTACGGTGTTCTTATGCAGCCTTTTTTCCTAAATATTTTTCAATTAATATATGTTGGCATACAGACACACACATACCTTTTGTCTGCTTTTATTTTGAGAATTGTGAAACACTATGTAATGCGTAGTTACTAGCCCAAATGAGGGATTGCCAGGTATGCTATGAAACAAAGAGGAAGGAAACCCACATTGTTTGTTTTGGTGGCAGTAATAGAAGAGATTTCAAAAACTGGATAGTCATCTTCAATAAGCCTGTCCTGTTTGTTACGTTACAAAATTCGTTTAAAAATGAAGCTTGTATGTAGTGGTTCCTGAGGCAGCAGTGACATCTTTAATTGTAAATAATTAATCTGTTCTCCTGTAGGGTCTTTATTATTCCTACTTCAAGATCATTATTGAGGCACCATCATTTTGGAGTGGCATGGGCGCAATTATGAATGACAAACTAACTGAATATCCTTTAGTGATTAACACCTTACAGAGGTTCAATCTTTACCCAGAGGTGAGCTATGTTTTAAATATAATACCTTCTGCAAATCTTTGTTTATTTTAGCTTTGACTACAAATTTGTAAGAAAAGTTACTCTGGAAAATGTGATTGTAAAGATACAGTAACTAATGAAATGTTGCTTAAATACTGTACTTCGGATTTCAAATGAAAAAGTTACTTCATGCATTGTGATTAATTTCCAAACTTCAGGTATTTTCAATCAACTGTGAAAGTTTTCTAGATCTTAGTATTTTGTGCCCAAAAGTTGCAGACCAACTCTGTACTTCTTACCTTTTTTTGTTCTTTTCCCTGAAAGCAGGTAGGTTGCTGACATTATGTACTTCGGGAAAGAAGACCTATGAAGTATCAGTAGTATGTGACAATAGATACTGCAGTGATACAGGTTGCAAGAGGTTATTTTGTTTTCTGTTTTGTGTAGGACACACAAAACTGACAGAACTAAGCACAGCACAGTTCACAGTGGCTGTGAAATCTATGAGTGTTAATGGTTTTCTTAGATGTTGCAGCAGAAATTCCTCTGCGGGAGACTGACTGCTGTTGTTTTGTACATGCTTAATGTTGGACCTGTTACCTGGTTAGATCACATTCCTACTCTGCTTTTTTTTCAGTAAAAGGAACATGTGTTTAAAGTACAGAAATGTTGAGGTTTCTGTCTCTTGATGTTTTGCCAGTGTGTCTCAAACATTTTGCAAAGGGAAGATACCTTTGGTTAATGTGTATTTCTGTAATTTCATGTGTCAGCAGCAGATTATTCTTAGGAGAACCAACTAATAATGGCTGTGATTGGTTGGTACTAGCTTTTATACTCATTCTCCTGCTCTGTTGGAGCAGAGCTGCTTTCAGGAGCTTTATGTGTAAGAGTTCTTGTCTTGGTGTGCATGTATTTGTACAAGTTGCACATAGTGGTTTCATTTGCTTCTTAAGGCCTTGCTCTGGAAGAACTAAATGCTCTGTAGATGAGCACTTTTTGTTGCCGTCTCACTTGTTTAGGGTTTGCTTGGAATTTTTTTTGTAACTCCAGAGGGATTGCAATTCAGTTCTAGAAATGCCCCATTGTGAACATCATTTCAATACTAAAGAGTTATTTCCTTTAGCTCACAAAGATTTATTGACTTCACCTGTAGTCTGACTTTAAAAAGTCAAAGATTACTGGTCAAATGAACTTGTTCTTAAAGACTCATCAATATCATCCTGAAAGATGACTAAGTAGATTAGATGAACTCAAACAAGAACAATCAGATATAGTGGCTGACATTCTGTAAGTACACTAGGTTGATTACAGTGCAGAATGTGTAGGTTTGTCTGTTCATTCCGTTTTCTAGGATTGTACTGGCTCACAGAAATTTGTGATAAGGTATGAATTCACTCATCTTTTCTGTTCCTGTGTGGGCATGCAAAGCAGACAAATAGTCTCCTCTGCTCCTTTCAGTCATTTACTGCTTAATGTCTAGCCTTCCTGTAAATAGTGCTTTAGGGGTTTTTTTAAGTGTATTTCTTGAGTACTCCTGTTTCCACATAACTGTATTTGTAAAACTGTCAGTAGGTGCAAGTTGACATTTGAAATACATTGCCTGAATTTATAGAATTTTCTTACGATTATAATGGGGCTGGGTGGTGAGAAGATGCTTGTGGGTTTATTTGTTGGCAGTAAAATTTTTCCTTCCAATGCTCAGTATCCAGATATGCTTCCTGAAAGTGTTCCATTTCCTGTTTGATATTTTGGGATCCTTCCAGCTCTTTCAGCCCATTAGTAGCACCAAGACTGAATTCTAATAAAATGTTTGTTTGTTTAATGGATATTAAAATTAAATTCGTCAAAACCAATCTGGAAATCCCATTGCTAAGTAAGATGCTAAATTAATTAAGAAAACAAAAACAATTCACTTGCATGTACAGCCAGTACTAGCCTTAAAAACTTCAGAAAAAAGGGAAAAAAGTAAAAAAAGTAAAATGAGTCTGGAGCACTCAATACATCATTTATGTAAATTATACAGATAAGCAGTAAAAAAAAATATGGAAAGCAACAAGGTAATCCTTGTAGCTGTACAATGTTATAATCCAAATAAAGTTCAGTTTCCAAGTACTTGCTCCATAGTCAGGTTGTTCTAGTAATCGTGGTGTTTTCATTTCTGATGAAAAATGGCAGAGAGATAATGTGTGTGTTTCTGTGGTGGAGAGATAATGTGTTAAGTTTGCTCTCTGGACATTCATTGTTATGGAACAGTTGATATTTCTGTGTATGGTGGTGATAATGAAAACGTGAGTTGAAATGAGGAGTGTGTTGCAAAGATCCATGTAGTTGGCTTTAAAGTGCACACTCAAAGGCAACTATTGAAAGGGCTTGATGTTTCTATATGTTATTTTACAGCAAAGGACTGGTCTTGTCCACAGAGCTCTCCTGGGTCTGAAAGCTAGGCTTTTGTTTTCCAGGTTCTGCATTTACTGCCTTACTTGATGCAGAACAGTAGAAATTCCAGAAACATCACTATGTTCCGACTGACCTAGCAAGTTTGTACTGCTTACTGATTTGTTTCCATTTTTATGTCCATGTTAACTGTTTCATTGTAAAGTAGCTTTTGGCAAAAAACGTGGGTTTTTTTGCATGAAGTACCTGGTCTGATACCTTTTTAGGGAGTATTCACTTGTAAAATCTGCAGCAGACACTTGTGGCACGTACACATTAGGTGGTTAAGTTGATAAATTAATCATTGGAATTTTTTTTTTTATTTTGTGGTGCAACATTGGTTTGGCAGGAATGCTTTATATGCTTGGGTAATGTCAGCTTCAGGGCTGGTGATGCAAATGTGCCATACAGGTGTCTCTAACAAAGCACATTCAGGTGATAAGAAGAAAAACAGTGATTTGGTTCTCCAGGCCTGTTGGTGTCTGTCTGGAGATGGGGCAGGTGTCTGGTTCATGTATGCACACGTGCACTGCCAGAAGCACCAGGGCACAGATGTTTAGAAAGCTTCCAGGAATTCAGGATACAGTACTTTGTAAGGTGCTTTGTCGAGGTACAGAATCTTGGTCTAGGAAGATCTAGTCATATTTTAAAAATACAGGAGTTACATTGTGAGGGTGTGAAGTGAGCAGATGAAGTGAGCCATGATGATTGGTGCCTTGGTATTAAAATTTAATGAATTTTAGAATCCCAGAACAGTCGAGGTTGGAAGGGCTGTCTGAAGGTCATCTGGTCTCAACACTGTTCAGACCAGGGTGAAGTAGAGCAGGTTGCTCAGGATCATCTCCAGTTTCAATCTGAATATACTCCACCTCTGTGCAGGTTGTTCCAGTGTTGGACCACTCCCAAATTTACAAAGATTTTTTCCTATGTGTGAGTGGAATTTCCTGTATTTGAATTTGTGCTCATTGTCTCATCATCTTTTTTGGTTATCAACCAAAAAGAGTCTGTCTCAATCATCTTTGCTATGTCTTCTTGTCTTGGGCAGCCCAGAACTGGGCTCAGCGCTGCAAATACAGTCTAAGCAGTGCTGAGTAGAGGGGAAGAGTCACCTTTCTTGTCCTGGTGACATAAAGTTGATGATATATTTGTCTTTTTTGCATCAAGGGCTTATTGCTGTCTCAAGTGTAAATTGTCCACCAAGATCACAGGTCCTTTTCTGCAAAACTGCTTTCTAGGTGGTCAGTTTCCAACTGTAGAGGTGCACGCTGGTTTTCATCCCCAGTGCAGGACTTTGCATTTCCCTGTTGGGAAGATTCCTGCTGGCCCATTTCTCCTGCCTTTTGATGTCCCTCCGAATGGCAGCACAGGGATCGGTCACTCCTTCCAGTGTTTATCCTGCAGACTTGCTGAGGATGTTCCCTTGTGCCATCATCTAGTCTTAGAACAGATTGGCAGCAGATTAAAAGAGTATCTGCAGCTGTCTCCTTATCTATCAAGACAGTCATCTCTGAAGGTTATAAAGCTGGGCAGGTGTGATTTCACCTTTGTAAATCCATGCTAATTGCTTCAAATCACTTTTTTGTCCTTTGTATATTTGGAAGTGGTTTCCAGGAGGATTTACTCCATCACATTCTCACACACATAGTCTGTTTTTCCTTCTTGCCCTTCTTGAAGATAGAAGGGACATAAAGAGTTTTATTAATTGTATGGGGAACGAGAAGAGAGAATCATCTTTCTTATATATGTTCTCTGTGACACAGGGCAGAGGCAGCTAATACTGCAGTGGTGAAACATATTGTCAGTCTGGGAACCCCTGGGTTATAACTTTCAAAGCAGCTCAACTGGAATGACCACATTACTCATTTATGAACTCTATAAAGTCAGTTATATCCTGACAGACTAGCTTGGTAATGTTATTAACTAATGACTTTGCTGTGAGATGAATTGTCATTTTTGCTGTGTGTAAAGTACTGATGTTTTCTGCGTCAGGTGTTGAGATTTAGTTGAGTTGTTGTTATAAGAACATTACAGCCTTTACATGGCAAATGAAGATGCTCTCTTACATTGTATCTGGAAGCCCTTTGTAATGCATGCTTAAAATTAACCTATCAAAATTTAACTAAAAATCCTAAAGATTTTTGTCTACTAATATTCTTGCAAGGTGGAAAAAATTAATTTACTTAAATGGGTTCAATTTGGTCAACTGTCCTTTGTCAACAACATCTGTGATTTTAACGCCTGATAAACAAAAATACTCAAATGGGGAACCTTCCAGACAATCCAATACATAGGGATTTTTTCCTGAATATTGCAGCTTGATGCATGAAATTATTTTAATACGTTATAAAGCATCTAAATATCAATAGGCATAGTTTTAGTCTGTTAATGAACACTTGGTCTGTTAGATGCCATTAAGAAATTGTGGTCAAAAGTGCTAATTTGCTGAGATAAATCCTGAGTTTGAAAATGATCCTGGATGAGAGCCAGCTGTCGTGAGAGGTTACTCTGGGCAGAAACTTCTAATCCTGTTTTCCCCCTAGGTGGTCCTCGCCAGCTGGTACCGCATATACACCACCATTATGGATTTCCTTGGTCTACCAACAAAGACATGTTGGACTGTAAACAGAGGAAAAGGGCTTAGTCCCGTTGAAAGCTGTGAAGGTAAATTCTGGTTTATCATGATTTCTCCTTGGAAGCGTAGAATTATGGCTTTATGTATTTCAGAAATAATAAATATTCCTGTGTTACCAAGGCTGAAAAGATGTGGGTTTTGTTTATTAGATAACTCCTCTTGTCTAGATTGAATTCATGTCCTGGACTTCAAAACTTCACAATTGTGGTCTGAGCCTTCATAATGTCGGATTGTTACAAAGAATAAGATGACCTAAATGTAATTGCAAGCCTACTCTACGTGTATTAATTTTTTGTAACTTCTGAAGGATTCCAAATACATTCCAGGTTCCTACATTTCAAAACTTCCTCCCTCAATTTTGGAGATTTTTTTGAGAAATCTTACTTAGTGAAGCTGTTGAGAAGAATCCTCTTCCTCTCATGAGCTACTATTCAGCATAAGAATTTCAACTTTATAACTTGTTTTTGACACCAAACCAAGGACACTGCCACTTTTTTTTTTTTCCCCCATGTTTGAAATATTGGCTTGTCAAGTAAGTATTAAACAATAAAAGTACCGTACAAAGAAGTGCTTTCGTGGTGTTCTACAGTCAGTTCAAGCTGAATAATAGATGGTAATTTGTGAAGTTGTTTCATTTTATCATTTAGAATGCCTTTGTGTGATGACAGGGTAGTATTTTTCCCTTGCACAAAGGGCTGTAAGAACTTCAGAGCTTGAGTGGTTCACTTTCTCTGATTTTGTAAGAATTTGTGTACAACCTTTCATTCCTGTTTTTTGTGAAAACAAAACCAACAGAGGCACCAGCTATTGAGACTACTATGTTTGATGAGCATATCATCTTCTTACTTTAGAAAACTGTCTTGCTGTATTTTCAGCAGTGGGGAATAATCAGTTCTGCATATGAAACTTATGGAGTTTTGCTGCCATTCACTTTAATGAATAAGGCTTTTTATGCTGTATTGCTGAAATGATTAGAGCCAGGAGGGTTTAAAGAAATAGTGGAAAAGAGAATAACAGCCGAAGAGCGAGCGCAGAAGTGTCTGTTAATGAATAAATTGAAAGACTTGCATTACTGGAAAACATCTTGGCTTCTAATGAAACAAAGGAAGCAAAGAGCATCATGTGGGATATGTTTAAAGATGGATTTACTCCTGCAAGAGATGGGAAATGAGAGTCTAGGATTAACAAACCTCTTCTTAAAAGCTCTATGAAGTCAAAATGTAGTCTAGAGTATATTCTTAGCAGTACTTTTACCTTCTAAACCTCACAGGTTTTTCTCTGCAGGTAATGCATCCCTCTTGGTCTATTCTGTCACTGACTGCCCCAATGTTATGTCTACCCCTACTCTTCCTGGTTTTTTTCAAAGCTGTGGTCTCCTGATGGAATCTTCACAGTAGTCTTAAAGGCATCTCCTTTTTTTTTTGTCTCTTTCTGTAGAGACACTGAGATATTATACTGATAGTTTATATATAATATAGATGTATTAAGACAGCATACTGATTGTATGGTGCTTTATAACCAATATAGCCTTTCTTTTATATTTGACAACATATATTAACTTTTTATTTTGTTAGGGTTGGGAGACCCTGCTTCCTTTTATGTTGCTGTGATTTTTCTGTTGAATGGATTCATGATGTCACTGTTCTTCATATACGGTACATACCTCAGGTAAGGCAAGTCAGACTGGGCTATTTAGTTCGTATTAGCTGTCAATTTTTAGACAAAGTTTTAAAAAGTGAATGTAAAAATATTTTTATGGGATATTGATTATTTGTTTGTACAGCAGCAGTGCTTTTTTTTTTTTTAATACACGTCACTAAAAAATTACTGCAATAGAGAAGCTTTCTGCTTAAAATAATGGTGATGCTGGAAAAAAATCGTGAAAAATTTCATTGAGGTGGTACTTCATTGATATCACCGGTTTGTGGACAAAACTAGATGCTGTATGTGTTTGAAACAGCTTTTGATATATTTCTGCTCTTAAAATTATCACTGTAACTCATTTTTAAACACAAGTGGAATGACGATGTACTCCTGAACAAGACTGAGATTTTCCCAGTGCTTTGCTTCAAGTCATATTTGCATGTATTTCCATTTTAACTTATGGCAAGGTATTTGTTAACATAATGCATTCTTTTAGACAAATTGTATGCACTTCCCTTTTTCTATAAATTCATGTTTTCAGTATCTGTCCTTACATTTCAGGAGTGGTGGTACACTTTGATGCGAAAATAGAGTCCGCATTCAGCAGAAAAGTGGAAGTGGAAATACATTTTCTGTTTACATCTATTTTCATGTGTTGGCTTTGCCTAAAAGTTAAAAGCAGCTATACTTTCCTCTAAGAGATGTGATTAGTTTTCTCCTTCATTCATTTTCTGGCTTCATTGTCATGGGTTTTCTTCTTTCTCTCTCTCAAGCATGTGCTGATAGTTAAAATAAGGAATAGCCCAGGGCAGACACTGTCAGTAAAAACAAGGAAGTAGCCTAGTGTATGGTTTGAGGAAGTAGGTAAACTTTGAATATTTGTGTCATTAACTTGTAATATTTCTCTTAAGGGAGTTATATATAAAATGTGAATTTCTGTATGAATGTCATTGAAAAATCAGTGAGCTCTTTATTTCTCACTACTTTCTTTAGAAAGCATAGACCTTGAGTTTTGTTTCTGGTTTGGGGTGTTTTTTGGCAAATTTTTGTTTTGTTTCTAGTGCTAACATTTTTAATATTAATCATGTTCTTCTTGTCATTTTGCATTTTAGTGTTGAAGCTTTTCAGATTTATGGGATGTAAGGTTGAGTTTTATGTGGAAGAGTGCACAATTCCTGGAGATTGTTTTAGCGCTCGGCATCTTTAATCCTCAGATTTTGTACCCAGAACCTACTGATTCTGTTTGACTTGTGTATTAGTGATGGGTGAAGGATCTGAGAGGATTTGAAGGAGTTTTTTTGGTTGGATTTTTTTGTGTGTGTGGTTGATTTTTTTTTTTTTTTAGTTTAGATTTCTTTTAAGAATCTTAACAACTGGCTGCTGCCTTTTTTTAGCAGCAAAAAATGGTATCCTCTGTCATTCAGATTAGTAGTGAACTTATGTGCACAAAAATGTTCTTTGCTTTATATCACATAACTTGAGTAATTGCAGATATGTTCGAACAGGTAGGAACCTTATCTATTGCCCTTTTGAAATGGGAAAAAAAATCTAAGTAAAATCTTTGGGTTTACTTTTGCTATTTTTTCAATAAGTGAATTTATTTAATATGGAAATGTAAAAAATACTTAAGTCAAGGGCTTAGAAAGCTTCCTCATGTTAGCATTACAGTATTTTATATAAAGATTAAATTCTGTCTTGCATTGACCATTTAATGAGTTCATTTTTAAGTATGTTTTCTGAATGTACTTGATTTGATTACCCTAAATTAATCTTTAGGTCCAGACCAAAATTTCCTGTTGGGTGATTGAGCATGCAGATTCTGAAAGTTACTGCTCAACATCTTAGGGAATAAGTACTGCATTTATATTGCCTGTTTTTTAAAAGCACTGGATGTAATGATCTAGACCGAAATTTGTGAGCAGTGGAATAACTGTTTTCCAAGTTATTAACATTAAAATTGGTGTTCTGCGGAAAAGAGTTGATGTGTGAAGGACTGGTTTGCTCTGAAATAAACAATGTCTGACTAACTAGTACTTTAATATTATGTGTACTCTGTTGGTTGCCTTCCCTTGATGCTTGAAAGCTTTCCTCCCTTCCCCCCAATAAACTTAGCTGTACACAAGTGCTGCTTCACCTGTTTTAAGCAACATTGGCCATTATAAGATTTTGTTGTACCTATTTTTCTTCTTTTCACAGTGGGAGTCGTCTAGGAGGCCTGGTTACCGTGCTGTGTTTTTTTTTCAATCATGGAGAGGTAGGTTTCCCTCTCCCACCACTCCTTTTTTTTTTTAATTATTATTGAAGCTTAGGCTAATTCTCATTTCATTAAATGTAGTGATGTTGTTTATTTATTTGAGATTGAATTTAAATAACTTAAATTCAATTAAAATAGATGAGTAAGACAATTGAAAGCAAAATAGACTATGATTGGAAAATATATAGCACAGTCCAACATCACTTTAGTGCTTAAAATAAAAAATTAGAAAGGAAGTGGATTCTAAATTGGTCCTGAGATGGAAACTTAGTAGCACGACTTCAAGTTTCAGAACATCAGAATACTCTCTTTTCGTGCCCATTCCATGCATAACTGGGCTACATATACTGTATGAGTGAGCTTCAGAAGCTTCTTTAAATTGCTATATATTTTACTGGAAATTCATCAATACAAAGAAAAGTGCAAAGAAACCTCTGTGTTATTTATATACTATACCCAGGATAAACATAATTTAGAAATAGTATATGTATATAAAGGATTCCAGTGTTAAACTTAAGTAAGCTGCATCGCAAGAAAGAAGAAAAAAAGAAATTATCACTTAAAACATCTCCTGGTTTCCCCAGTTAATGCTGTTCGTGTGATTGTTTCATATTTTGGAAGAAAATTCATAGCTTTCATTCTGATTCCCCTGGGCTGTTTTGTTTGTGTGTTTTTTTGTTTTTTTTTTTTTCTTAGTGCTCATTTTATGAATGGAAATCCATGAAGATCTTCTAAATGGAAACTAACTACCTTATAATGGAGTTTAGGATTGACTTTGTTTTGTTTTCTTATTTTACTGACCTGAACTTGTTAGAGAACGTTTGAGTTGTAAGAACATGTATTATCCATGACAGAATTAGAGATGTTTCCATTCGCAGTAAGCTTTGACAGTTTTCTTATAAAACAAAAATCTGTGTGATGAAATGGCTATTTTATTTTCAAGTTTCATTTGAAATGTCTTTTCTTTAAATATCCCCCGTGCATGCATGAGGGATATTTAAAGAATTTAAGAATTTAGGCATTTTTCACCCATGGATGTTGAACTGCCTGATTGAGAACAGGTAAACGTTAGAGTTGCTAAACTTTTTTTGTGCTCTGTGAGTATAATTACGGCGTTTTATGTAGATTTCTATTCTTACTGGCATCCTGAAGTGAGATGATGTTTCATCCTTTGCTAGTGAATGCTAATAGAACAGACATTGTTTTGCCAAGTCTGTGAAGGTGGTAAGTGTAAATTCAGAAACAAATGTGTTGAAAACTTCAAGGCAGTGATAGCAAAAAACCATTTATTTCACTGTGGTACAGTGCAGTGCTGTTCACAGGTGACTGTAGGAAAGCTTCTCTCTCTCTGTGAATGACTTGACTTGGGGGAAAAGCAGATAATGTATTTTGAAGAATGGCATGGAATCAGATCTGCATAGCTCTACACAGATGTAGTGTGGGCTTAGGTAGGGCTTAAGGAAGGTGACCCTGATTCAGGCTCACCTGTATGGATTTCTGGAGAGCAGTAGGAAATACTTGCAGAGGTGCAGCATTGGATCTCAGCTGGCACTTTGTGTTGGGACTGTAGTGAATGAAATAACTCAGACTTATTTGATGTTGTTGCATATATAGCTATGGTAGTACCTATAGTTACAGGTGCACAGGGGGTCTCTCCTCACTGGGTGCTCTGTTGAATCCCATGCTGTGGGTGTGCCTGTGTGTGTGTAAGAAATGCCCAGCTCTTCAATACACTTGTGATTATGTGCACATCATCCTCTGTGGGTTGACAGTGCATACAGTTGAGCTAGACCAGCTGATAAAAGTTTCCTTTCCCATTTGGGAAGGATAGGACTGAGCTACACAAGTAAGCCTGGTCTGCAAGTCTTGGTATCTCAGCTCTAATGCTATGTAAAAGTGGTGTGTAAAAATGCTCTCTGGCTTTGAGCTAGTGACCCTAAGGCTGTATGTTTTTGTTTGTGCTGCGCTTGTGCTACTGTGTTTTAATGATTTCAAACTTTGACAAATCTGATATATTTCTGCCTGCAGCAGGGGGAGTTTACAGCCTTGATAAATCATCCTCGGATGATTGAGTTTAGCATTACATCCCAAATATAGAAAAGTAGCATAGCCCATGTTAGTCAATCCACTTTTAAGGTAATGCTTCCTTTTTATGGTTGTATATGTTCATCATTTTTTTCCTGTCTTATCTTCTCCAGTATCATAAGATTTGGTAAACCAAGTGTTGCTGTAGTCTTGAAAAATATTCAAAATTACTACATTGCTTTAGAATAATCATGATTATATTTACTGCTTATTAAAAAAAAATTAACTCATCACATCTGTGCAGTCAGCTGAGGACAGCACATTAATACTTATGTTTATGAAAGGTTTATTTTAATGATAATTGTACAGCTTTTACAAAGAGTGCTTCTGGATGTCAGGGACTGTGATTAATGTGATGGGTTTCTGTATTTTGCTTTTATTTTACACTATTAATTTAACATACTTGGGAAAGCAAGACAGTAAGCAAGGAATTATATAATGTTGATTTTAGTGACTTGTTTGGTAAGACAATATTTTAAAAAATGGTTTAAAGATTCTAGGAAGCAAAGGAGACGGAACATCCTGTCAGCAGTATCCTACAAGCTTTTGATAGATTCATTATGGTTCATGTTAAGATGAATTACATTTTTCTCCTGTAGTTGTAAAGAGTCTACTTCTAATTTTTAATGAAAGGCTTTTGATAGCCAATTTGAACCTGTCAAAGTACTCCTGTAAAGCTGTATTTGTTTGTTTGTTTGTTTTTTTATGGTCCATGCAAGCACTTTATAAAGGGCTGCATATAAACATTGGAGACAACAGTTGTAGCTGAGCCATTTGCCATTAGGGCCATTTTTTATTTGTCATGAACCCCATCCCATTAATTAAGAAATTAATAAAAAAAACTATTCACCTGATTTCACAGTATTAGGCTTTGCTTTATTAGGGTTAAAGAGTGGGATACATAAGTTATGTATAAGTAGTATAGGGTCTGTATGAATTTGCAGCAGAACCAGAGACAAAAAAGCTGTACTGCTTTTTTTCCTGGATATTGTCTAGCTGCCACATTTCATTTTGGAAAAGCAGAGATCTGTTTTAATTAAACAGTGCATATTAGGCTTCATGTGTGGAAGCCACTTCCTTTTCCTTCCTCTTTTCTGCTTCCTGGCTTGTTTTTTAAGGTTTCTGACTAAAACGTTGTATAGCTTAGTTTTTTGCTTTATTGGAGTATCTGTAGTCGTTCATTTTGAAATACAAATGCATGGTTTTATGGAAATACATCAGTGAATGTTACCATCTAACCCAGTTCTTATTTTTAGTGCACTCGTGTCATGTGGACTCCACCTCTTCGTGAAAGTTTCTCATACCCCTTCCTTGTGATGCAGATGTTGCTTTTGACCTATATTCTCAGGTACCTCTCAGTTTATACTGGGTCTTTACAATGCTTTAAAAAAATTGAATGTCACAGGACATTTATTTAAGTGCCTTTATTTAAATGTTTATTTTAATGCCTCCATGTGCTGTAACAATGGTATCGTTAACAGAGAAACTTTCCTGTGGCTGTTACATTGCAGACGCTGCACCAGTAGAACTGCAGTCATATTACTCACTTATTAAAAGGAAAAACTTTGCAACTTGAAGACATGATTAACATAAAAGTCAGAATTACTGTGTTGGCAAATACGTATCTAAAGTAAAAATCAGACTTTTTGGTTGATGTCCCTTCCTTCCCATGAGAAACAAGCTGATACTTCATCAATTGGTTTTGTCCCTCTTGGAGAGTGGTATGTTGGCTGCACGTAGAGTAAGCCTATGCTTTGCAACAGAGGATGCTATAGGCACCCATAAGCTAGTTTGTTCTTGCAGTTTTCTATGAGTAATTAACTAGTCTCATTAACTAGTTCAGTGATTTAGAGCACTCTAATTACATTAATGCAGGGATGCTCTTGAGTTCATTAGCCCTGCTTTTCCATGATTGTTTCTGGCTTGCAACATGATTATGTCTTGCCTCTGTTTTAGAAAATAAGCATGACCATTCATATTTAAGGGCTTCTCCACCAATTCCATTGCATCAGATTTACAGTGTATTTATGATTTAGCTGAACTTAGTACTTATAACCACCAATTTTCCTTTAGTAGGTCATACTGATTTGTAGTTCTGGATGCTTAAAGCAAAAGTGTTTCATGCTTGTCACTAATTTGTGGTTTTTATATGAGGAAAAGATATGTGCTCTCTAGAATTTAGTGAAATTTGAAACATGACATGTTGTGGAATTAAGCATGAAACAACACATGATTAAATATTTTAAATAGCACTTATTTCAGGATGTGGAGAATAGATTGGGGTTTCAGTTACAGATGAGTTTCATGTATTTGTCATTGTCTCCTTCCCTGAAACATCACTCGGGATTGCTGGCAGAAAGTTGCAGAAAGTAAATATGGAAGAAATATGAGAGAGAGGAGTTAAATCAATTTCAAATGCAGACCATTCTGAAACAGTTGTTATTTCAGCTGAAATGGAAGTGGTTGTGACCTGACTGTAGAGTTGTCACAAGAAGGTGAAGCACTTGCAAATGATGTACTTTGGCCTGCTCTACTGCTTACTGCCAGGAGAAGACTTGTTTGGTAATCAGTGACTCATCAAATAGTTAAGGAACGTTAAACATCGGAGCTGTTGTTATGGAAACCTGAGGAAAAAAACATATATTAAATTTATTTGAGCAGTGTTATTTGTAGTTGATCAGTATTGCTAGATATCTTCCAAGGTAACTGTGTTTTCTTTGCATTTTCTATTGTACTTTTTAATTATATGCTAACACCTGTGTAATTTTACTTACTGATGCCCATTCTGTCTCTTTTTCCCAAGGATTCCGAGTATTAATACAGGAAGCTTGATTGCACTGTGTGTTTCTAATATCTTTTTCATGCTTCCCTGGCAGTTTGCTCAGTTTGTTCTTCTAACTCAGGTAAGCCCATATTTACCTCTAAATAGCCTCTTTGTCTAACCTGGACAAACTGACTCATTTGTATAGACAGCCATTAAATTCACAACTATACCAGCACTTTCTTTTTAGCCAGATTTCATTCTTGCTGTCAGGAAAGATTCTCACCATTTATCACATCAATACTTTTCTAAGTCTTGAGTTTAAAAGTTGGCCATTTACACCACTTACCATTCTGTCTCCAGGACTAAAAGTATTTACTTTTCCCATATAAACAGACTCTAGCCTGAGATCAGTACATTAGAACAAGAAAAAAAAAAAGCGAAGCACAAAAATAAAAAGAGGCATTGATCTCGCATCTCTTCAGGCTGTTATAAATTTTTAAATGTACCAGTGTTTGCATGGCATGTGATACATGGCATGATTTTGCATGATTTCCTGTGTAATTTTGATGAGTCTGTGAGTAGTGCTGTAGTATGAGATTTTGGATAGTTGAGGTAACTGTAGTTAGCATTGAAATGCAGTGAATGCTGATTGGAACAGTAGGATACTGTCACATAGCAGCTTTCTTAGTGTTTGAGTTGGTTGAAATGTAGCCTGTTGACTGAAATCCATCTGTGTCTCCAGACCTTTTCCCTTGTCTGCCTTACCTGAAGCACATGTTCCCTGGTTTGAGTTGATAGGTTTAAATAATCAATGTAAGCTGTGGTGTGCAAATTTTCTAAAGCATAAGAGGAAAACAATAAATTCTGTAACATATTGAGAGAAACGCGTCACTATAACTTGTTTAAGTTGCTGAGCCTGAAATTTGAAAAATCAGGTTCACTTCATAATTTCAATAATTTCCCATATGACTTTTAAGAGGCTGTCTAATCAGTAAGTCAGCAAGTCTTATTTTCCTCAGCAGCAAATTGTGGATGTTCCCATACTTTGCTGAAAACTTAAAATTAATGATAATTCGTTTGTGGTTTTGACTGATGTATTTTGGGTTTTTTGGTTTGTTTGGGGTTTTTTGTTTGTTGGGGATTCTTTTCCATTTTTGTTTGGTTTGGTTCATTTGGTTTAGGTTTTTGTTTGTTTGGTTTGGGGTTTTTTGTGTTTGTTGGGTTTTTTTAAAATTTGTTTTAAATTTAAAGGTGAAAGGTAATGTGTTAGTGCTGAATTTTGGTGACTTGCATTTTTATAAAGTTGAATACTTACTTCTTAAATATTCACCTATATTTGATAATTCTTATTTAGAGCACCACAACAGGATTTTTGAAAGAAATAAATATGGAACGCCTGCGTATTTAGCAAAAAGTAGCAATAAAAGTTAATGATTGTTTGAATAATCTTTTCTTTTGCATGAATAAGTGCACCAGTGCAAATTGTTTTAACTTCCCTTTTACTTTTGATTTTAGATAGCTTCATTATTTGCGGTGTGTATTATGGGTTATATTGACTCCAGCAAATTACAGAAGATACTATCTGCTCATATGGTAATGCTTTTTTAAAAAAAACCTTCAGTTCTCTCAAACAGGTCAAAGCATGAAAAGAGACCATTTGTCTGAAGTGCTTTCCTTAGTTGCACAAAGGTTGAAAACATGCAGTGATAAGGGGAGGGAGGGGTCTGGGTTGGAACTAAAATTGGATTTTGAAAACTGCTGTAGTCTTGACCATGCAAAGATCATGTGGTTTAACTGTTTGGGGAGATACTTAGAAAGGAGGAAAAGAAAATAAAATGTTAAGTTGAAAACCACTTTTATTTCAAAACTGGGTGAGAAAGTCAAGAAAAAAGGGAATGATAAGTAAAAAGTATGTAAGTTTCTGCATAATACCTGATTTTAATTTTTAAAGTTAAGATAATGATCAAGTTTTCTTTTTGAAGTGAGATTACAGTTTTAAATATAAAGGAAGATGTAGACAAGTTTTTTTCAGAAGTGTAATAGTGTTTAAAAATATTTTTTTTTCTTAAATTGTGCTATGCTAACTCAATGGGCGAAAAGAGAATATTTCCCCAGAAAAGAAAGTAAATTATATTTCATATGTTTTCAAACATTTTTTTTGGAAAACTGTAAATGTTAAACTAGAGGCAGTGGTAAGTTCTATGCGACTCATTTCTCATATAAAGCAGGGACAAAATAAGCAGATTTGTTTGGTAGTTTTTTGACAGAAGCAGGCTGACATACTTAAGCCTTCTGGCTTATGTCAATAGCTGTATCATAATTTAGGTGCTGAAGTGCCATAAATAGCCTATTTTCAGATAGATAAACAGTCACATTATATTACAGAGACAGGTTACTGAGTCTGGGTAAACTGCCAGTCTGTTTTGTGATGTTTTCAATTTTTGCCTCCCTCCTACCCTCCTCCTTCTGTGGAAAATGAATGTCTTAACTGTGAAGAGGAGAGTAGGAAAGTCTGCAAATTACTGTGTTATTTTTCCTTATTCCTGTGTGTAAAAGAAGACAGAGCTTGCTTATTGATTTTTGCCCTCCAAGTTGGAAAATGTAATTCAGATTGTTTTCTGTTAAAGAAGAGAGCACAGTGGATCAGGATGGTGGATAAAAGGTGTATTTCAGCCTTGACTTTCAAACTCATATAATTAGGTGCATATGATCAAACAGTCAGAGTTCTGCTTCCTTGACTTTAATGATGATGGTATTTTAGATATATATTTGTCAGTTAGGAAGAAAGAGGACATCAAACATTCATTTTTACGTTTATACAAAATTCTGAAAGGTAGCAAACAGGATGGGGAGAACTCATACAGTAGTTTAGGAAAAAATGAATATGTTAGAAATAACTTCAGAAATGTAGCTATTGTATTACATAAATTTATCCCATGACCAGGATTTGTTCTTACGTACTTTTAATAAACAAATTAAAACAATAATCTACACTTGGTTGCCTGCTTCCATTAAGTCCTTACAATCAGTGTTTCCAGAACAAATCTGCAAGTGTGAGTATCAGGCTTGCACTTTGCTGTAAAGTAGGTGTTTTTAAAGCTGTTAACACATTAGGTAATCCTTACCTTTTCTATTTTAAATTGAATCATTTTTATTTTCTTCTTTCAGGTATCTCTTCTGGTGTGTTTTATTCTGATGTTCGGTAATTCAATGTTACTGACATCATACTATGCTGCATCTTTAGTAGTTATCTCGGTAAGTTGCTTCAGAGGAATCATATGCTGTGCTAAGACTGCAGTGCTGTACTGTTATATATATATTGATGTGAAACTGCTGCATTACCAGACAGATGAGAAACCTTTCACGTGAGAAACAGAATTAGACCATAAAGATATCTGGTGAAAGGGTAGATACTAATTCAAGAAATCATGGATTTACACCAAAACCTCTTTGCAAGAGAAATTCATTCAAGATTCAGCTCTTCTACTTTTATAATTCTTTTTATAAAAATATAAAATTAACCATGTATGTAACTTGGACCAGAGTGACTGTAAAACAAGAACATGAGCAAGGAGGAGCTTCATTTAAATGTTTCTTATTGATAGTAAATCCTCTAGTGCAGAACAAATGACTAAACCATATATAACAGTGGTTTAAGGCTGTTTGAAACTGCTGCATCATACCGCTGTGTTAGTGAAATTATTCCCTGAAGATTTATTATCTTAATTTTTCTTTAAATAGGAAAAATCCCACAACCTCTTTCAGTTTTGTGTAGTTCCTCATAAAGGATTTATGTATGTAAAAAATAGGAGATAAATAGGATCTGCTCACAACACTTTAGTTTACTGCAAATATCTTAATTTCTGATTCTTTTTGTCTCTATTTGTTTATATTTTGTCGATCAGCAGGAGTGTGACAATTTCTCGCTTAAGCTAACAATACACTGCCTTGGCTGAATATTTTCTGTAGTATAGTTTGCTTGTTATGAATCTATTCTAACTTCTTTTAGCAGCTTTTGTAGTTATATATTAAGTACAGGCTGAGTTGAGTTCTCTACCTATTGAGTTCCTTGCCTGTTTTCTGCTTTGAAAAAAGTATTTGCTGTTTGTGTGTTGTTTGGATGCTTATGTTGGCCTCAGTCTCACATATGGACTGGATTTCTGGAAGCTTTTAATTACATTGTTTATCAAATTAGCCTACAATGGGTCTTCCTTCTGTCATAAAATGAACATATTGAGAAACAGAAAGGAGTGACTCTTACCACCCTCTATGCTCTGTTGCTTTACTTGAAAGTTGTTTGTGTTATGCTGCCAGTAATTTATTTATTGCTTCAGTCTCTTGTCATTCACAGAAGCAGACAGAACTCAGTTTCCCATTGGTTTTGATCTAAAGAAGCTTAGAACTAAATAATACAGAATATCCTTACTCATTCAGGAGAAAGGCAGTCTTCCATTAATTGTACTTGAACTGCAGTAGAAGTTTTTGTGTTGGCAAGTTTTGCCAGTGCAGGGTGAAATCATACTGTATATATTCGTATCTCAGGTTGTATTAATTATGGAAGATTTTTATATAAATAAATGTATAATGCAATAGACTTACCAAAGGGAAAAACCACTCATTCATGGTACTGGAATAGTTTGTTGTTATAGCATCACCTGAAAATGTGCATTAATTTTTTTTTGTTAGGGAATTCTTCAATGGAGTCCAAAAGTCTTAAAAAGGCGCAAAAGAGAAGTCTATGTATGGGTAAGGAATTTCGTATATTTTGAATTTTAGAGAAAAACTGACTTTTTTTGTTTGTTTTTGTCAAATACAGAAACAACTTCTGGTTTTGTTTCTAATAATTGAAAATCAAGGAATATATTTGTACTACTGTGTTTAATAAATTGTCAGTGTTCCCAGCAATTAATCTTAAATTCCTGAAGAAATAAAGAGAGCATAAACAGACATTTATATCAGAAAGCTGAAATAGACTTTAAGTGGCAACACGTTTAACGTTGAATTGCCAACTTTACATGTTTACAGAACCTAAGATCTGTATGGAAATCCTTTTAAAGTAAAGGTCAATTTAGAAAAGGCAAGTAAAAGGCTAACAGTGCTTGCAGAAATCGAGATTAAGGTACTGCATTAGATACTCACTAAAATGTGGATATGTATGTAATTTTTTAAGGGTATTTTTATGACAGCAGCAAAAATCTTAAAATTGCATAGGGAAGCAAGTCCAAGTAAAACACTCTGGGGTGTTTGGGTGAGGTTGGAGGGTAGTAGAAATCAAGTCCAAACAGTCTTCTCCCAAAACTATTATGAATAAAGTGTAGCACTGTAGAAAACATGAGAAGTGACTTGCTGCTTAAGACATAACGTTAACATGTAAAAACACCTGAAATGGGAGCCTACCAAGACTGTGGCTAACTTAAGACAGGCATTCTTATTAAATGAAGGGTAAGCTGTTAGCAAAACTGGATGAAATTCGTACAGTTATCATAAAGGAATTAGAATAGGAAGGAATTAAAATATTTATAGCAAACTGCAGTGCGTGTATGCAAGCCTGGCTGTAGTACCAGGGAAAATCAGAGTGTAGGCAAATTTCAGGTCAGTTTTCTGAAATGGAGCTCCAAGGCACTCGTGGAATGGCAAACTAATAAATCTAGGTTTTGTAAGAGTAAAGACTTGTACAATGAGGAAGGTGCTAAGCTGTATGTATGTGCAGCATAATGACACATCTAATGCAGCCTTTGTGGAAGGAACTCTTGCCTCATTGCAAAAGTGTTTGACTTTTCTGAAGGATGTAGATAAGGGTGTGTGGGTGAATATAATGTACATAAATTTC
This sequence comes from Phainopepla nitens, assembly GCA_013400175.1. Lineage (NCBI taxonomy): Eukaryota > Metazoa > Chordata > Aves > Passeriformes > Bombycillidae > Phainopepla > Phainopepla nitens. Next base: position 300,845 of record VXBQ01017037.1, read on the forward strand.
AGGAAGTTTTTGGAGAAACTGTCTAACTGGAACTATAAAAGAAATTAAACTCCCTGAGATAAGGTATGAATGTTAGAAGGTCAGAAACAAGGGGGGGGCATTAAATGGTAAGTTTTCAAAAGACCACCACAACCCTAAAAACATATATAAAATAATTCATCCCAAATAAGGTGCGACCATTCAGAAGAGAAATCTCAGTATTCTTACACAAAGTTCTCTGAATTCATTACTAAGCAGGCACCAAAAAGGAAAATACCGATGGAAATCACAGAGAAGGACCTGTGGAGAAAGCAGAATTGCTTTTTTTTATTTTGTAAATTCATATGTAACATTGTAAATACTACATGTAGTCTTAGTCAATGTGTCTTACCTAAAAAAAAATTTAAAAACTAGAATGTTTTTAAGAAACAAAAAAAAAAATCTATTACCATTAAGTAGAGTATGAAGATAATTATTAATGTAGATTCACCCAATAGCTGAGATTTTAAAATATGAGTTCTACATCTTGTAAAATAAAGGTAAATATGACAAAGCCAGTGACTAAAAGTAGAATATAATTACAGTTCTTTTTAGTGCCCCTTATGCTAGCAGCAATAAGCTTATAAGGAATAAGAAAGTTACCGTGGAAGAAAAAACCCAGAGGCATTCAGTAAAGGATTAGGACATCTCCTAGGTATTTGGGTTTCTTAGCAGCCATTAAATGAGACGACTGAATGCAGCCCATCGTCACATAAAAACCTGGTTACATTAGGGCAAAGATCAGATTTTTTGTTGTATTCTCTGGAAGAATCTGCTGTGAGTCGCAAAGATACTGAGACAGGTTGTCCTATTCAGTTGATCCAGTTTTACAAAGAATTAGCTAGATTAAGCTACACTGCCAAGAATTTAACCTTCCTGGTACAGGAATAAACTTGATGTATAACTGAAAGTAGTAACTGGAAATAATTTGTTTATATTTCCATCAGCTTCTAACCTCAGATAGTCTTGAGACAGTGCTATGAATCAACAAATTCCTCCAAGGACTGAATTACCAGGCTAGCACAACCTGATAATATGGAGCAGCTATTGTCCAAAAATAATCCCCTACACACTAATATGTGCAAAACAGATGGAACAGACAGTGAAGCTGCCCCTGTTTAAAGATAACTTTGCTACTCCCTCTGCTACAATGTTGTATGCGCTCCTACAGCTGTGGTGTAAATCAGTTGTGCAAAATTATTTTGGCTGTAACATAGGGAAGTTTAGAAGTAGTAGCTAAATTTAAGAAGCCTTTAAAAATTTTTAAAGACATCCATTTCATTCTAAATATATTTTTCAAGGTCATTGAAGGATGTGCCTGGTTATTTGGGACAGTCACCTTGAAATACCTGACTTCTCTTGTGTTTGGAATAGCTGATGATGTAAGTTCTCTTATCAGAGTACCTGGTTGGTATCTTAGAAAAATTTTGTTGTTCCTTATATTTGATTTTGACATCTTACTGATATACTTTCCTGAATTTCCAGAATTTGTTTTGCAGAAGTGGGAAAGAGATTGTATATTTGCTTTTTCTTCTATTATGTATTATCACTTTGAGGTTATTACCAGAAGTTGTGAAAACACAAATATCTTTACTTTTGTCTTAGTGAACACTCTATGTGTTTGTTTTTGAATGTGGATTTATAGGGCTTTGTTTGTCTTGGGTATCATCTACACACATCTTTGTTTACTCAGTTTGTCAGTTCACTCTTCTCTGAAACTAATTTTTGGGACAGTTTTGAAATGCTTGTTGTAACAAGTTACAGCCTTTGCTGTATTCAGCCCCTTTATTCTATTGTTAAAACCTGTCTGCAGATGTGTATGAAGGGGTAGAAGATAGGAAGATCATGTCTTAAAATAGGACTCTGCAAAACTATACTCTTGTTAAATGCGATCACAACGGTAACACCCTTTTTTCTGTGTTTTGTTTAACACCGTACAATCCATGCTAGACTCAAAGATGTTATTTAATACACTGAAAGTAGATTTTTGGCGCTCTTGTGGTATAAACTTCTGTTCTAATTAAAATATTTCTCAGTACAATATAATTTCTCATATTTATACTACTTTGTTATGGAAAGCAAGACAGTTTTTGCTTATTTGTTTGGTATTTCTTTCCTGTGTATCCTACCAGGCTCATATAGGAAATATATTGAAATCTAAATTTATTGGCTACAAGGATTTTGATACATTAATGTATACCTGTGCTGCTGAGTTTGACTTCATGGAAAAAGAGGTAATTTGGTCAAATTATGTGATTTTGGAAGAGGGATCTTCTTGCTTATCTTTATTTGTAACTTAAAACATTTGAGAACCTCACCTCCTACTGCCATCATAAGTTCAAATGCATACTTGCAAAAAGAGAAATTAATGAACTAAAGCTAAATTTAATTGGGTTTAGAGTATTTAAATGAACTTAAACCAAAGCAGCGTTCTGATTTTAGATCTAAGAAATGTGCTTGCTTGAATGAAAGAAGTGCTTCCTCAGAAATAAATGAAAGGTTACAGTTCTGCAAAAAAGATTTTATGGGGCTCTCAGTACCTGGTTTTGAGTATATGGAAAATGTACTGAGAGCAGCAAGGGCCTTATGTGGTAGGCTTAGACTACAGAACAGCATTGAAGCTTCATAATGTGGCATTAATATACTTCTTTTAATTTATCAGTGCCTAGATATGCATTTAGAATGTTTATAGGTTAGTCAACCCATAGTACTCAAATTCAGATGAGATATAATCTATTTCTCATCTTTGGATGGCTTGCCAAAGAACTGAAAATAATTTTCTGATTACCCTAGTATTATGTCTTCAGTTTGATTGCTGGATGGAGTTTACATTTACATTTTACTCCAGAAAGATCTCCCTTGCGTTAATTTCTTCAAAATGGTGACTGAAATAATTACCAATGAAGGAAAGCAATAAATTAACTTGATTTCCATTTTAGACTCCAGTAAGATACACAAAGACTCTGCTATTACCAGTTGTTCTGGTGGTTTTTGGGGTAATCATCAAAAGGGTAAGTGATTGATTTAGTGAGTCACCTTTACCTTGAACTTATATTTCATTTTTTTTGAAGGGATTGCTATTTATTTATTTATTTGAGATGGGAAGAAATTTATGTGGTGGGTTAACCTTTGCTGATTGCCAGGTGCCTGCCAAGCCATGCTGCCATTCCCTACCCTCAGTATGATGGGGAAAGAAGAGTAGAAAAATCTCATGAGCCAGGATAAGTACAGGGGCTCACTCTCTGATTCACTGTCATGAGCAAAACAGACTTGAATTGAGGAAGATCAGATTAATTTTTTGTGAATTAAAAATAAAATGCAAGAAACAAACCAAAAACTAAAACCATCTTCTCTTCGTCCCCAGGCTCAATGGGTCCCTTCCATAGGCTGCAGTTGTTTTAAGAACGGGGTCAACATAGGTCCTTTCCATGGGGTACTGAAACAGACTGTTCCAGCATGACTCCCCCACAGATTCTGGCTCCTGCCAGAAAACCTGCTCCTTTGTGGGCTCTTGTCCACAAGCTGCAGTTTCTGCCAGAAGCTGTTTCCTTTATGGGCTCTGTGTGGGTTGCAGCATCCTTCAAGGCATGTGCACCTGCTCTGGCATGGGGTCCTGCACAGGTCTCAGGTGAATTTCTATCTGCTCCACCTTTCATGGGCCTCCAGGGGGGAAAAAAAACCAACTTACATCACTGTGGTGTTCTCCAAAAGCTGCAGTCTCATGGTTCTCATGAAGCACCTCCTCCTGCTCCTTGACTGACCTCTGTGACTTCATGATCATTTCACTCCCAATTTTCTTACTGCTCTCTCTTAAACCTGCTGCAGAGTTAACTTTTTTGTAAGCATGGTTATCAGTAGGGGCCCCACCAGTGTTGCTTATGAGTTCAGCTTTGGCCAGGGGTAGATCTGGTTTGAAGCTGTCTGGAACTGGCCCTCTCTGACATGGGGGCAGCCCTTTCTGTCTCTTCCCACAGAAGCCACCCCTGCAATGCCCCTGCTACTGAAACCTTGGCAAGTAAACCCAATACAGTCAGAAAAAATACAGGTTTTCAAAAACATGTATTGAAAATTCTGTATTCTCTTTACAGACATGTTTGCAAAGGTCCAGTCCTGAGTCAGTGATAAAACTTGATTTGATGTTAAGCACCAAGAAAATCTCTGTTATTTAGCTGATGAATACTAAAACTAGAGTTTATAACTGTTTTTGTAAATTTGATTATGTATAATTTGTATAAAAACAACTTTGCACAGGAACAGATGGGATAACTGCTAACTGCCTGTCTAATTAAACATCCTCTGAAAGAAGTTTTAGCTAAAACATTTCATGTCTTTTATCTTAGCATTATCTCAAACAGAGATTACCCAGGTGTAGTTTAATTTAGCAAATGTTGAAAATCCTTCAAAATGCTTTTAAAAGTATGTTCATACTTTTTGTTGTCTCTTGTTTTCTTCAGGCAATTAAATATATTCTGTGGTCCTTATCTCACACAGGCCGATATGAAAAGTAAGAATTGTCTTCATTTTTAATGTAAAACTGAATTTTCTGCTCAAAGTTAATTTGATTTGCTTATGCTACATAATTCAGAATTCAACATTATGTAAGCCCTTTTTGAAAGGTTAGTTATGTGCAGTTCAGTAACTGAATGGATGTATTAGAAATGGTATTCTTGTATTATAACTAAAACTAAGGTTATCTGCTAAACCTGTTTTAGACATCTTAACCTATTTATTGCCTAGATTTTATATTTAATAAAATTTACTTTTCTGCTCTGTTCCTAAACTGGTGTTTATGTGCCTTTTTTGGTTTTTTTACTATAAATAGTGAATGCAAATTCTTTTTACCCCATTATTTTGTTCCAGGTTATAAAGATACCTGAGTTTCATCTCATGGAAGTAATTTGAAAAACCTGCTAAAATCAATACTCAAGATTTCCAAATAGATAGAGGGATTGAGGAAGATAGTTATGATTTGCAGTTTATTTCAAAACTTGCATAGTGGCGAAAAAAATTCTGACACTTGATTCATGCTTACTGGATTAGTTGCATTGTCTAATGCCATTAGAGATGATTTTAAAATAAAACCAGTGCTTCTGTAGTACATAAATAATGGTGCATTTTGGGTTGTTATTTTTTTCAGAGAAGAACGTTTTAACCACGGTGAGGTAAGGTGCTTTTTCTGCACAATTTTATTCCTATGTTAGTGCAAATACTCAGTATTGAAATGCAGGTTGCAATGGGCTGATGCCGATACGCGTCGTTTATTCGAAGCTAAGTATTGGCATTGTTATTTCCCTCATCTTAAGGTGGGTCTGGTATGTCACCAGAATAACTCTGAATTGTTGAACAAAGGAATATACTGGCTAATGGAGGGTGACTGTGCAAGAGAGGAATCTTGGGAAGGAATCTTTTACTGTAGCTGTTCCCAAAGACTTTGAAATTTGGCTTGACCTTCCATTTTCCACATGGAGACTGAGAAGGAGATAGGTTCCTTTGCTGGGGTTTCACATGACCTGTGATGTTCAAATTCTGTATTGAGATATGCCATAATGAGTATAATAATACACGTGGTTCCTTTTAGTCCAATTGTGCAAAGCAGTTTAGTGTGTCCCCCTCTGGAGCCCTTGGCACAGGAAGAATGTGGAGTTGTCAGAGCAGGTCCAGAAGAGGTCCACAAAAACAGAGGGATAGAACACCTCTCCTTTGAAGACAGGCTGAGAGAGTTGGGGTTGTTCAGCCTGAAGAAGAGAAGGCTGCAGGGAGACTTTATTGGAGGCTTTCATTGCTTAAAGGGGACCTATAAGGAAGACAAGGGAAAATGACTTAAAACTGTAATCAGGTAGATTTAGGCTAGCTATAAGGAAGAACTCTTTCTACAATGAGAGTGGTGAAACACTGGGATCAGGTGGCCCAGAGAGTTGGTAGATATCTGTCATGGGTTAACCTCAAGTTGCCTTAGAGGAGGTTTAGATTGGATATTAGGAAAAATACCCAAAAGTGTTAAGCAGTGAGATAGGCTGCCCAGGGAAGGAGTTGAGTCACCACCCCTGAAGGTATTTAAAGACATGTAGATGTGGTTCTGAGGTCATGGTTTAGCAGTGGACTTGGCATTGTTAGATTAATGAGTGGACTTGATCTTAGAGGTTTTTTCAAACCTCAGTGATTCAGTGATAATCAATCAGATAAAGGCACTGATTGCAAAAATGCCTCTGATTTAGCACAGCACTTTGACAAGTAATAACATAGATTAATGTTAGGAGTAGTGAGTGACATATCTGATGCTTTTTAGAATACTAAAGCAAGCTGCTTCTGATTGTGTGATTATCAAGGATGGTCTTATTTGCTTCTCTTATTCCATACTTGGGTATTTTGGGCACTAAAAAGCAGGGTCTCTTAACTTCTATAAAGAAGTTATACAAGAAATTTTACATCTGTAATTGCCTCTTAATGTCTAAGGATTTTTTAAATAGCTAGCTGTTTCTCTAGCTCTTTTTTCTTTTATTGATAATGTTTCTCCTTCCTGGTATTCCATTCCTTAGCATACTACCTGCATTTTAGATAAAAGGTAACAGAAAGTCATCACCATCTGAAATACGAATATCTTTACTTTGACTTGGACTCTTTCAGACAAGCTCATCATTTAAGCTACACTGAAAATGAGATAGTGTGTTTAAAGCAGAAATGAAAAGTATGCAAATTTGCTTCTGTGTCTTGCGGTTTCTTTTTTTCTTTTCAGCTGGTATTCCATGCATTGCAGCTGTTGGCATACAGCGTCCTAGCGATTTTAATCATGAGACTAAAACTGTTTTTAACACCACATCTGTGTATTATGGCTTCCTTGGTGTGTTCAAAACAGGTAAGGTCTATTTCATCCTGTAGCTATCTCAGTACTTAAAGTATTACACAGATATTTGTCCTAAAGCAGATTTCTCAGTGTGTAATTGCTGAATCTGAGAGTACCAGATAAAAAATAAACCAGATTTTATTGCCTGTCAAAAAAATGGTTGCGTTCTCCCCTCTTCCCAAATAAAGCAAAAGGCTTGTTTTATGCAGCTTGTCCAACTGCATTATGATGGAAGTTAACATGCTGTGTATCAAGCTTGAGCACAGCGAGACATATCTTAGATTTTACTGTGTTTGCACACCTCTATGCCACTGCAAGTTTTTATTGACTCTTAATTTTATCCAGTGTTTGTCTTTGTTTACACAGGCATTTCACAGCTCTTCAGAGCTTATTGCCTTGCATATTTCTTGTCTATTAATTCTTTCCAGAAGTCTCGTTTGAAGTCCTGCATATTGAAAACTTTTCAGTCTTAAAAATTAAAACTTATATGCTTAACTCAGACTTAATCTTTCTACTTTGAAAAAAATCTATAACATCAGATGTTACTAGATTTCCTCCAGATATGAAAGGTCTTAGAATAGGCTTTTCATGTTTCATTATCTGTGTTTTTGAGAAGTGAACGTGATTAAATCTCTATTTAAATAGCTGTTTTAGAAGCTTTGAACGCTCAGCAAAAGCAGGGTAAGTAGTCCTTTGTCTGGGAAGCAGGCAGGGAGGTAGAATGCAAACTCTCTGAATGGCTGGGCCCAGAGAGGGATGATCAGTGCTGCCAAGTCTGGTTGAAGGCCAGTAACCTGAGGGGCCAGTGATGGCTCCACGGCTGTTCAGTGTCGTTGTTAATGGGCTGAATGGTGGGGCAGAATGTGCCCTCAGCAGGTTTGCTGATGGTACAAAGCTGGGAGGAAAATCTGTACTGATTTTTTTTTTTTTTAGCTACGTGGTGATGGTTGTTTCTTGAAGCATCTTAGTAATAGCATTTCAGTAGTTCTTCCTGTATTGTTTTGGGTTTTTAGTACTGCAGCTGAAGTCATCAGGCCAGTTAGTGAATGCTGGTGCTTTTCATAATTGTTGCATGTTGGATCTTAGAGGATGCCACATGTCCTAACTGTGTAAATATTAGAAGAGAGTACAGGTTCAGAGTATTTTGTCAATTTTTTTTATCAGCTCCTTCCAACTGCGTTTTGTCCCTTTGGTTGTTCTGCTGTTTCCTGTCGTAGAGTGAAAGTAAGCTTCTCAGGGAGCTGCAGTTGCAGATGATAATCTGTTCTGGGAGCTGCCCCTGTTGGACCAGGTGGCTTCTGGTTGGGTGACTTTTCCTTCCTTCGTTGCAGCATCATGGAGGCATAGTTGTCTTGAAAGAAACAGGTCATGAGTGCTAGGGAAGGGCTTTAGATTGCTGCAGGTCGGATGTTTGTTCTGTGCAGAAGGGGATAAATGACCAGCAGCCCTACATAATACAGCCTGAAAATATCCTGGCCCTGGCTTGGGCCTTCGGAGAAGTGTTCAAGTGAATCCAACTCTAGGTGAACAGCGTCAGGGAAAATAAAATCAGTTTCCTTGTCCTATTGTTAGTGAAGGTTCTTTTGCCTGTTCAGCTGTTCCCTAGGTTGGTGCTGATTGATACCTGTGGAAGACAAGCTGGATTCTTTTTCTGGTCTAACAGAATTAGTAGAGAGAGGCTGGTAATCTTCCAAGTAATACAGGACTGGCTTCAGCATGGTAGAGAAACAATGGCCCATCAGGCTGTTGAGCCACCATTGAGCAGATTGCTTCTAAGACTTTAGCAAACAGTAAGAAAACTTTTTTATTTTTGTGTTCTTGTTTTGGTTGGTTTGCTTGTTTTTGTAGGGCCAGGAAACTATCAAGTGTTTTTTAATGAGCTTTTTCTATCCTACTGGCTGCTGAGGAGAAGTAGTTTTTTGAGGCTGAAAAATCCGATTGTATGTACAATACAGATCCAGAATTTCTTGGATGGAGGAAGATGGGACTTGTGACCAAATGATTGATTAACACTTGGTACGCTTTATCATTGGATAAAGTTTTAGACTTTTGAATGAACATAAGTTAATAAGTGACAAATTGGTTTTACAAATGCAAGAAAAATTTAAGCAAATTTAAGAAAGGCAGTTATTGTAATTGAGGTCAACACTATCCTTTCATCTAGCAGACCATGAAAGTTTATCTGCACTGGTATATTGGTATATTTAATTTGTTTTGAGGCTAAAAATTACTATTTGCATGTGGAAAAGAAATGTTGTATGTTGTGTTCTTTCAGCCCATTGCATGAATCCCTGCACTTTCTATTTTTCCATTACCAGCAGCTTGTGGCAGCTGATGGGCAATAAAAATGATAATGTTCTTTTTCAGATAAAGAATATTTTCATTGTCTGGAATGCTTTCTGATGAAAAGAGGTGACCGAATGCTGATTTTCATTGGAAAATAATTCACTTCATAACACAGTTTCAAGAAAGGGTTTTTAATGAAATAAAAATATAAAGTAGCTACATCTTTGCAAAGGGTGTAACTCCCTTCTTCTGTACAGCTGCATTTTAAGTATGAGAAATCTGTCATTAGAACCTTTATTTCTCTTAAGTTGAAGAAAGAGAAGTAATTAAATTAGGGATCACTTCACTTTGTCATTTAATTTACTGTTTGTTCTTCAAGTTAGGCCCAAATCTGCTGTAGTTTCTGTTCAGACTTGTGACCACTTACATCCACACGTTTCCTCTTTCTTTTAGGGAAAATGATATTATCCTGAGTGGAAATTTTGAAAACAAAATAAAATAGCTGGAGAAAGACTTAAAGTATTCATTTGGGGGGAAAAAAAAATCAAAAACCAACCCAAAACCTTGAATTGGTAAAAAAACCGCCACATGAGGAACAGCATCGAATGAAAGAAATGCTTCTTTTGCATTGCATATGTATTCAACCCTTCTAGGCTCCTTGTGTAAACAAAATAGTGCTAAATTCAGAGACTTTGAACATCAATGAGGTTTTATAAAAGCATGACAGTAATGTAATTTTCTTTGATTTTAAAAGCTGTGGAACTGTCAAGGTTCTAGCATGTCCATGAAGTGACATTTTTGCAACTGTTGGTGAAAAGGAGGTTTGCTCGTGTTGAGCAGCCTACAAATGAATTCATTTCACTTCATCCTTCCAGATCCACACAGTGGTCAGGCCTGTGTGGGGTATTTCCCTGGATAGTATTGCTGCTTTGCTCAGAGTGTTTAGTGAGTCTTTAGGGATGAGAGTTGAGTACACTGTATTTTTGGAGAGGTGGCTGGAGAATTTGAATATTCTGAGATAGTTTGTGGTTAGTTTATGAGAAAGATAACACACACTACCTAATTGGTGTAGCCAGCCTAGTGGGAGCTTCTACTGAGAGACTTTCTTTTCTTGTTTCGTGCTTTAATTAAAAAAAAAAACAGGTAATGGTACGGTGAATGAAATGTATTTAATTAGTGTGGGTTGGATATTTCTGATGTGTGGAGTCTTCTAATTGGAAAAAAATGTAGTTTATACTTTCTTATTTAAGGTTTATATACATTTCTTATTTAAGGTTTAATTCAAATATGGATGTGGTAAAGTGTTACTGCTCAAACTAAGCTTCAGCACAACAAATTTTGTACTACTTTTTTAACTACCCGTTCTCATGTATTCATGAATATTTGCTTGGGGCCTCCCGCAAATTGTCTTTAGGAAACAATCCAAACCCCAGTTCAAGAAAGGAAAGAGCGGGATATAAAGCAGCATTAAGCTTGCTATCCTCAAAGTCTGTTTTTCTAATACGTTTCAAGAGTTTACAGTACAATCTCTAATCTGTATACTACAGATAAAAAGTCTAGATGTAAGCAGGAGATAAAATACTGTGAAAGTCCAGTTAGCTTTATTGAATCATCTTTACTTGCAGATTTTTACATTTGAGCTACAACTTCAAAAGTTTACGGCTTTAAATGTGAATTTTTAAAATTCTTTTTTATTTATTTAGAATTGCAAATGTAATATATTTGTAATGTATTTGTTAGAGGTGAATAATTCTTAGGAATTCTATTCTGAAATATAATATGTATTGTATAGAATATATTATGATGTTCTGAATTATATTATAATACTGTAAATTATAATCTGAAGTTTAGTGGAGAAGAAATAGCAAAGATGTTTTGTAGTGCAGTATATGTCAGGTTCCTCGTAGAGAAATAAAAATTAATTGTTCTGCATACAACATTACAGAATTGTTGTCTAGGAATTAATTGATTCTTGCATTTCAGTTGTTTGGATGGCTCTTCTATAAAATCCAGCCCAAAACATTGGTCTTTGCTATTTTAGCATTGATGACAATAGAGGGATCTGCAAATCTTCGAACCCAGTGGAACATCATGGGAGAATTTAGCAATTTGCCACAGGAAGAACTTTTAGAATGGATAAAAGTTAATACCAGACAAGGTAATCTATTTAATAATGTAGGATGTCCCCACTTATTGTGAGGTCAAACCACAGAACCTGTCACAAATGACTGCAGAGGTGTTGCTACTATCTGTGGCTCTGGCATGTCTACTTATCTACATAAAAGCTATGTCCAATGAAAAAAAGCACCAAAAACTGGCTTTGTTAGACTCCAGGCTACTGATCTGGAGGTTCTAACCCCTGATGTAGTATTTTCAATTATCTTTGCCAATTTTAATTAAAACAGGTTTTTTACTTTAAATGACACTGGTCCTGTATTGGGGTACATGATCAGCATTTTGGTAGAAGAGAATTAAAAATGTCTATGTGTGTTGTGGTTGCACCTCTCCTTTTCCTAAAATCTGTCAGAAAACTGGTTGGAAACAAAGAAGTGTCCTTCCCAGAAGGAAGATGTGTTAAAGCCGTAGTGGACTGAGATTTTATTGCCCGTTTAACACTGATGAAAGAAATGACAAATAAAAGTGTGTTGTTATAATGAGTATGTTATTCTACCCATTCAAGAAAAATAAGATGTATTAAATCTCCATTCTTAGATGCTTAGTTATCTAATGGCTTATATTGAGTTAAAGGTTAAAAAAAACCCCAAATTAAAACACTGATTTTGCATTTCCTGTTGATGTCACATATGGCCTTTTTAAAAGGTATACCCTACCTTCTTCATGGTTTTGTTACAGGATTACTGTTCAAATATTTGAATTGTTTCTCTGTTTGATTCCTTGTTTCAAAAATGCCTTTCATTGTGTATTTCAGATGCAGTTTTTGCAGGAGCAATGCCTACAATGGCAAGTGTTAAATTGTCTACACTTCGTCCTATTGTAAACCATCCTCACTATGAAGATGCAGGATTAAGGTAAATTTTGCAGTTGAGGTTTTATTTGCATCTGTTGTTGATTCTTGTGATGTTTGTAATACATAGTAGGAATGGTATTGTGTTATATTGTAAACTTTGTTAAAACCTCATAGAACTGGATTTGTTATTTCAGTCAGATTGAAAACACATGCATTATTTCTTGAGTATTTGTGTTCATCAGAAAGGATACACTCTAGGGACAGACATGGCTTCAAACTTACATACAAGAAAATCAGAATTAGAATAAGGAATTGGATTTCTTCTGTACAATTATATCCTTTCTTCGTTCTTGTTGCTCCTGACGTTGTAGACAAATGCAATTTTTTTTCCAGGATAGCCAGAGTATTTATTTCTATTAGCTTCCTGTGATTTGCTGTAATTTTTTCTGATAATTGGTTAATTATTGAAGCTGAAATTTTGTAGTGGAGTGACTAAGATTGGTATTCTTGTTGTTTTCAAAATCAGGATATTTGCCTAAATTAAAATTGATTTATCTGAAAAGATCATGAATTTCTTCTCCCAGATTTAATAGTGTAGCATCATTTTTTTGTTAATTTGGTGAAACTGCTTAGAAGAAATCCAACACAACAAGAAAGCAGCAAGATAGAGAGGGATAAAAGAGAAAGGACAGGGATTAATTTTACATGCCTTATAATCCTTAGTTTTCTGCCTGGCATTAACTGGCTTTAACTTTTGGTCAGCCCTGAATTGATCAGGCAGTGGGACTTGATGATCACTGTAGGTCCCTTTCGACTGAAATATCCTGTCCTAGTTAAAAAATCATGGGACAGGACATGTTTGGGAAAAATAAGGTACAAGCAATACCCGTGTTAAGTATCAGAAAATGAATGGGCTTTAACAGCATCATGCTTTGCACATTCAGAGGAGGATATTACTGGATGTGATATGCACTGGCCTGGTTTGGAGGGACCTGAAAGGTCATCTAGTTCAGAAACAGGATCATGGTGTCCAAGGGCTGATTTTACTCCATCACTGTAGGTGGACTCCAGGTCTTGTGCTCTGTGTTTCCAAATGTCCCAGCAAGGGCAGTGTGACCATAGTGACACACAGTGACAGGGATCTTTTGTGGAGAGACTCAGCTGAGGATTGATTCCTCCTGACCACCCCAGCCCAAGCAAGGTGGTTTCTAGCCTTGAGTACTCCATGGGGAATGCATTGCTTTGATGTCTCCACTTTGAGTTCACAGTAACCGTGGATCTTGTCACAAAGTTGTCTCCTGCTACAGAAAAACCAAAGGGCTGTATAATTTGTTCTTGGAGTCATTATATTTGTGAAGACTGAATCATACTTAAGCAAATGGCACTATTAATGTAAACTTTGCTTTAGCATAGTTACCTTGTGAGATAAAAAAGACTTCCTCTCCAGCCTAAGGTTAAAGCTTACATTTTCATGCCCTGTTGCAGCTAACCCTTAGATTTTTCTTTTTGAAGGGCCAGAACTAAAGTAGTGTATTCCATGTACAGTCGAAAACCTGCAAGCCAAGTAAAAAGAGATTTGATAAAACTAGGAGTGAATTATTATATCCTTGAAGAGTCATTGTGTGTAAGCAGAAAAAAGTAAGTAATCTCTCTCTTTCTCACAAGACTGATACACTCCTCAAATATGTAGTCTAAGATTCATATCAAGTTTTGGAATGTTGATTTGTGATTTATTTATTATAAGTGTTCAAAATCCATTATTGTCCAGAATCTGTAGACAGTAATTGGTATAAGTGATTTTACCCTCATTAGCAACCCCGTGTTCTTTGTGTGAACCTGGAAAACTGTGTTATATGGGTTTTTAAACTTCGCTATAAAACACTGAAGGAAAGAAGGAAAGAAATCATTTTAACGGAAAGTAGTAATTATTCTTGGATGGCAAGAACAGATGTGTCTATGTGATGAAAGCCTAGTATGAATAAAAGGTGCAAAGTAAAAGATAGTTGGAGCACCAAAATGTTATGACCACTAATAGTCACTAAAAATTTTGTCACATTTAAGATGTTCTTCAGAAAGGGCTGTGCTTTTTGTTCCCCCTCCTCCCACATTGGTTCCTCTTTCTGGCCCCCAGAACACAATTAGTTTGGATTTTTGATTTTTTTTTTTTCATTTATAGAATAAAATTAAATGTATCTGTTCAATTTCTTTGCTATTATCTTTGATAAAATTAGAAAATTCTCAGTTATTATAACCTTGAAAGGCAGCTGTACGGTGAATTTATGTTGGCTATAATCTTTTATAAAAAGCAAGGAGTTACTACCTTTTTAAGGTGTTTTATTTCCTGAATTTTCTTTAGAAATGTTAGCAATATGTGTATCATTCTCCATTTTATAGGAGGATTTAAGGGTCTCTGGTAATGTATAATGTGTTGCATAATTTGCATTGTTTTATGGGCTTCCTCCTCCAAATTAATTCTTTATTAATTACATAACCACAAAAGCCAGATGCATTTTACACACTCTCAGTACTATTTTTAAATTACTACTATATTTATTGATTTTGTAATCTGATAATTTTTCTAGTATAAAGACAAGCTTAAAAAATACAGATGGCACAATCAAGTATTCATGGGGCTCTGTGAAGCAATCTTCTTGGTGGTTTTTTATGGTGTTTCTTCAGTTCTCTTCATGTTGCTGTTTTTTAGGCCTGGCTGCAGTATGCCGGAAATTTGGGATGTCGAAGATCCTGCTAATAGAGGAAAAATTCCTTTGTGTACCCTTATGAGCAAGGATTCCAGGCCGTATTTCATCACAGTATTTGAAAATAGCAATTACAGAGTCTTGAAGATTCCAAAGGAATAACATTTCAATGCAATGAAGCATCAGTCTTTCAAATCTTTAAACTAGTAACTGTAAGAGTTCTAAATCAGAAATACCTTTTTTACTAGGCTTAAAATGGAAAAATGTGTATTTTATTTTTTACCATTTTAAGTGAATTCTGATTATAGAAATATCTTAAACCTAACAGTTTGGATTTCTATTTCAGGGTCAGTCCCTTGAGATTTGCTATGCAAATGATTATATGTTTGCACATTTTATTTAACACTGATCCAAAAAGAGCTAAAAGTAGCTATGGAAAAGTTCATAGGTGGACTTGAAACTTCATTTTTTTGGTGCATGTTATTGGAATCCTATTGATATTAAAAAAGAAAACTAATAAGGGTAATATTTGCAGTAAGCAATAGTTTAGCTTCTCAGTGTCCAAGGTTTTTAGCATTCTTATGCTTTCAGAATAAGCTGGCATAATGTACATGAAATTTTTAAGGGAAAATGCTTTATTCAGGAAAAATCTGTCATAGCCTTAGAAAGATACTAAAATAAATCCTTCACTGCCTTAACTAGACCTTCAGCGCCTAACTTGATAAGAAATTACTTTCAAAATTTAATGCCCTTTTTCCATTCCCCATATATTAGATCCTGCCTGGACTTTTTCATCAGCATTAAAGAAAAATGAAATTTATCCCAGTTGTGCTATGGGTGTAGTCAGTTGTGTGGGTATAATTGCTCCAGCATCATTAGACTGGTTCTGCTGTATTTCTGTCATCTTGATGTCACACCAGTATTATAATTAGACAATAGAGAACTCACTTTCTGAGATACCCAGTGCGAGGACACCCTTTAGTCGTTAAACTGTCTTGGTAGAATTTTTGTATGTTTATTGCCATTGGGAGCTATCACAGTAATTGTGATTCTGCATCATCATAAGACTTCTAGGGTCTGATGTTTCGCCGTGTATCATTCGTGGTTTGGATTTGTTTCAGCTCAGTTTTTTTGTTCACATCAGTCTATTGGTATGACTGGTCTTTTTAGCCCTAATAGCATCTGATGGTGCTGGATGTTATAGGGACACCATCCATCACGCCTGTAACAGTGTCAGTTAAATGAGAACCTGTGATAAAGTAGTAGTATAACAACTGATCAGTATTCTAAAATGTCTTATTTTTTTATAATCTGTTTTATTGAGAGGGTGAGGGAGAATGGCTGAAAATGCATTAGCTTTTTAACTTTTACAGAATAGATTTTGGAAAAATTTCTATAAGGAAACTCACAAAAAAAGGGCTTTTGGGAAGTCACTTTTTAAAATGTTAATTGAATTCAAGGAAGCAGGAAAAAGTCTTTATATAAACATTGTGACTAGTGTTTCGGCACAAAAAGGTACTGTATTTTTATGAAGTTTATGCCAACTGTTGACATGTACTTATGTGGTTAAATAAAAAAGAGAAAGATGGAAATTGTTCTCATGTTTCTGGTAGGTGTTACACTTATGTCTGTTAAACTGAAGTTTAACACACTTACCACGGCAGATCCGATTGAAGCTCAACTTTCAACTAAATGCACAGAAGGGCTGGCTGCAGATGATTAAACTAAGCTCACACACCTCTTTCTGGCTTCTCTTTTATTCAAAATATCTCTGCAGGAATATGTGAAAAGACTGGTAAAATGAAGAAACATTTGAAAGTTAAGGTTCAAAGATGTGCTTTAGTAAAAATGTTCATCATTTGTTGAGGAGGTGACTGTTATTCAGTTCATGGCCAGACACTGCAAATTTTCATCTCCTGGGATATTATGCTGTCCCTCTCTTTGAACTGCTCTGAAATGCAAATAATTTTTTTCATCTGTTTGATATTAATGTGATAAAAATTAGTAATGAAAAAATATGGAGCAAAAAAATGCAACATATGATTGTGACGAAGGAATATGGGAATTCTTGAATCAGGTGTCTTACGAATTTCTTGTCATCTCAGTAATTTGCTCTCAGTGTCAAAGGAAAGAATTTTTGTTTAAATAACACAACATGTAACACGTAGGAGCACCATGTTAACATTATGCTTATCACTGCAACCTCAACCAGAAAACACAAGTTGGAGGCTTCTTAGCTCTCACTGAAGTCACTTCTCTCCTGGCAAGATCCTAATCGATAAACGTGTAACACAAGTAAGTTCGGCTTTAAATACATGCAGGCCTTGAAGTAATTTAGGCACGAGACTGGAATACTTCCATGCTTGAAGACAGTTTCCATTACATTTTAGTAATATTGGATCGCTGTGCTGGTTTTGGCTGTGGGCTGTGTTTTGGCTGAGCCAAGACATACTGCCACACTGGCCAGGACGTTAGGGTGCATGGGAGGAGACACAGCCAGCACAGGTGACCCAAACTGACCAAAGGGATACTCCAGACCATGGCATCATGTTCAGTGTATAACAAAGTGGGGAGAGAGAGGAGGAAGGGAGGGATGTTTGCAGTGACTGGAGTTTGTATTCCCAAGTCACTGCAGTGGGTGATGGGGCCCTGCTCTGCTGGAGATGGCAGAGCACTTACCTGCCTATGGGAAGCACTAAATTAATTCCTTGCTTTTTGCTTGTGTGTGCAGCTTTTGCTTTTTCTTGTAAACTGTCTGTATCTTAACCCATGAGTTTTCTGGCTTTTGCTCCTGATTCTCTCCCTGATCCTGCTGGTAGAGGAGTGAGCAAATGCTTTTGTGGGGCTTGGCTGCTTACTTAGGTTGAACTATGACAATCTGCCTGATTTGTCTGTTGGAATCTGAAATACTGCTTGCTTTGCATTAAATATCTTCAGTACAATGGGCACAATTACAATTTGGTATCAAACTTCTGGTAATCGTGCAAGCTTAATATTCATTATGGAATCCAAATGAAGCACGTTTATGAAATGAAGGTGCTAAGTCCTATTCATTACTGCCCTGCACTTCATTCTATTCATATATCATTTTTTTAAAAAAAGCTCTTTTGCCTTTTTTTGCAGCTCAGTTGAAACAGTGAACTTGAATCAATCTCTTGAATTTTTATGATTAAGACATGGAGTTCCAAAACACAGGACTTGCTCCCGGTGAGGAAAACTCCTTTAGCAAAAGCAGATACATAAGGAAGAGTATAAACATAAGATTGTCAGAAATCAGCATTGTTTTTCTGCATGGCATGCAGAAGTTCTAAATATGAGAACTGGTCAGTTGTGCAGAATTTGCATGGGTAGTGAAATCTCTCAGTGCTACAATAAGTTCTCAGCTGTAGCTGTACAATATAAGCACTCTTATTTCAGTACAAAATCAAAGCCAAGTGTTGTGATGAACTGTTTGTAGTGGAGCTTTAAGCTGACCTTTTAGGTTGGAACAGGGTAATAGGAGGATTTACGGGGTTAGGCAGAATCTCCTTCTCAGCAAACTGGCTTGTTTCTGATCTCATGCTATAATTCTCCATTATTGATGTAATTCATATAATGTCTGAAAGCATCAGTTGTTTGAGTGGTTCATCATGTAGTAGTTCAACAACTTTATTACTTCCTGTTACAGCATATATAGAACACTTACTGCCAATAGATCATGAGGTATGGATAGAAAACACAGAGCGAATGAATAGTATTGATTTCATATCTGGTTGAGGACTCAGGGAGGATCCCTGTGGCTAGTCTTCCACCCTGTCAAGGTTATTAATGTTTAAATTGAATCTTGAGTGCGAGCAGCATTTGTTTTGCCTGTTTGGCAGGAAGGATGAGGTCCATTTTTTAGCCTGAAGAATATGAAAACACTGATTAGATTGCATTTAAAGGTGATACTGAGCCTGCAACAAGAAAACCTCTCTTCTTTAAATGTTTACCTGAAAGGAGACAAATCACTCTGGTTCATTCTTTAGGCTTGACCAAGCTTATTTTCAAAACCAATGCACCAAATTCTTACTTCCATTACTGATAATCCCTTGCTTCAAGCACCTGAACAGTATCATCTTCACATTACTGAGCGACTGGTTGCTCAACTTCTCTGACTACAAGTCCCTGGAGTGTCTCAAGATGCTGTTAGCAAACATTATTTGCAGGCAGTTAGTGCTTTGGTGTAGGTATCTCTGCCTGAGCTCTGCAGGAAAAAAAAAAAAATCCTAGCTTCTTCTGAAGTATTGGCTTTTATAGTTTATCTTTTTCTGAAAATCTTGCTTTTATCTTGGCTTAAGCAAGGTAGCAGAGCCTGAAAATAACCCAGAGTAGGATGCCTCCTATTTTTTTTTTCCTAAATTAGCTTTGTGATAGTGTATGAATTGCTGTCTTGCTTTTATTTGGGATGTTAAAATATAGTGCATCTATAGTTGGAGAAGATCATCTTCCACTGCTTATTAAAATTTTTTGAAAAAGCCCAAGTTAGAATCAAGCTTAGTAAATGAGTTGAGTAGAAATTTTTACGTTCCTGGAGTATTTCAAAGGCCATTCGACTCAGAACATGAGTTGTATAAAAGCACTAGATGTAGAAGGTGTCCTTAAATTTAATTTTTTTTTGTTCTAGATCCTTGCTGGATTTAGCTGCATTTATCATACTACTGGCTGCTGCATAAAGAGTCTTTAATTTGATACAATTTGGCTATTTTTGTGTTACTATGTAATTTAATCATAAAATGGTTTGAGTTGGAATGGTCCTTAAAAATCATCCAGTTCCAACCCCCTGTGATGAGCAGGGATACCTCCCACTAGTCCGGGTTGCTCAAAGCCTCATCTAGCCTGACCTTGAAAAATAGAAGGAGCAATAATTTTGAGAAAGAATAAATGTTAACAAGGTGATCAAAAGAAGTTGTATTCTACAACTCCTTTTTCAGAACTTTAATTTTAGAACTTACTACCTTCAATGCTTAAAACCAATGAAACTTTACTTAGCAAGTGGTGCTTACAGAATCTGTACCTAATTTTTAAGCTAATGAGGTGTTGGCTATTTACTTGAAGAACTACGGGTTTGTTTCATCCATTAGGTTTTGCCTGAAATAAAAAGGTATTGTAATAAAGCTGTTGAATTGGGAGCTTCTGACATGTATTGTCTTATTGCCTTCCTTTGAACCCTTGATATGCAACTGAATTCACATTTCAATTTAGAAAGAAACCTGTCAGCAGTGATGGCTTGTTTTGTAAGGTTGTCCTTACACATAAGAAAGTCGTGAAGCAATAAAGTTCCAAATGAACTAAACTGAAAAGCATAGATATTTGCAATGTCAAGGGGCATCCAGACTGTCAGAAGGAAACATGGTTTCAATAAAGTCTTGACTTCATTTGGAATGTTTCTTTCTGGGTTGTTTTTTTTTCTCTTCTTCCTGTGTTTCATTTAGTTTCATTCTGTTTCTCTTCAGTGTTGGGAAATGGGATAAAAATGGACAGAACATACTTGAGAAAAAATGTATAGCTAAAACTGAGAAGATATTTGTGTCTCCTAAAAGTGACCTGGTTTTAGTAAATCCTGTCAAAATGCTTGGCTTACACCAATGATCAGAGCATGTGGTCTTCTGTGTGGTCTTGAACTGGGGAGTCCATAGGAGCTGGATTTGTTCTTACAGAGGACTACGTTGCCACTACCCTAAGCAGTATGTCCAGACATGGGCTTTACTGAAGAATTTGTTCAGGCTGCTGGAAATCTGCATGACAATTTTTTTTAGGTCATAGTGGAAACCAAAGTTCTCAAGGACTTTGACTTCATCTTAAGAGCACTTTGGACTAATGTTATATTCTGTGTCATGGCGCAGTCCTTTGAAAGGAGTATAACTTGGTCTGACTAATGAATGTGACAGAGTCAACATACAGAGGAGGCACTCTGGACAAAATGAGGGATTGTTGGGATTCTTAATTACTGGGAACAAAATGAACAAAGCTTAGTACAAAAGAAGTGAAGGAATGGCTTTTCCAAAGTCATGAATTATTTTGTGTGTTTTCATTCTAGGGTGTGCAGTCCTGGCCCCACTTCCAGAAAAAAAGTATTGGTCAAGTCAGTGACTCAGAACTGATTACTTAAACTGAAACTTTCACACCAAGAGGAAGGGAGAGAAATTGGTGTCCTCCAAGTAGCTTACTCCAGGCTGTATGTAAATAGTTGTATAGTTGTTATAAAGATATATCTTAGTAGTAATAACAGTAAATCTTGAAAGCATTTCAAGAAAGAAATAAATTTTAATTTTAAAAAGATTGCCTGATCCTCAATGATCACTGCTTCAAGCTGCCCTTTTGCTTTGGGTGTAGGACTAGAGTTTGTTCTTTGTTTTTTGCTGCCACATGAAGAGTTGCATAGTCCTTCCACTCCCAGTCTCCTTTTTTAGTTCTCTTTCCAAGATTGATGTTAAAGCTCATTAAGACAAGTCACTGAAGAAGCAATGGGAGGATGTTGCTCTGCTGTGCTAAGCAGTTCAGTTGGAAAGCTTTCGTGAAGAGCTGCACTTAATGAATTTGTGACCTATGCAATGCTCACTCCTGCTGTCAGAGTTTTTGAAACAGAAGAGGACATGTCCAGTGTCCTCTTCTGGAGGACAGTATCCTCTTCCAGTGTGTTTAAAACCACAAAATTGGAGTGGTCTGTGGTTGGTGATGTCACTTCATAGCACTATTGTTTAGCAGCTCAATTGCTTGGTTTATCTTTGTACAGGTGCATTTTCTGAACTGTTTTAAATCATGTAGACCTGCTTGGACAACACATGGTTGCTGTCACCTTTGCTATCAGTGAGGTGAGGCACAGGACCTCTGTTCCCAATTGCCTCACACTGTGCTTTCTCCTTCGTCCCCCCCCTTTTTTCATCCCCTTATTATTACCATTGTGCTTCACCTAGTGCCTTTGTGTTAAAAGTAATATTCCACTCTGAGACTAAAGGGATTTATATGCTGTCTGTGCAGAGTAGGCAACTAAAATGGAGAGTTACCTGTTCTGTGGTCCCCTATTTAAATTTCACAAATAAGTAGCAACGGTGATAAACCTTTTGATGTTGCTACCACTCTGTAAATGCCTACAGTTCCTTATGGAACTTTCTTCTGCAAATTTTTGACAGGAAATTACAGAAAATATGCATGAAAATTTTACTGTGCGTTTCATAAATCAGGGCAATTTCCTCTGATAAAGTGGGCAAAATGTAAGAAGATATACTCTGACAGTGTTTCAGATCACACTGATCTGTTTTGAAGGGTCAGATGACATTTGTTAAGAATCAAGGATGAAGGAAGCACACAGTTTTGAAATAGAATTGGGGGTGAACAGTACAGATACATTTAATCAGTTTCTGGTCTCCTGATAGCCCTTCATACTTTCTTATGTAAGGTGACTCCGTGACTGTGGGCACCCTTCTCTGTTGCCATCTGAGTTGATAGCAGAGGGTATGTGAGCAGAGAGACAGTTTCAAGGTAAAAAGTAAAGGAGCCAAAGCCTCTTGCTGGCTCAGCTTTTTGAGTTCTCTGTATTTATTTTTTCTGCAGAGTCAGTGGCAGAGGTCCAATGCAGGGAATTTTTCTGGACATGTTGCACCCTTGGGCACACACTCCGTCACTAGAATTTCGCTGGCTCCTTTGTGTCTGCCTAAATCACAGCTGTGAGAACAAGATGGGTAGCAGTGAGTGACCAGCAAGGTCCGTGTAGGAGACACGCTCAGAGCTGGGAAGTCACATTCTGTGCCACGGGCTGTCACCACGGAGCGTGCTGACCTGCACAGCTGGCATGCCACAGTTCAGACAGGTATCACTGCCAGGTGAGGTGCCATTCAAGTGCTACTCCAGCAGCTTTAGGGGAGGTTGCCCTTGGTTTTAGTCTACAGTTCCAGTATCCAGGAACCCATTTACTCAGGCTTTGCTTCATGACTTGTTGGGTTCAGTCTCATCACTGGATGAAACTTCCCTATCCATTTACTAGCATGTGTGTTTGATTTTGGAAGGATTTAGAGGAGGATAAACTAAAGTTTCCCTGAGGCAGGGATTTTCTACTCCCTCAGGATTACTGAAGTCTAAACACACAATTTGTACAAGCTGTAATACCACCTCCCAGAACTGTTCTGTGGCTGAAAAAGATTGAAAGGCTGAGGAGAGACACAGCAGTCACATTCAATTAGAGAAAAACATCAATAAATTATTCTTTTTCATTGAATTAAAAGCAAAATAAAGGATTAACATTTGAAGAAATTAAAAGGTGATTTAAATTTGAGAGAATGGCTAATGAAAAACACAGTTATGAGAATGTTAAATACAATCTTTTAAAGCCTTCCAGGGTTAGTGATATTAAAATGGTGGGAAGATTTAGTCTGGCTAAAGCTGTATTTCCGCATATGTGACAGCATAAACAAGAGTGCCACTGATTAATTCATTGTTCCCCAGCCAGCTCACATACCAGCATGAAATTTCATGCAGTCAGGGCCATAAACCAGATCAGGAATTGGTCCAGATGAAACTCATCTGGGAAAATAAATTTATTTGTTTGCATCAGCTGAGTTCGTAGTCTCATTCATCACACAGCTACAGGAGCCTTCAAACAACCAAGGACAAAAGACATCATGGAGAAATACATGGACAGTCAAGCAGCTTTTTTTCAGTGGCTGGGTCAAACAAGACTGAGAGAAGCCTGGGATGCTGGACCTTTAGAACAGCCCTGCTCTTCAGGCTCTACCAAAAAACTTCTGAGCTCTTACCTAAGTTCAATGAAATTTGATGAGGAGGTAGAACTCTAATAGGATATTTTGTACAGGTTTTGGTGAAACTGGTATGCAAGAGGAAGGCAAGAGAGGTCAACATTTTCTTCTGCACTGCAAAAGCAGCAAAACCCAGCTGCCCAAATACACTGTTGCCTCTGTGTTGGTGTAGTGAGGGTATGGGAAAAGGGGGTTTTTATGGTAAAGGAAGGAAAGCTAAGCAGAGCAGGCTTTACTGTTCATAGGGCTATTAATTAATTCTTTTCCTTTGGAAAGTGCTTATATTTCAGAGCTTTTTCCCATAGCCCTGCGCATAAGCGGGGGAGGCCTTTCACTGGAAGGATTGAGATGCCTACAAGATATCTGTAAGGCATATTAGTTGCATCAGCCTGATTTTAAGATATTATTTTCATCCTCATACTCCAGACAGAAAATCCCCTCTCCTGCCTTATATCTGCAGGTTCAAGGCGTGTATGCACATCCCTGCCCCTTTGTGGCACGTCCATGGCTCCAGGGCTTGGAAGTGGTGGCTCCAGCTGCCGTTCTTATGGAGCACTCCCAGCCCTTCCTGAGTCAGCACAGGTGGGACCAGCACCTGCTGCAGGGAGGACCAAGAAAAGGAGGCTGTCTGAATGTTGTTTGAAGAGCTGTGGATACTCCAGCAAGTCACCCTCTGGCCTACAGTCCTGTTTCCAAGGGCACAACAAAAAGCCGGAGGTGGCTGCAGGTTGGTCCAACCCAAGATCCTGTAGGCTTGTAGGTGTAAGCATCAGTGCAGGCTTGGAAGGCAAGCTGTGGAGTTGAGGCATTTCTCTGGGTCTTATGAGGTGCCCAGGTTCAAGGGGGCTGGCTTGGGGACAGCAAGGATGTGGAGTGTGTTTGTCTCTGCATTTGACCTGCAGACTCCCACAGCTCTGGAGGAGACAGTGATGTGTGCTTCTCTAATACAGTGGGTTATTTCCTAAGATGTGGCTGAGTCATATTTATCCCCTTTGTTATCTGCTGATAGTTTAACTAAGTTAACCAAACTTAAGGGTGAACAAGGCTTCCTAGTTTGTGCCTCTTCACCAATACAAGTGCTGCAAAGGGCTGAGCACTTGCAGCTGTCATTGAAGCCACCAGGAAATTTGGGAAGTATCAGTTTAGACCAGGTGATGCAAGGCTCTTCTTCTGGTCCATAGAGATGGAAGGATGGACTTCTTCTCAAGGGTGTTGGGGACATAATTTCATTGATGTGTGTAATACAAACTTGTGATGTGATAATGAGTATGAAATAGAAATCTAAGGCAGCACATCTGAAAAGTGTGGAGTAAAGGAAGTGTGTGGCCATGCACTGAACATTGGGGATAAGGTAAAGTTATGAAATAGAATTAGTCAGAGTAGACTATTTCATGTGCTGTATAAATCAAATATACTTTGTGGTAGTAATTCTGTTCTATAACATATGTCCATATGTAGAAAGAATTAATAAATCCACTGTCACACCCAACCTTAATTTTGGCTTGTGCTAGTTTTGGAAGGATTAACTTTGACACCTTTGTGAGTTTTCCGGGGTCTAGGTATGCACACGTGTGCTGTGTGGTCCAAGGCATGCGAACAGTTGCAATGCGATTTCGGTTAGGCACAATGCTGGATCAGAGTTTTCATCCATGGTACCCTCACAATGCTTTGTCCTCAGAGTACGTTTTACCAGACAGTTGTTTTGGAAAGCTTTGACAGCTCAAAAGGCTGCCTGCTTTCTGAGTACAAAGCATTGTCAGCAGCTCCACAAACTGCTGTTGCTGCCAGAAAGCACTGTCTGCTGGCTCTCTGCCTCCACCCTCTCCTTTGGTTAGCTGAGGCATTCCTGCAGCTTTGTAGGGGGAACAGAATATAGGAACAGGTCAAGGTAATACTTGGTATTGCTGAAATTAAAGCTAATTCAAAGTGCTTGTGTAAATCATGTGCAGCCAACAGGTGAGAGATGAAGGTGGAGGAAACACGCACACTGGAAAACCCTTAGCAAGCCCTCTATGACATTTGCTGTATGTTTCAAAGTCACACTCTAAAGCCTGAAATTGTGAAAAGTGGGGACTAGTTTTGATGTTGAAGTTGAGCATCTGTGAAGATAAGCATTGTGAGGTTGTGAGTGTGTCCTGGGTAGAGAACTGACCACAGCTGAATACCTCAGCAGCTGTACTTGAGCTCTCCTATTGCAAGAAGAGAAACTACATATTAAATCTGCAGATGGCTTTTTCCATAATTTATAAAATGTTGGATGTTTCATGACAATTGTTCAAGCTTGTATTCAGATTGTTTTGATTAAGAGGGGACAGAGAGGTGCATGAAAAATAAGGTGCATAGCAGTCACCAGCCTGACTGTGCATGCATAGGGAGAGGGCATGAGCTTTAACTGTAGGGTGGAGCTGTATCTGAGATACCCTGTCTAAGGTAAAGGTTTTGCTATTTTTATTTAGCATCCCCCCTACTCTTCCTCAAATATAAAGAAAACAAGTTTGTGATATGTAAAGGAAGGCCTCAGACTGCAGAAATGGCTAAAAAGGGGGAGAACCACCTTATGCCATCTCATGTGTTGTCAACAGCTAACAGTGATGCAGGTATGAAAATCTAGAACAAAATGTAAAGTGATTGAACTGAATTGTAAAGTGCCAAATATGAGAGGAGAAAATTTCCGATATTCAGCTCAAATAGCCAGAGGTTTGGAGAGAAGTCAGGAGAAAATTGCTAGGAAGTATGGGAATAAGAAGACTTTTGCTTATGGTATATGACTGTGTTGAGCAAAGCAAGCAGGATTTGTAGTGCTGTAGGCAGGTGCCACATGTATCACCCAGAAGGACAGGTACTGGATACAGAATGCCCACCCTGGCACTGGTCAGCTGTGTCTATCCTGGGGCAAAAGTGTTTCAGAATCATGGAATTATTTTTAGGTTGAAAAAGAGCTTTAATATCATTGAGTCCTGCCACTAATCTAGCACTTCCAAATCCACCTCTAAAGCATGTCCTTAAGCACTACATCTATGCCTTTTCTAAATATCTCTGGGGATGGTGACTCAACCACTTCCTTGGGCAGCCTGTTCCATCACTTGACAACCCTTTTGGTGGAGATTTTTTTCCTAGTATCCAAGCTAAACCTCCCTAGCACAGAGCTGTAAGATTTTAGCAGTTGTTGTCCCAGACACTGAAGTGCTAAAAAAATAATGACTGATGTGTTGAACATGACTCAGTACCCAGTAGCAACCCATATGGAGTGGGACAGATCCAGTGCCCTCCTATTATGAAAAGGCCTGAAGGAATTTCTGGAATCTTGCACATCCAGGCTACCTGGCACCTGGAAGACCTGAATTACAGTTGTCTGGTTGAAAGACTGTTTATTTGCTAACTGAGATCAGTTTGTTACCTAGCAGTACAGTGTAACATCTGCTAATTGATTGGGGATGAAGCTCAGGGCAACAAGGAATTTGTTCAGAACACTGAACTGAGGGAATGAGCATCATCAACTTCAATCCAAGGATACTTAGTCATGGTTCAAAGTGGCTAGGGTTTGCTTTCAGTTCAATATTTCATATGCTGTTACCTGTGTAAATTCAGTATGTCAGAGCTCTAGAAAATTGCTTTTCTTGCCTTTTCATATTCTCCATATGTTTGTTCTCAGGTAACGGCAGAAACATAGCTCATTTCAGTGTAAAATTTCTTATGTCAATATTTTATCCTTTGTAAGCTGTGTAACAAGATGAGATGCTAATATACAACCCAGAAAAGAATTCTCACTTTAAATGGAAATGTAAAAATAATGGAATTTTGCCATTCTGGAAAGAGTTGTTTTCCTTTGGATTTAGGCTGATTTAAACACTCTCTTTTTTCGAGTGCTGGCTTACAGCTAGGAAGAAGGAGTGAGCCTGAAACCTGCAGCACTGATGCTCCTTGACCTGGCTGTTGCTGCGTGTGTACAAACAAGGCCGGGGCGGGTAAAAGGCTGGGAGTGTATCGACTCTGCAAGCAGGGATTTAAAGATTGTAGCTGGCATAAAAGCAGAGGTGCAAAGCTTTCATCTCAATAGCTCAAATGACAAAGGCAAAGTAGCTGCAGCAGCGCTGGCCCTGAGTGTTTAGGCAGATATGCCTCTGAGTTGCAGCGGTCTTGGTATCCTGCCCACTCAGATGAAAAGCCACCTCTCGTACATCCGTACAGCGGTATTTGCATCCCTAACACTGCTCTGCCAGCAGGAGGGAGAGCACAGATCCGAATTATTGCGCTGCCAGTGTGAGGGAGAGCAGAGAGATGCCCAGGCATCGCTAAGGGGCCCTCACCTCCTGCAGCCCAGAGAACAGCTGGCAACATCGCAGGAGCGTGGGGCTCTTGTCTGAATTGAGAGGGGGCTGGGAAGCACAACACTGGTTCCTACCTCCAGACAAGTAGATTTCAAAGAAGGTAAAGAAACAGCCTCAGAGCCTTGCAGCAAGCTCAGTGTGGTGTAAATTCTTGAGGCAATGCAAGTAAAGAGAAATTCAAAGTGTAGTTAAAGGTCATGAACTTTGCTTTCAGTAGTACAGCAAAATAGAATTAAAAAGAGGCATATAAATAGCAAATATGTGTGTCTTGATGAATATAATGGCATTTTGAAAAGGACAAAGGATTTCCCTGAATAATATTTAAACTTTCGTGTTGCAAATTGCTTGAATGAATAAAAATGACATTTTTAGAAGGTCAAAAATTGCTTCAGAAAGGTATCTAATCTTTAAAGTTCAGTAAAGAAATCTGCTTCTTACAGCCATGCTACGGCTTGTGTTGCTCTGTACTCACTTCCAGCTGAGCAATCTGAGCTCTGGTGGAACTGACCCTCTTTGTCTGTGGATTTAGGTGTATCAATCTGGACAGTGGCCCTTTCTGGGTGCTTTTCATTAACACCAGTGTCTGTGCAGCTCTATGTAAAATCCATCCCTATCCCAAAGAAAGCTGAGGGGGAAATTCTGAGCATTCTGTGCAAATCACAGTCTATGTGGCAAAGGAAAAATAGCTGCTGTAGCTGGCAGAGGAGGCTGATAAGATTTTCTGTAGGTGTGTGGTTGGCACCATTTTCCTTCAGCCCTGCATGGAGCCTCTTAGCAAGTTGCCTGAAGTGTCCCTGCTCTTGTTTTTGTGCTTCTGCTCTCAGATTAGCAGGGGTCTCCTCATTTCTGGGACATGTTTAGCCATGGGCCTAGAGTGTGCTGTGGCTGGAGGGCTGGAAGGGTGCAGGAGAAGTAGGGGCTCCACCAGTGCAGGCAACTCAGTGTCCAGTACCTGGAACCAATGGTCTGAATTTGCATTTTGGTGCTCAGCCTGTGTCCATTCAAATACACACCTAAATGTGTTTTTGGCATCAGTGGTGTTACAGACAACAAAGTTAATTTCATGCCACCATATCAAAAGAGTGTCTCTGCTCTTAAAACTTATCCCCCTGAAGCAAACATCACAGAGAATGTGGGAGGATGGGGCTGGAGAGATGGTAGCATGACCTTTTATAGAAAGGGTAATTGGTGGGATAAAGTTGCATTTTTAAGTACCCATCTGAATTAGAGCTCTGCTGGTGCTACTTTGATCCAATGTATGCAAGGGCAGTATCTGGCTCACTTTGAAAAATGCAGCCAGCAAGGAGCAATGCTGTCTTCTTGGAAATGTGCTCATGATCCTTCCTCCTCTCCCTCCTTGCCTGGCAGATGAGGAGAGCAGGTGAGCAGGGAATAAACCACAGTGCCATCATTTGTACTGGGTTAAACAAGGTTTTGTGGGAGTTTTGAGCTGCCAAACACAAACTCAGAATTTCCCATCTGGGAGGAGAATGTGGCACAGATCCAAGTCTTCCAGGATCTGACCTCCCCATGGCAAATTCTCTTTCTTGGCCTCAGTTTTTAGTCTTTTACACAGTAACTGACTGTACCTCACTTGGAAACGGCACGTGTTGCTGTGACCTTTTACTTGTTGTTTTCTATCAATTTTGTGCAATTCCAAGGCACACTTAGAGTGTAGGCTGAGTAATGATGTTGCTGCTTTACATGCCTCTTATGTAATTATAGTTACAGAGACAACATCAGCCTCCTTCTCTCTAATGTTGCACCATGGTAAGGCTGTTTTATCACTATTGCATTTCTGGTAATTGATTTGATCTGCTTAGACTAGCAATGACTTGTAAAAAAAGGATTTTTCTGCGCCATCACCAAAGGGGAGCAGGCATTGTATGCACACTTGTACTTGGAGAGTCCCAAGGGTGCAGAGGTGGATGGCACAAGCTACAGCAATATCTGTGGTTAGCACTAGATCAAGGAACAGAATGAATAGGAAGGCTTGGCCTGATCTCATCATCAAATTAGATTAAATAGACTTTGCAGGCTGACTGAAACTCTAGTTGTCAGAGTGTCAGTGAACCCTCGTTCGTGAGCTGATTGGAAAATTGCTATTTTCCTTCTGGTAACTTGAATGCCTTCCTTCCCTTCATCCTGCTATTTTTTTCACTCTGGTATTTCAGAGCTTGCTCATTGTGGTTGATATTTCCAAATAAAACAAAGTCACACTCAGCAGCAAAAGAAATGTTGTTCGGGAATTTGCTGTAGGAACAGTTGTGAGAATTGAGTTTTTCTGATAAATATCTAAACAACTGAAACTTGGAGTTTGACCATCTGCCCTCATCTGTTTCAGGCCAGTTTACTTGAGTACACCTTTGGATGGACGGTGACATGTTGGGAAGGCAACTTCATTTCATCTTTCCTGCCACTCTGTACTGATTGACAAAGAAGTCATCTCAAAGTCACTGTGTAACCTGGTAGGTCTGACTCTCTTCTTGCAATAGTGATGACCTGCTGTTGTTGGACTACTGAAGATGTATTATGGCAAGCACAAACAGGTGAATTGTGGGGATTGGAAGTTTCATGAGTCTTGGGACCAAACTTCCCCACCCTCAGTTCGGGTTTGTCAGCAGTGAATTTGTTCTTCAGGAGTTGTGGTTAGGTCAGAGCAGTACACCCACCAGCTGGTGTCTCGTGTACTGGTCTGGTCACAGACTGCAGCAGTCCAAAGTGAGAGGCTCACTTTGGGGCAGTCTGAAGTGGCACTGGGGCATGACTCTGCCTTTGTCTTTAAATGTTAGAGAAATTTTGTCACCAGGCTCTCATCTCCACTAGATACTTTTTTGGCACAGACCAATCACAGTCCCTGGTAGCTTGAGCCAGGTGCCTCTAAAGAGAGACCCCAAAGAAATCCCTGGCCAATTACACCCTTACAATTTGAACTCCTCAATTTTCATGTGACAATGTGGACAAACAGACAAATTACAGTCTAGGGTGTTACCACTCTTCTTTGGTTCACCACTCTGTTACCAAATGCTGCAATGTTGTTGTCTTCATACTTCCTTAGGTCAGATTTGGTGAAAGTTTCAGCTGATTCTGCAGTCAATGTTGTAATGTGTCTGCTATAGTTCATATACCATGACCTGGTGGCTCTCTACTCTACCTATTAATTTTTAAGTAATATTTAAGCTGCTAGCTTTGTCTATCTTAACCGTTATTAATGTTCAGACTGTTAGCTCCAGATTTCACTTCAATCCATCTTCAACTTCCACAACATAACCAGAATTCAGGTAAAGTTCAGCTTGCAGCCTAACAAATCCAGATATTTATATCTAGTTTCAAATAATATTAAAAATGTCAACATGCAGACTAGCCAGAGACAGATCTTACCTGGAGCACCTATATCTTTGTTCATTTGGTGTGTCTATAGGGTTAAGGTAGTGTATTAAGGTTTGATGTGTTGGCAGGGCCACCCTGTGTGGGAGGGAGGCAAGAATTTGTGCAGTGTGAAGTTTGCTACTGGTGCCTCCAGTTTTCTGTCAGTTAAAGGTGTCTCATCAGGCTTGACAGTGTGCAGTGTCCAATTTTGCACATGGATATGTGCACCCTTTCAGTGATCCTGGTGCAGATTGGAGCTGCCAGGGCCACTGCAGTTTGACCTTCCCCTGTCCTCCACAAGCATGTCCCTACCACCTCCCAGCATGCTAGTGGTTCTCAGAAATGATCTGGCTAAAAACCAACCCTAACAAGAATAAAGTTTTCTTCTGGACAGCCAGATGGACATGACACCTGAGATTCAGACTGGCTTCAACAGCTGTGGGAAAACCCATTGGGTACAAACTCCACGGAGAGTTGCTGCCTAAAGGTCTAACAAGCTGTCAGCCTGAATGCTGTTACAGGATGCTCATCCCTTCTTTCTCAGCACCCTTCTCTGAAAGTGCATGGAGATGTAGGTGGAACTGTCTGCCCTCTTGTTATCTTCTATGGAAATAATGAAGGAAAACAAGGAAGTGGGATTTATTCCATCACAGCCAAGGGTTCTGCTCATGCTTCTAGATGTCTCCAGTTTGCAGAGACTATGGCCTAAAGAATTTTTACGTGAATAAATTGCTAAGAGTTTGTTGTGGTGGAAGGTGGAAAAGAAATTAGATCAATTTTATCAGTCAGAGTTTAGGTGACATTTGAGAAATGCTAAAATGACCTTCAAAATGTCTCCAAATGTCTTGTTTAGGAAAAAAAAAAAGAATATTCAGTCTGGGTAAAACAGACAATGAATGAGTGCATGTAAACAAACTCCCTGAAGCTTTCATAAATACATTTCCTCAGTCTCCAGTATTACATCAGGTAATGAATTATTTTCACATCTGTCTCATTGAACAAAAAATACCACCGTCTGAGCTTGAAGGTGAAGAGGGAGCAATATATTTAAACTAAACCTGGATGCAGCTGAACACAGAGAGATTATTTTAAAAAAAACCCTGAACATTCGCAATATTGCTTCCCTGTTCCAATTAGCAAAAACGGAAGCAGGCTAAATTCTGTATGTTGTTGATACTACAACTTTGCCATTAGTTGGTATCGTTCCAATTTCAGACCTTAAAAAAACTGAGATGAAAATTGAATGAAATATTAATATAGGTTAACTCTTGTGAAGGTCCTTACCAGGCTTGCCTGGTGCTTGCAGGCCCTGTGCTTGCACTCCCACTTATGAGATGCTGACAGATACACAGGTCCGCTCAAAGAGAGCCTGTCTTTTGAGGATAACTCAAACATGCTGGAGCCCCAGTATTGTTTCTGGAGCCATGGAGGAAATAGATTTTTCCTTGCTGGTCTAGGTGCCAGGATTCTCTCAAGGGGAAGCCTGGCGCATTTCTGCTTGGCTACAGGCATCCTGGCCCTTAGACAAGGCCAGTTGTCAAGTCTTTCTGAGGCAGTACATCTCAATAGTCACAGTGGACCATGCTCCCCATGAGGATCAGCTGAATACACTGCCTTCAGGAAGGATTAATGCCCACTAATCCTCCATTCAAGAGAAAAAGACTCAGGTGTTTGCCAAGCACCAATGAGCCAGTTTAGTCCTTTCCTCCCTCCCTGCACTTCTTTTTTTTTTTTTTAAATAAATCCTTCTCAAAATTACAAAAGCAGATCCAAGCAGTTACAGTGACTCAGCTGTAGAGCCATAAGCAGTCCACATTGCAGATTAAATTTGCAGTTGGTAATACCATTGCGCAACACTCTGAAAATGTAAAATCACTCTTTTCCTACTTGCTACATGCAAAGTATCACATGCAGAGATTTACATCAAGCCAGAACAGTTGCTAGAAGAGGAAAAGGAGGAACTGACGTCTCAAAGGGGTTAGAAACCCTCTCTCCCAACACCCTGTTTTACCAGTATCATGATCTTGGCTGGGTTTATCTGAAAAGAAAAAAGGAGGCAGACTCAACAGCAATGTATGACAGGGCACGCATTCACAGATGAATGTTGCAGTGAGTGGTATTTCACCACTTTTCTGTGATATATTTTACTTCCAAAGATAGCAATCATGGTATTTTTAATCTGAAATCCACCCAGACCTACAGTAACTGCAGGTGCTGCTCATTTCAGTCAAGCATTTAAGAGTTTATAAAGATTTAAACTGATTAAGTGTTAGAGAGGAGTGATGAATTCCAGATACTGATATGGTAATTACAATAATGCATTTGTAGTGATTGCTTACAAGTGTAATTACCTTTCTCATTGAATCCAGTTCTCTTTGTTCCTTGGCCATGGGACAAATAGATAGGAGTGTCACTAAATCTCTGAAAAGTGGCATAAGATTCCTTAACACCAATTTAGTGTTAAGAAGGGCATCATTTATTCAGGCACCTGGTTTCACAGTCTATTCTTTATCTCTCCTTTTTATATCTTATTCCTGTTCTCATAAGAGAGCTGTCCAAACAGTGCAGAAATAGTATCCTGATATTGTCCAAATTCTGGCTCTCTCTCAGATAAACTAAATATTTGTATATTCCTTTTGATTAGAGCAGCAGAATTTCCATTGCCGACAGTAGGAGTAGGAAATCTCCTTTGCAATCCTGTGAGTTTCTTCCTGCTACCTATCCATGGTCTTGTTACGGCGCTCTCTTTTCTGAGTCCTGCTGGGATGAGGTCAGAAGTTTACTTTACCAAGATTTTACCCATCCACTGGTTTCCCTCTGCCACTTCAACATATCCTAGAAGATACTGGGGCACTTGACCGATTTTGATTCTACATTAATAATTATTATTCTGTTTCTATCCCAAACCAAGGATGCAAAAACCATGTTGGAAGCTGGACAACAGTTTTACATTTGTTTCTTCCATTAACCATTATGACTAACTATTGCTAGAAGGGATGAGGCAAAGTCATGCAGAACATAACTCTGCTTTTCAAATACCATAAACTGAAGAAGGCTTGCTGAACTGCACTTATGAAAGAAAGGCTCTTCAGCTTTGCTAAGAAAACAACCAAAATGAGAAATCCAGTATTTCTTCCTCACGGTAATTCCCTCTACTAGTTCAAAACACCCAAAATCTGTAAAAACTTTTTGAAAAAGGTGTGATTTTTATGTCTGTCCTTCCCATTGTGTGTGGAAGGGTATTGAATGATGCCTTGTTTCTTTTCCCTGATCTCCTTTGATCCCCTGATAATGCTGGGAGCTCATGCTTTGTTGTTCATTATTATTATCTCTAGTCCCTTTCTAGTCTTGGGCTTTGCATCCACATCACCACTTTCTCTAGATAGAGGGGACATTCTTTTCCCCTTGATGGATAGTTTGGTGCTTGATTGTACTCATACACCTTTTGTATAGGACTAATTTACTGAGTGTCCTTGTCCCGCTTTTGTGAACACTCAGCCTCCATCAGTGTGTATCTGTTCGACATCTGCATAGCTTAGCAGAAGTGATTTCCTTTATATTTTCAAATCACTGATAAGTATACTGAATCCAATCAATATGATATTTCTCCACTTTCTTTTTTGATCTGCCTACAGGGTTCAGATTGCATAACACTTGGTAGCAAAGCCATTGCAAGAGCTCTGGGGAAAGGACCTTCAGTGGAAGGTGATTCCTCAATGCCTTCTTTGCCTGCACAGTCCTGGCAGAGTGCATCAGCTCTGCCTGTCCCCCACTAATCCCCCACATTTCCTCCTGTCCCCTTTCTGTATAGCAAAAGGAGCTGGAGGATTAGATGGAAAGGAAACCCCTGCCATCAGGGATTGTGTGGAGATTGCTCTGGATTTCAACACACTGCAGCATGGTGACAGGAGAATTTCTGATGCACTGTATGGGATTTATGAAGCTGCAATGGGGTGGCAGGAGAAAGCCCTAAAGGGGGGGTGGGG